>VDFB02000020.1:66328606-66416630 GCA_007258455.2 Sequoia sempervirens
GTAAGAAATTGGATCTCAGTTGTTTCAACATCTTGGGCCATAGTCTGATTTTGTCTTTACCCTGGATTCTTCTATTATTTTGGAGGTTATCCCACCATAAGGCAGTATGAGACTTTATCTTTATCACTGCAAACTTTAATCTCCTCGAGTCCTCTACATCCATGTTTTCCATGTCAAAATACTTCTCTAATTCTTGTAGCCAATCAATGAACAAATCAAGATTTAAATCACCTTTGAAATTTGAAACCTGAGCCTTACCTTTAGTCCCGTGTTTTGAAATATCTTTGATCAACCTCTCCATAGGATCTTTTGCCCCATTTGCTCCAGCCAAGGCTTCCTCATTCTCTTGTTCATCTTCAGATTTATCCTGCCAGAATGGGCTTCAATTGCTTCTAATCGCCTGAGCAATTTGTCTCTATTATTGCATCTATATTCAGCTCCTCTTCTAGCAATCCTTCCCCAGTTCAAATGGCCTTCTCTCTGAGCCATTTTATGGGTTGCCCTGATACCAAAACTATTGGAAGCTATTCTCTTCTGCAGTGAAAGCTTTTAGCTGCAACTAAACGCAGTGGGCAATAAACAACAGAAAAGAATGAAACAGACTTAAAAAACAACTTTTATTTTCTGAACCGGAATAGCACACATTTTCTTATAAAAGTCTTCTTCTCCGATCTGACCGAAAAACTTTTTTCCCCCTTAGTATTCAAAACACCTATTTCTAAACGGTGAGCAATAAAAAACAGAAAAGATTAAACCAGACCAAATAAACAACTTCTATTTTCTGAATTGAAATCACGTACATTCTCTTACAAAAGTCTTTTTCTCAGACCTAACACATAACAATTATAGACAGAGAGCAATAAACAGCAGAAAAGATTAAGCTAGACTTAGAAAACAACTTTTTTTTAACTGGAAATGACTACATTCTCTTAACAAAAGTTTTTTTTCTCAGACCTGAACAAAAACCTTCTCTTCCCAGCATTAACCTACACCCTCTAAATAAATAATAGCCCTGTTTCTAAAATTAAAAAAAATCCCTAATAAATCCACTACAGCAATTAAATTTCCCCTGCACCCAGAAACAGGGAAAACACAACAAAATTTCCAAAAATATTATAACTGACGGGAAGAGAGAATCAACGCATGTAATAGTCGGTTATACATCAATGTACCTCGTGGACTTGAGATCAATTAAAGAGAATGCACTTCAACCGCCTTCAGCCTACAAGTAGGAGATCATCGAGAGATGCTACATTTCAGACTGTAGAAAAATGTTAAGGAGATTGGCTACTTTCGGATGTCATCAGCTCTTAATATAACAAGCACATATAAACTAAACATACCGGTGTCTTCAGGAGGGTAACGACCGTAAGATCAGCAGATGAAGTTGTTGTAGATTGAGTAGACAGCCACAGGCTGTCTCCACAAGGAAATCCAGGGAATCCCAAATCTCTTGGTGACATCTAGTGTCCAGAATAGGAACGTATCAGCTATAACACAGGATGTGAGGGGCTCTGCGTTGTTCAGATTATTCACAAGTTCTTCTAAAGCTTCACCCATGTTATCAACTGACTGCAAAAAATCATAGAATTTGAAGAATCTGTCTAAATTCAGGGCAATACATCTGAGATTTAAGCAGAACGAATATCTAGACCCAGATTATGAGCTTCCAACAGAACAGGGTCAATCGAAGTGGAATTTGCTTGAGTCATTAGAGCATGACTATGATACATTGTAGCAAATGTGGCAATGAGGATTTTTGAGGCCAGACTCTTTGAGAGCTGCATCATGGCCCTCAGTTGGGTATGGAATAACCTGAGCGTGGAGAGGCTTTCCGTTGCCAACCATGTCTATTAGCAGTAAAATCTTTCAATGTGTACTGGTTATGTCAGATAGGTGACACTGGAGAAAATGATCACCATGACTTACGTATAACAGAGGCTCTGTTCTCTAGAATAGATACAATTGTTAAGTCCATAGCCATAACCTACATGTTAATAGTTACGAATGAGAATCCTAACCGTAATGGAAGTCTTTGACAGTTAATTTATTCATCTTCAAGATTCAGTCACACCTTGACAACACTCTTTACTAACTAAACCACCGATTTGTTCATTGACCAGTGTCGTCAGGTGAAAAAATATTCTCAATTTAGAGGAACGTGCTAAAGAATTGGACTTTTCAATAAGAGACTTTCCTTTTCAATATGAGTATATATATATATAGGAGCTATCGAGAGGTAATTGAAAGATGAACATAAATTAAGGGAAAGGTTCCATAGTTGTTCATCCTAACTTCGTGCACTTTAAGCTTTTAAATGGTACATCAGATTTCTACAATTTTTTTGGGTTTCTTTGTATGTAGTTATAATGAATTAGGGAGGACTCATTATGTGCACAAAGATTAAAAAAAAAAAGTGGTCATTTAGAAGTGATGTCCAATTCCTATTCATAGACAACCCAATAATTGTGAATTACAACCACCAAAAAAATTTCACAATTGATCAATACATATTCATGTAATAAATGTTTTGACCAATACCCATGTACAAATGTCCCAATAATCGTGTGCTATGGGTACCAATAAAGTTGCACAACTCCTCCAATTAAATATTCAAATTTTAACTATTGGGTATACATGGGCGACTATTGATACATGCAAAAAAAATAGTGGGATTTTATTTGTCATGTATTAATGAATGGTTATTTATATGTGGGAAGCTACTGGATCCTTTCCCCTAGCCTATCCATAAATACATAGCAGCCATTAAAAAAATAAAACAATCATTTGGCCAAATTTATTACAATTTTAAAATTGCATCACTTGTTCTTTGATTTGTTGGAGTTGTTCCATGGCTTTAACATTCTTCTTTGATAAGACATGAAACTATGAGAAAAGAAAAACAACCTAAAGAAAGATGTCAGAGTAAAGCCGAAGAATTACAGTTCTCTATAACAATTGTTAGAGAACATAGTAGTACATCTAGTTTCCAAATATGTTTTAAAATGACTTGTCTAACAGAATCAGCAATCACATTATTATGAAGAGTGAAACCCAAAATGGCTTGTTTCCAATTCAACTTGTGACAAAAGATAGCAAGAAAGTTTCTAAAGATAGCAGTCCATTGTTTCTTGACAAATAAGCAATCCCAAAATATATGTTTTATGTTTTCAACACATGGTCAAAAGGGGCATCTCACTAACTGAACCATAATACATTTCAATATATCCCCAACTAGTAGCTTGCAATGTGTTAGTTTCCAAACAAGAACTTGTGTTTCCAAATCCATTTTTGATTTCCAAATTTGAGCACTTATTTAGTTCAAGATTTGGACTTAAATATGCACTTTAATTTATGATTAAGACAGGGAGTGAGAGGCCAATGAGAAAGGAACTGAATATAAATTTCCTTTAAAGGAAGATAATCTAAGTGAATAAAAGGAGGTCATCTCCAATCCTTAAAAAATTGCATTCCTTGGGAGTACACAGCTTCATAGATGCCACATCCCACCTAATTAAGCCTATAGAACGAACATCAAGGAGAGTACAGTTAGGAGTATGGGTGCCACAACAAGAAAAGAGGATGACAAATGGTGCATTTAATAAGGCATGGCACCACTGTCAATTTTTGTCCAATGTCACGTGAAGGTAAGGGCGTCCATTCTTCTATATGAGAAGACTACAAGATGTGGGAGAAAGATGTGGCGTGTAGATAAAGATATGGACTCGAAACCTCCAAGAGGAGATAGATACATTTTTCCTCAGGTTGACAGTGAATGCTCGACAAACAAGGGATGTGAAATATGGAAGCAAGAATGAGGCACGTGGAGAGGAGAAGAAAATAAAAAGAATCAAATGGATAAGGAACAAAGGAATGTTCAAGCAAATGCGATTGGGAGCGTGTGATAAGAGTGGAGGCCAAATCAACATTTACACAAAGGATGTCTACGCCTGCAATATCATGATTGCTCAGTTTGTGAAGGTGATGGTTCAGTGCTTCTAGAGGAGTCCCTTTACCTAGCTGGAAAGAAGAATGCATTATCCAATATTAACTCATTGAGGGCATACGAACTATTGTTGTGACCTTTTCAGCCAAAGAAACTTTATGAATCAGGTACCCATCATTACAAATGACCAGTATTAAAGCTTAATGTGTGTTCTTATTCCTTAGATGAAATCTTCTTGTAGTCTAGCATATATATTATACTTCTACCAACTGTAGTCACCATTCCAAGTCGAGTTTGACAAAAATATTAAGCAACAGTCCAGATAAGAAAATATCAATCTCTTACCAAAAATTTACATGTTAGCCTTTGGAAGTAGATGGACATTAAAAGGCTGTTAAAATAATGAAATAGGTGTCTCTCTCTACACCCATATGGTAAATTTGTAAACAAAATAATAAGTTAGACAAGACATGATTTGATTGACAAAATGGCTTAAAGAAATGTGGCCTCAGGGAATGCCTTGGTGGCGAGGTGTGTTTGAAATGGTTGTGTTAGAAGACCCTAGAAAATTAAATACAAAACAATATCCCGCCTGCTTGCACTCAAATTGGAACTTGGGAAGAGGGTATGAAGGCCATTGAAACATAATTAAAATTGGGTTACTATCCAAATGTTACACTTGCCAAGGTCACTATCTATCACTATAGACTTCACGTCAACTCATGCAAAATAATGTATGCACAAGATCTCTCTCGAATGATTCCAAACTATAACTAATTATGTTTCTAGTTAATACTGTGTGAATAGGATTTGAAGTGTTCCATTCTATGGAGAAGAATGTTCCCTTATAGTTGAATAAGGCACCATAGTTTTTTGTGAGTTCTTTATTTTGAAGAAGACATTTCATATTCAATCCACATGCTTTCTACATACCTTCTCATTATGTATTTTGGGTAGGTTTTATTGTGTGAAGTGTTGGGTTAAGCTCATTTTGATGGCATGATAGTGCTTTTATTTAAAATAATGGTGTAAGGTGATTTGATTGTGGAAATATAATCATAAAGGTTCTTAGTGATTAGTTCATATTCAATCCACCTGCCTTCTACATACCTTTTCGTTATGTATTTTGGGTAGGTTTTATTGTGTGAAGTGTTGGATGAAGCTCATTTTGATGGCATGATAGTGCTTTTATTTAAAATAATGTTGTAAGTTGATCTGATTGTGGAAATATAATCATAAAGGTTCTTTGTGATTAGTTCAAGTATGAATACTACCTTTAAATGATTCTTAAAAACAAATTAGAGATACAATAAAAGTTTTAGTTTATGGTTGCATGATAATGTAAGTGATAACAATTTTATTTAATTGCACTTGAATCACATCATATTGAACAAATTTTAAAGATGCAAATGGACACTTTTGGTAATCCACTTCAAACCTACGGACAGGGTATTTATATGCCTATAAAATGTTTGTTTACCTCTTAAATATATAAACCTTTATATTGGACCTATCAAGTGACTTTGAATAAGGGTTATTATAAGTTAAATTAATGGTAGTATGATTTTGCAATACTTGAGAGAAAATTGTCTCTTAATATGATGGTTTTGTTGAGTTTGAATTAAGAGATAACGTATATGTAATCATACTATATAACATCTTTTTTTGTCTCATTGCTTACCAATAAGCTCATATTTTGTTATAAGTGGCTAGAGTGAATCTTTCATATTTTGAGAATTGGACTATCTTAAGAAAGTGTTGGAATTATCATGTGAACAAAGGAAGGATATTATAGCTATAGCGAACTACAGTATGATTGTCTATTAAATGGAAGGTGACTACTTTTAATTTGGAAATGTTGTTGAGAGTGAGTTATTAGATAGATCTTATGTAGCGTTTCTTGATACCCTACTGATGACAATTAAGGTCAAGTTTAGTCTAAATGGGAAGTATGAATAACTATCTAGTTTGTGAATGGGACTATTATAAGGATATGTGGTGACACCACAAAGTAAACAGAATTGGAAGATCGAGTATTATTAGTATTATTAAATTGGATTTATATTTTCACGAGATGGTCCCATGGTTATAGTGTTGTCAACCATCTAGAGTCAACTTACATATTGACCTTGTTTAAATCAAGTATATAACCATTACGTTATGTTTTCCATAGTTAGATAATGTTCAAATGGTCTTATTGAGGCATGATATGTTCTAATGAGGTTCTAGATACTTGTAAATATTGAGAAGATATTATGTATGTAATTATGTTATCATTTGGGAAATTCTACTAGAGTTGCAATGGCATAATAAATTCCTTTCATGTCATTTTATCCTCCTTGCTTGATGGAATAATAAAACATGCTATATAACTCTAGAATGGTATTGGGTATTTAGGGTAATAGATTCTTATATGACTACAAGATACATATTGACCCCTTGAGAATAAGAACCTCTATGTTGAATCTATTATGTGAATTTTAAATGAAAGTATGGGTTTATGTGAACGAGGTAATTTCATGTCGACTAGTAAGCCTAGCCCCTATGTAGATAAACCAATCCTTGGGATGTTCAAGATAGTTTATGGATAATAATGTAGGAGTTGATCGAGGACCTTGATATTTTTGAAGGGAATTGTTACTGTATAGGTTGCTAAATTGTGGACTTAGTGTTAGTAATTGAAGGGAATCATTAATGACACCCTTGGTATGGGAACTTGTGTGTAGGTCTTGGAGAGACCATGCAAGGAGAACTACGTGTGACTTTGATTCATTTGGAAGTGAGTACGTAGGCGGTCCTTGGGTGAATGATGTTTTTGTGACTTCGAGTGTGTATGGGGAGGGTCTAGGGGGGATAACTCTCAGATGTTGGGTTTGTTCCTAATTGGTTTGACCTTCTCTCTTTAGTAGGCTCCAAATGAGGCTGGATTAGGTATTAGGGTTATGAAAGAAAATATGATAACTAGTATTCAATACTTAATGTGTGTATGAATAGTAAGTTGAAGGAAAGGAGTGATTTGGACTACTTGGTAATGGTTGTAGGTTGAGTTGAGCTCACCTCATGTAGGTATTAAGTGATTTCTTTTAAGTATTGTAAATATTAACCTCAAACTTAAATGACTATGTATAGACTTCTAATTCAGTCGATTGTGATCTACTTATTTTACGCCAAGAACCTATCTTCCAGTTATAGTGCTAAGCATGGGTTAAGGAGAAGTACTATTATGCTTGAAATTAACAAGTGTCTAGGGGCAGTACTATGCTCGAGATGGATAGTAGTCAAGGAGCAATACTATTATGCTTGAGATTGATAGGTGCCTAGAGGCAATACTATGCTCGAGATGGGCAGTAATCAAGGAGTAGTACTATTATGCTCGAGATTGACAAGTGTATAAGGACAGTACTATGCTCAAGATGGACAATAGTCAAGGAGCAATACTATTATGCTCAATATTGACAGGTGTCTAAGGGCAATACTATGCTCGAGATGGACAATAGTCAAGGAGAAGAACTATTATGCTCAAGATTGACAAGTGTCTAGGGGTAGTACTATACTCGAGATGGACAATAGTCAAGGAGCAATACTATTATGCTTGAGATTGATAGGTGTCTAGGGTAAGTACAATGCCTGAGATGGACAGTAGTCAAGGAGAAATACTAATATGTTTGAAATTGGCAAGTGTCTAAGGGCAGTATTATGCTCGAGATGGACAGTAGTCAAGGAGCATTATATGCTAGTGATGGCCACCCTTAGTTGCTTAGTCATCTGATGGACTGTAGAGAAGAGAGTTTCTGATGAAGAGTGGATAAGTAACAGTTTGACCAAACTTATAATATAGTTTTGGCATATCGTGATGTGGAAATGGTATACTTGACCCTATTGAATTAAGGGTGGACCACCGATGTAGTATGAGATGCACCAAATCCTCTTCCTAGTTTTCTAATGGTGTTAAAGACCAAAGAAAAGGATGGGACCCACAGTGTAGTGTGCAATGCACTAACATTCCTTTTATGTCTGAGATGCACTAAGGGCAAGTATGTGATAGCTAATGTGAATGTGTTTTCCAGTCATTGTGGTATATATGACATGTATGAACCCATCACTAATGTACTTGTGGGGTACCTATGAGCTAGTCACGATTGTGATGTGATGTACATATGAGCCTGGCATTAATGTACTTGTGATGTGCATATGAATTAGTCACCTTGTGTATAAGTAGCATATGCTAGAGGTAGTCACTGTGTATATGTGACATATGTTGGAGCCAATCACTGTGTATATGTGACATATGAAGGAGCTAGTCACTATTTACAAGTGACGTATGTTGCAACTAGTCAATGGGTATTTATGGCGTACGTTGTAGCTAGTCACTATGTATATGTGATGCATGTTGGAACCAATCACTATGTAAATGTGATGTGAATGAGCTTGTTACCTTGCGCGTATGTGATGTATGCTTGAGTCACTCCCTATGGGAATTAGGGAATTATGGAATGATATGACCCTTGAGTATTTGTGTATGTTTGCACACTATTGATTGGTAATGTTTGGTATAAACCAACACTTGATGCTAAGTTTCTATTATTATTCACTTGGACTAAGTTTTATAAATAGTCATGGTGTAAGAGAGATCAAGATCTCATATAAGAGGATTGAATGAACTCCCTCACCATTCTGGGGCTAACTACAAAGCATCTGATTTCCTTCAAAGGTATATGTAGGCAGGGTCATCAAGAATGAACCCTCGAGGCTTAGGTCTAGGTCTAGAAATGAATTTAACCTTGGGAGCTTACCATTCCCATGTGTATGAAAGTAAGTGATGACATCTAGTTGATGCCATCATGGTAAATGAAGAGGTTTTGAAGTTAGCACTTCTAAGCTACATGGAGGATGTTCATGATTAAGTTTGGTATTTGTCTTGAATTGATTTAAGAAAAAAATAAATTGGTAGCAACCAAGGGGCAGTTGTTACAATAGAAAGATATATAGGCACTAAAGACTACACAAATCTTATAAATTATTTATACTTATTGCTTAACCCATAATTCTCTTTGATAATTTTCCTTGAAGCCCAATCAAAAGTGTTAAAATCCCAAGTGTTCTTAAATTGGTGAATTTCTTTTTTAAACAAATAGTAAGCATGGTTGGGAAAGAAAATGGCCAATGGTTGATTATGATAGTTAATAAGCTTATTCCACCAATTTGAAGCTAAGGAAAAACTATTATCATGTTATAGTGAAGAATCATTCCACTTCAAAAAGTGAGATACTTGTTACCAAGCTTTCCAAATGGATTGTAAAGGAAAAGAAGCTTTGATTTTAAAGAAGGGGGACATGAGAATTTTATCTAACCAATTGATTGTTAGCCACTTCTACTTGAGAAAAGTTTCCATGATTTGATGACAAACAAGGATTTTCCATGGTTCATTTCCACTCACAACTCTTACAATATAGCAAGGTAGGCCCCTTGATTTTTGGGAACTGTGAGCCCCAAACCACCTTTGTATCTTGATTGAATACAATGAGACCAATAGGAGGTAATAAATCCAGCATTACCATCCACTTAGACCAAAGAAAGTTCCTAATTATATTGTTAAATTCTTCATAGCCTTTCTTGGATGGCATCCAACAAGATGAGTAGTACACATGGATGGAAATGAAAATTATGTTAGTAACTTGAATTTTACCTACTTGAGATAAAAAAAATTGTTACTCCAATTGAACAACTTTTTTTTTAAGAACTATTCCCACATTTTATTAAGAGAGACCCCATGCCAAAGTAAATGCCAAGATATCTAGTTATCTCACCATGCCTAATTTGCCTCCATTATTTAGGAATTCACTAAGGGATAGATCCATCTCTAAATATCAAAAATTAATTCTTATTGTTGGTGATCAAAGTTGTTGGCCCCAAATCCCTAAGGCTTGATAATCTTTCAAGTGTCAAGGGTGTCAAACTTGGAAAATTATCAAAAACCTTTATTCATACCAATGATTGAGGTGGGTAAGACCTCCTTCACTTCTGGCTCTACAAGACCAAGGGGGGTTTTCCCTAAGATTCCAAATGGATGATTGTGAAACACTAAACAATACCTTGCAATAAACTATACCACTACACAATGTATCCCAATAATAGTATCCAATATACCTATGTGCTAGTTTGGATAGTAAGGTTGAGCATCTTTCAAATAGATAATCTACCATATGAGTGTTTAAGAATGAGTTTATAATACACCCTTGTATTGTTGTATTCATTCAAACATGGTAGTAAAATACACATATAGTAAAATACACATAAAGTAAAAATTTTAAGGTTTTTGATTTGATGTGTTTGGGGTGTGTTGAGGATGATAGGAGAAAAGCCAATTATAGAATAATGCCTTTATTATATTGAAAAGATGTTATGCAAAGTCCTTGCATAAATTTTACAAACTTTTGGTTGAAAAACTAATCATTTATACATTTAAAAAAGCATACCACACATAAGGAGACACTCTACTGAGGTTGATTTTTCCTTTAATCACACAATCTTCAATGTTTTCAAATGTTATTTCAATCTTGGTATCAAACCTAGATCATTACAATACAAAATAGTTATACCTAGAATTGGAAGTTGAAACCTAGGGTTTCCTATTAATATCTTCTTTTGTTGGCTTTGTAACTACATCTCTCTTCTCTTCTCTTTGTCTCTAACCAATATTCAAAACCTTTAAAATGAGCACAAAAGTGCAACCTATACCTCTACAGGTTGTGAAGGAGGAAGGGCCAAGGACATGGCCTAAAACAATAGAAAATCACATGGAAACATTTGGACATCCAAATCTAAGAAGAAATCATGCCACACAAATCCCAACACCCACACCAAGCCTCCACATTAATGACTCTACAACTAAAGAACAAAAAAAATCCACAAAATCTGTAGCAAAATCCAACTAGGAATGATCCTCTGACAGAAAAGTGGTCTATAGTACATAAAGAGGCATGGACACCATTTTTTCCCACCTAGAGTTGTTGAGAAGTGCATTTAAGAAAATCCTTGTGGCCCTAAGAATCAAATCTAGAAATTGAGAAAGTTGTTGCAACATTAATGGTGAAAATGTGAAAGTCTCGTAGAATGTCCAAAAGTCCAATCTAGTTCTAAAACCCCAATAGGATCATAAGATAGAAAGAATTGGAGGGTAGGAGTCGAAACAAAAATCAAATTTAGACTATCGGGCTAAAAATCCAAAATTCAAAAGAAAGTTCGAAGTCTTGACAAGGAAGAAAGTCAAGTTTGGGAAACTGAAACGAATCAGGAATCAGGTCCTAAAACCTTGACAAGAAACTAATCAAAAGGAAAAGAAGGTTCGGGAGTGGAAGTTCCAACCAAAAATGGACCTTTTAGACCTTAGGTCTAAAAGCCTCGTCATGACCCAAAGTCCTGATTGAATTAGAAAAGAAGAGGAAGAATGGTCGTGATCAAGAATCCTAATCAAACTTGGACCTTTCGATTATTAGGTTCAAAAATTTTATCAGGACTTGAAGTCCGTGCAAGATCAAAGAGAAAATGTTGATCAGGATTAGGAATCCCAAACGATTTTGGACATTAAGACCTTAGGTCCAAAAGTCTAGTCGAGATGCAAAGTCTTGATGGGATAGAAAGGGAAACCAAAAAAGACTTAGACTTTTTTGACCAAAAATGAACATGCCACGTGGCAACATTTTGCGCTTCGTGGGATAAAGAGGGGTCTGTCGGAAAAGGTCGATGGAATCATAGAAAATGTGCCATGTGGTAGCTTTCCGCTCTCCTACAAGTTACAAAAGAATGTATTGGAAATAAAGGGTCGATGTGCAAAAACATGCCACATGGTAGGTTTTTTTCACTTCCATGAGAAGAAAAATAACTTTCCAATTGAAAGAGCAGACACATGGCATCATTTATGCACTCCCATAGGCTAAAGAGGAATATGTGAAAAACTTAGCAAGCTTGTGGAAATGATGTCACATGGAATCATTTTTGCACATCCACATGTGGAAGGAGTTGGTGGGAAGGATTGGTGAATCCACAAAAATGATGCCACATGGCATTGTTTTTTCATTTTCACAAGAAAAAGTGAAGCAATATAGAAAAGGTATGCAAGCTCATGGAAAATGTGCCACATGGCAGGTTTTTCATGCATCCACAAGTTGAAGATAGGACCACCAAAAGAATTTGGCAGACTTACCGAGAAGTTGCCACATGGTAGACTTTTTGCACTTTCGTGAGTAAAAACAAGGTTTTTGGCTAAGGAAAATGGGCTTGCAGAACTTTGAGTTTGAAGATCTCGTCGGGACCCGAAGTCCCGATGGGATGAAAGGAAAAGGCAAAGGCAAGAACCTAGAAAGGATTTGGACCTTTCGAACTTAGGTCCAAAATTTTGATTAGGGCCCAAAGTCTCGATAGGATAGAGGAAGGAAAGAAGAGAGCAGGGGTGGGAGTTGAGGGTGGACATGGACCTTACTCCAAGTGTCTGTTTGAGACTCGAATCCTCAATTGGAAAAAAGGAAAAAAAGAAGAAGGGGAGATTGGGATGAACAAGGACATTTGGACTTGGTCCAAATGTTTTTCCAAGGCCCAAATCCCTGAAAGGACATGAAGAAACAAAGAAATAAGGGAAAAAGATTAACTCTTGGACATTCTACAAAATAGGTTTATAACCATAGCCCAACAAAAAGAGGTAATGCAACCACCTGAGGGACTTGAACATGATACAACAATGAAATTTCTCAGATTGGCCAAAGATGATGGGGAGCACAAGGGGACACTACAGAGCATTATAAACTCAAACAAATTTGTAGGTGCTAATCGTTGCTACAAACAAGTTTAGAACCAAATATATAGAACAATATAAATTAAGAATATCCAGTGTGTTGCTTAATTCCTATTAAAAAATTTGGAAAAACAACATACTATCATCAACAAAGTGTGAGTTAATAACCACCTTATTTTGAGGAATAGAGACACCTTTAATAAGATTCAATTGGTTAGCTTTATGAAGGAGATATCCCAAGGCATTAGTTGTAAGAACATATAGGAAGGGGGCTAAAGGAAATCCCTGCCTTATGAATCATTGTAAATTGAATGAATATGGCATGGACTTAATATTAGGTGAGCACTAGCATCTTTGAACATGACAATGGATTTTAGGCCCAAAACCTAGCCATTGAAGCATTTTAAGAATGAAACTCCAATGAATTCTATCATAGGCTTTGACAACAATCTAATTTAACAAACAATTTATTTTGACCAAATTGTTGAGCCTATTCAATAATTTCGCAAGCCAACATTAGATTGTCAAGAATATATATGCCTCTTAATAATCTAGTTTGCTCAACACTCACATTTCCCTACACAACAGATTTAATTTTGATAGCCAAGGCCTTGGCAATAATTTTATACAAGGTATTTAATAAGGTAATTCGATGTCAACTAGCAATAGTATTTCATTTTTCCCATAGGAATAAGTTTGATTAGATCTTTGTTGATAATTGGACCTAAGGATCCATTTTGAAGAGCTTCTAAGTATAGCATGTAAAAGTCAGCTTTGATATATTTCCACATGATTTGATAAAATTCAATAGGAAGACCATCAAATCTTGGGCTTTTTATTAGATTCCATAGAGAAAAGGGCATGTTCCAATTCTTTCGAAGAGAGAATATGATCCAAAAATTTACTATAACCTTGATCAATTGTGTTGGGAATATAATATTTGATACTTTATTCCATTGAAATGCATCCATTTGTTCTCTTATTTAAACATCTTTTCATAAAAATTCTAAAACACGATAATTTTAATAGAATATTTATGTTATCCCTATTCATCCAGCAAAAATTCTCTTTCTTATGTTTATAATTGAGATAGTTAAATAAAATTTTGGATCCTCTATTCCCTTTCTTGATTTGATGTAGTGTAGCTCTACTTTTGGCTCATTGCCCTTTGTAATTTGATGCAATCTTCTCAATTGAGTTTCAATAACAACAATGAATGCTTGAATATTTTCATTGGTAGGATCAACATTTAGTTGTTTCCTTGCATGTTCAAGTTTTCAGGTGAAAGAATTTTTCTCTATGCTTGTGTTTCCAAGCCATTCTCCTACCAAAGGACTGAAGGAACTCAACACATCATGTCAAATAATTACACCACCATACCACCCACAACTCACCCTCATGAGATTTAGGAATAGAATTCTAAACTCCCTCTAAAGCAACAAACACACTCAAAATTCATGAGATGTGAAATATTAATTTTGAAAATAGTTTTTCTTTGAGTTTCTATAATGAAATCCTTGTCATAGGAAGTTGAAACTCTAAGGATTTACTTTGTTCATCAATTTAAAAACCTCAATTTTTTTCTTTTTCTTTTTGTTTGGAACAAGGGAATCCTCCTCAACAATCGTTTTCATTCATTTCTTCTTCTAAATCAAATACACCTTCCATGGTTGCCATACAATTATTTGGAACTAGTGTTTGATCTTTTCGTGTTTGTCTAACTTCAAATTTTAGCCTCATCTACAACTAAACCACTTTTTCAAACCACTCTCTAATATTTTATCCTAGTTAAATATGACACCAAATCACTAGAAATATTTGTTGAAAGGAAAGATTTAGACTAAAACAAAGGTTTTAGTTCCTTCTCCTAAGCACCGCTTCTTTGAATGTCTTTATCTTGTTTTATTAGATGTACTTAGAACATAGGAGGATAGAAAGGAAGGGCAAAGAAAACACACACCTCCACTCTCCACAAAAGAAACACTCTTTGCACAGTCACTCACAAAATTATCTGTAGTTAACTCTAGTTCATAGTTGTTTGAACGCTTTGGAACCCAAACACGCCCAAGGAACCCTCTTTTACACTTTTTTTTCTTTTACATGAATATAAATTATGGACATCTTAAATATATTTATTTAAAATATGGTTAGAGACATTAATTTAGAGTTATTTTATTTTATTATTAAAAAAATATTTATATTTTATTTGAAGAGTTATTTTAATTTATTTAAGAGTTATTATATATTATTTACAATTATTTAAGACATCTATATTTAATTGTGCATATTGAGTTTGTAGTGTTTATATTGAATTTGTATTGTTAATCTAAATTGAAATTTATATATTGTGAACATTCTTTTAATTGAAAAAGAATTAATATAAAAAAAAGTATTTTCTTTTATATCTAAATTATTACATAAATACATAGACATATAAATAGGTAAACCAATAGAAGAGAAAGGACATATAAACATTAGTTATTTTAAATTATTTAAGAGGTATTTAAATATTATGTTTATTATTAAGTATTAATACTTTGACATGTAAATGACTATCAAATTCAGTAGCACTCTTCTAAAAATAATTATTATTTTTACTTATTTAGGAGTTGCTTTATTAAATATTATGTTTATTATTAAGAATTAATACTTTGACATGCAAATGACTATCAAATTCAGTAGCACTCTTCTAAACATAATTATTATTTTTACTTATTTAGGAGTTGCTTTATAGTTTTTCTTCTTAAATATATGTGGGCTGTTTTTTAGTAATACATATCTTAAACACATCTATTTCTAGGGGCTATTATATTTACTCAAGTTATTTTATTTTATTTTTTAGTTTTGTTTTTACTTTGAAAAGTGTTGTAAATAGTAAATACTTATATGTTATTCTTTAATAGTTTTAATTTTTCTAAATATATATTAGGTGTGTTTTGCTTTTTATGTACACAATAAGGATATGACACTCATTGATGCAACTCTAGAACGTCTCTTGACATAATTAACTTATATCAATAAATGATGAGTGGTGGGCATATATAATTTTAAATTAAATAATAATTTAGGAAAGTAAATACAAAATGAATGGGGGTATTAGAATGAGGATACTTAGTCTGATGACTAAAGATAAATGGCATTTGATGCAGATTCTAGAATCTAGCTTGGAAATGAAGTCTCGCAATCTATATGTCTCTTGCGATTATGTGCAAGGCTTGTTTCTATGTTTGGGTTGACTTTGTGTCTTTGGGTCACTTGTGCATCCATGAATTTGTCATTTTTCTATGTAAATTTGATCTCCTTTGTTTTGGACTCCCAATCTTTGATTCATGAAATCTACTAATCTCTTCCCTACTCTAAAGATTAGCAATATTTATAAATTTCTTTAGGGGATTGTTGGAACAGCTAGGGGGCATGTTCTCCTAATTAAAGACCTAAAAAATATTGGTTTTATGGTCATGTGAAATAATTGAAAACAACAAACAATTCCTTGAGATGAATATACAAATGTTGGTCCTTTTTAGTATATCAAGCTAAAGTGTTCTTTTGATTATTTGCTCCTTGTGATGCAAATTTTTTCTAGGATGAAAAGGGAGATGAGAGAATTTTTAGATGTGAAAACTAATACCTGTAAATATAGTCGCATAGTAACAAGTCACCAAAGGTGTGTTTAGTTAGCTCACAATGGCTAGTAGAAGGGGTATGAGTTGGTCAAATTTGAATTTAAATTTTCAAAATTTAGGAATTAAATCAATGGATGCAAGATCAATCTTGCACTCACAAAAAAGACCTAGGATTATAGAACAATGATGTTTGTTTAGGGAATGAATGTTTTATCATGATGGGTTTAATAAATATGGTATGTATAGGAGATGTGCAAAATTATATAAGGCATGGATAAGGTATGGGAATGTACAATGATGTTTGTGTAGGGAATGAATGTTTGATCATGATGGGTTTAATAAATATGGTATGTATAGGAGATCTATAAAATTATATAAGGCATGGATAAGGTATGGGAATGTGTGTATATGGGGATGAGTGAAGGCTTTAGGAGAATGAGCCAAAATTTGCACAAGATTGTGTCATTTTTTTATATGTACATGTTTAATCTATTCTCTCAAAATGGGCACAAAACTAAATAAGAAATGGCATGGGTATACACATTTCACCATTACAAATAGGATATAGATTTTAATTAATGAATATAAGGTCATGATAGGTCATAAATTGTATTTTGGATGACTTTTTTAAATTTTTGTGTAAGATTTTTCCATGTCTATTATAACAATAGAATAGTTAGTAGGTGAGCATCTTTGTAGTGATGAAATCTATACACCCATGCCAATTTCCATATAGTCTTGATCCCTTTTTTATAGAATGGATTAATACCATTGCATATCAACAAATGATGCACTCATGTAAAATTAGGCTCATTCCTCTGATACATTATCCATTTATACTCATTCCCATACATAACTATATCTCATTCATATGTGTACATATTCACATATTACTATTGACATTTATTGCATCTATTATTTCTCCCCATGTCTAAACATTCATTCCCCATATTAATGGTAGCATTCCCTTTTCCTAGGTCAATTTATGGTACAAGACCAATCTCACAACATGTGGAATTGATGACTAAAATTCAATAATTCAAATTTAAATTTTGCTTAACTCTTGCCCATTTCACTGGACCATGTGTTGACTTGGTAAATTTTATTAAATTCAATCATTATTATGTTTGGTATTTAAAATCACTCAATATGCACTTATTATTACATCCTAGAATCACTTAACATCCTATCACTTCAAGGAGCATTCATTATAGGAATATTTTGATTTGGAGCACTAAAAATCTAATCTACATCTAATTCATGTAAGTGAAATCTACATTGATTGGATATTTTTATCTTTGACTTGTTACACAACCATAAAGTTGATCTAATCAAGGATGTAAACCTAGGAAAGCTTGACTTGCAATCTAGTAATTTGTCCAGAGTACTTTAAATATCATCATCCCCTAACAATCAACAGTGAGAAAAGATATAATTAACTAAAGAGTAAAAGTGCATATTTCACCAAAGGAGATATACGGATTACATGATAGATCCATGCTACACAAAGGTGATCTAAAGCTACAAGATCAACTTGTGTAGAAGTTAAAGATTGTGAACCAAAGCATTTAGATGAAGGGGATCCATTTTTAGTCCCATGGCAAGTGGAACTTCAATGAAACAACATACTCATTCTTCACAATTTGTTCTTGTAGTTAATTCCCCTAATCCCTCACATTTAATTTCCCAAAATTTTATTTTTTTTCAATTATTAAATACAAGATCTAATTACCTTGGTTACTTTTTGTTTATTGATAGAATTATTAATTATCCTAGGCAACACTTTATGAAAAACTATTAGGAAATAATGTTTTATTTTACATTTTTTTAGGATCACATATGAGCTTACTCCCCCTAGGATTTGACCTTAGGTGTGATTTTATTCTTATAAGGTTTTAGATCTATACTTTCTAATCTTTTTGGGGTTTGTATTCCTACTTATGTTTTTTTAATTATTGGATTTTTTTAGGGTTTTGAGATTGTTGTGTGATATCTCTTTTGCCCAATCTAGCCACTCTTCATGATTTCATTAGGGCTTAATTCTAGATCTAATATATCACTAATATTTCTAATTTTTAAATTTATATTTATTCTACCTTATTTTCATATCTTCCATAACCATAGCACATTGTTTATGGTATGAGTTACTCACAATCCTAATCTTCCATTGAAAAATAATGCTCATATAAATCCTACTATGGCTACCAAAAATGAAAATATTTGTTTTATAATTCTCACATTAATAAGTACTCTAAGTACAATCAAGATTATGATCATTGTAGATAAGAAAATGTAAACTATGAGTATGAGTTTAACTATCTTGTAGCAATTATCTAGGTGTGGTGTATAAAGAGGAGATGTGATATGCAATTAACTATAGAAAGAGCTAATATAATATATATTCATTCATATAAACACAATAGAGCATCTAACATATTCATCTATTAATTAATTATATTCGTGATACATCATTGTGTGTCCTTCATTATATTGAATTATAATATTGTCAAGAAAATCCTAGGTTGATCAAACTATTTCCTACATAACCCCATGAGAGAAAAGCATGCATAAAATATGTAAATGGTAATAATTTAAAAATCCAAGACATACCAGAATATTACACAAGTTATACCTTAGCAAAAACCTCAAGAGGGAAAAACCTAAGCTCCAAAAGTATTCATACTCAATAAATTAATAAAAAATAACATTACAATAAACTTACAAATTCTCCATAAATACTTCTAAAAAATCAAACTCCTCTAATGCATCCTCAATGTGTCCAAACATGGAACCACACATCCTGTATCATGCTTCACATATGCACTCTTCAAGAAAGCTCAATTATAAATGATATCCCACTCAACTAGCCAACAAGCCAACGAACCAATACTAACCATTAAACATGTGTTCGATTTTATAGAATAAATTATATAAAACAACCAATAGTAAAGTTCAAACAATGTGTCTCAAAACCATTTACCCCCATATTTACTTTTTGGTACTAATTTTTCTCTATATTAAATTTGTTTTGCATGTGCAACCCACATATAAAATATCTAACTAATGTCACATACAACTTTACAAGTGGACCCAAATAAATATTTAAAGTGGCTAAAAACATATCCTATAGATGTGTCACAAAAGACATTTATTTTATATACTTAAAATAATTATTTTCTTGTGAAAGGTGTTCAAAACCCTTTTCCTAACATTCTCCCACATGTATGCATTGCCTGAGGGTCAATTGATGAAATGTGTCATCATAGCCATCCATGAAACCACATGAATCTCCAACATTCTTTTGTGAACCATCAAGATACCAATAATAACATCCAATATGACCACCATCTCAAGAATGAAAACATCTCATCCTCTAACATTCCACCTATAGAAGAAAAGGAACAAGCCAAGGTGAAGATGCATCAATCCAAAGAACACAAGAATAAAATCCAAGCGATAACAAAGGCTTCACACTACTACCAAATGAAGAATGAATATAAATAGCAACCACAGTAAATGCTAATATATATAATTATCCATACCTTCAAATATCCATAAATTAGTATAACTCATGCCAACATGTCCAACCTATAAACCACAATCATAAACTTCAATCATAAAACTTTTCATGAAGAACATACACATCCAAGAACTCCAATTGCATGGGTGATGTTAAATTTGTAAACATATCAAGGCATACCAAGTCTACGAATCAAACACTTGAACCAAGGTGTGGCTAATAATAAAACCATGTAGTAACAAAAAAAATAAAAATGATCCACAAATGTAAAAGCAATTGCTACATAATCTCTCATAAAAAGTTGCCATAACTCTCCCAAGTCCAACACACCAAACCATGTGAACATGAACCTCCATGAAGTAGCATAGAAAAAAGAGAGATTTTTTTAAATCATTCATAAATTTTTTGTTCTATCAACACCTCAAAGTGCTAGGTTTTGTCAAGTAATATTTCCTTCATAACTCCAACTAAAATCCTTAACAAAACCCAACCATTCAATCTCATAGATCAAACAAAACATATGTATCTCATATAATCAACATAGATGTAAGCCTCTCTAAGCAATGAATATTGAAATCTAATCCATTTCATAAATATGAATAAGCCCAATAATATCTCCAAAAATCCTCATCAATGACTTCATAAATCAAAACCATATGAAAAAGTATATAAACGTTCCAAATAATCCTCAAATGAACCCTCCAAAACTAAAAAACCATAGCTCAAGGCCTTTGTTCGTGAGAAGACAAAGCATAAAACATAATGCATCTGAGGACAAGATGGGAAATACCTTTTAGATGATTATTTTTTTAGTATACCAAGAGTTGCGAATGAGATTGCTTCTCAAAGATACACCAATCATGACTCTATCCAAGAACAATCTCATATATAGTATCCATCATGAACTCACATTTGTATCCAAGTGAAGGCTCCTCATAATTCTTGTTTTGATTATATGGGAAAAATAGGTTTTGAAGGGACCTGAAACCCTTTACAAATTAAGATACAAAATGATGCTCAAGAGATACTAAACTAAAACATCAACAGTAGCCCAAAACCCAAAACACCAGAAGATACAAAATATTGCTCAAGGATATAACACTAAATTACCAATAGCAACAAACCAACAAAACAACAGGAAAGAAACTGAGACCCAGCAGCAGAAAAATAGATAAAAAATAGACAACAAGACACTACTTCATACTACTTAAGGTTTTGGCCACCTCAAGCTCCTAGATCCTATGCATCCCAATCATGTCCAACAACTCTTTTTTCTCAACTTCAAAGGACTTCTTCCAGTCAGCCAACCCTCTAGCAGCAGGGCCTTTACAATCATCCTTTGCACCTTTTTTCCCTTTACCTTTGGCCAATTGTTCCTTCTCCATTAACTCATAAAAAATACTAGCCCTCTCTAAGCTCATTGATCTTACGAAACAGGACCTCCAAAGAATCTGCACTATTCTTTACAAAAATGTGACAAGCATGGAGAAGTTTCTTTATATCAGCACTAGTATCCAATACTTTGGCTTCTAAACTAGCCAAGCACTACTCACAAACGGATTTGAAATCAATGAATGACCCTCAAGATCAAAAATTCTATCAATCAGAATATTTGAGGCCGAACCTTTCGAAATATTTTGCAAATTCTCCTTCAATCCCCTTATTTTGATGTTAGCCCTATTACATTCCTAGAAAGCCCATTTAGCCAATTTCAAAATGTTTGTAGCCCCTGGCCTCGCCATTTCAAGAAGCTAAAACATAGAGGTGGAATCATCATTGAGATAGGAGAAGTCCTTCAACAAGGGATTAACCTTTAGAGGCTCCGACTTCGCATGCTTCTGCTCAACATCCTCCTCATCCTAAACCTTTTTCTCACCCTCAAGTTCCACATTTGGAGAGCTACAAACCAGGGAATTGTCAATTTCCACCACCTTCTCCTCCAGAGCCTTCTCCTTGCAGAGTACCATGGTATCCTTAACCATATTTTTTGAGGCCTAGATCTTCATCTTGGCAACATGCTTAGAAACCCTTCTAGGCTTATCCTTGTCCCCCGTTGTCGTCACATTCTCCTGTAACCCCTCCTCCATACCACCAACCTCAGTATCACCCTAGCCAATGTCCAAAGCTTCATCCTTGGGCGTGGAATCTCGAAAGCCCACCTATGTATCCTCACCATCAGATTGGGATACCGACTCATGCAAAATAAGACACTTAGCTACCCATTTTCCTTTAGGGTTACCCATCTTCCTCTTTTTCAAGGGGGTAGCCACAGGGGACAGGGTCCCCTCCTCACCATCTTCATTCCACTCCTCCTCAGCTACACTAGTATCTGAGCCGAAATATCTAGAAGCCTCACTAAGAATCTTCTCCTTGCCCTTAATTGAAGAGGCAAGGATAACAGCTTTTACATGCTCCATAATTAACAGAATAAGGCCCTCATGTAGGACTGGAGCCCTCCTATTTTTTAAGTGTGCATACACAGAGACCTCCATGGAAGAAAAGAGAAAAAATGGAAAGGAAATAAACAACTCATGCCTAAAATGGTTTAAAAGAGTACAATGGTGGCCAAGGATTGCAATGAACCTACCTTCCAAAGTCATGTACCACATTTTTACTTCCACAACATTCACCCATATCTTCTTGAGAGACTTCCTCTCATAGCCCCAAGCCTCCATCTTGATGAGTTTTTTCCGTTCATCATCTTTGAAAAATTGAGTCATTGCCTCCTCATTACTTTTCTTGTCTTTGAAGAATTTGTGTCCAACCATAGGCAACCCAGTCACAGTAGCAATCAGCTCCTCATTTTTAACAACCAAGCCCTTCATCTAAAGTTTGTGGTTATGCCAACAAGAAACAAACTCCACTGAAGCATTTAGGTCGTGTCCATGCAATCTTTCCAAGAACGGCATAAAATTCCCATGTTGGAGAATCTTCCAAATTTTCTTCCTCATAATTCTTGTTGAAACCTCATCAAAGAGTAATTATCTCAACAAATGTCTTTAAACTCAAGATAAATCTAGCCTCACCCAAGTCTCTAAATATCCATGAGAACCTACAACCAGTTAATATGTGCTAAGCTCCAAATGCAACACCGTACTCTCATGAATCTCCCAAAAACATGACTAATATACTCAATACTAAGAGAACTATCCAAAAAATATTAAAGTTGCCATTGCACATTTTTAGAATCTGAGAACACATTGTGAGATTATGATCTAACATGTCCTCAAAAGAAGATAATATGATCTAATGAACATTACCTACTCCCAAGAGCACTTGTATCATGCCAATACTCTAATGTGAAATCAAGATTCCACAATTACACAACACAAAACCATCCTCTCAACCAATGTTTTCCTATTAAAAACTAACAAGTCATAAATTTACACATCAACCAAAGGCTCAAAAGTCCTCCATGGCTAACCAAGATTTCAACATCTCTAATCACATGAAGATAACACTCTTCTATCATTAAAACTCAAGATATCAAAGAACTCTCACTACAAAAAAGAGATCTAAGAGCTCCTCCATGACACCAACAACTAATATAGAAGATCATTCATTAGCACATGATCAATCCACATCACTACCAAAGCTCTCACTAAACTATGATATTGAGCCATCCATGACATAAGTATAATAATCTTATAAATTAATGTGACCCATAGTCCACAAACACTCAGATGCAATACTAATATCTCAAAATAATAAAGTAGAACTAAGATCTCCATGCCAAGAAGATAAACTACCACCAAAACATGAATTTCAAAAGCTCCAATTGAATCATGTAACCAATCTATCCATGATATCATAATAAACAATATATTACAAGTCTTAATAACTAACTATCCAGGAACTCTAAGTATCCATCCTCTCAACCCAATGTAACATACCATAGCACAAATGACCACAAAAAAGGAAAACTAATTGAATCTAAATTAGCATTAAAAATATCTACGGATATAGAAATTCCACATCCAAGTCATCCCACTACAACCAAATGGGTTATCAACCCATAAAAATATATAACACATGGATCCTCAATAAATGTAATATGTAAGCTAATCATCACATGAGTAACCTGCAAAGTAAGACAATCAATAAAATATTATGTAGATCTTAAAACTCAAACACTAGATCACTTGTAGATCTGATTTACCAAACAAATCCACAATAAAGTAACCATAGTCAATGAACCAAAAAAGCATCCAAAAGATAAGAACAAACTCCTAACACTAAATTGCACTGCTACTTATACTCAACTCTCACTAAACACCGACTCCAAGTCTCACATGCATATCAACCATGTCCTTAAAATAGAAGATAACCCATTTGCCTATCTTCACCAAATTCTCAAATATAACAACACATGTAAACCTATATCAAAAAGAACCAAATCTCATAACTAGCTATATCATCATATTGTTCTTATAAAACCATGCACTCCCACAGTATTTTTCCATCCAATTCATTTGAATTCTTACACAATCAGATGCCAAATCTTAAACTTCTATAAGTGCTCAAACAAATACAATCCTCTATTTTCTCATCCAAGTGAAAAAACACACAATCCACTATATAATAAATTATAAATTATCTCCATCACATTGAAATTTGAAAATCTAATTTCATATGTGAAATTTATTATGTATTAACCATTTTGAAGAAATTTTAACTTTATAGCACCAAATTCTAACAAAATAGGAAAACATACAAACCAAATCTCTACCACTAGGTAGTTCTCAAAGAGAGATTTCAAAGACTATAAATAAAAAACCTAATATTGTATTTGAACGTTATTGCCTCCAAAAAACACTTGTCCTTTAGTAAAAATAGCAAGTAGGTTTGTAACTAGTGGGTGGCTAGTGGGGGTACCATTAATGGGCAATAGTGGTGGTGCACCATAAGAGGGATGATGGTATGTGGGTGGCTCCTCACAAGTGGTAGTGTTTGACCTATGAGATTGAATGGTTGGGTGTTGTAAAGGATTTTTAGTTGAAGTTTTGTGAAGGAAATCTTACTTAGCGTAGCTTAACACTTTAAGGTGTTGGTAGGACATGTTATGTGATATGATGTATAGAGTTTCTCTCCTCTGTCTTGTGTTTCTTCCTAGAAAATCATGTTCACTTGACATTGGATTGGAGGTTTGCATGAAGCCATTTTAATCACTATTTTTGAAGTTATGTATTGTTATTCCACACTCTCTTTTTGTAACATGTGTAATTTTCTATTTTCAATTAATTTATGTTTGTGAACCAAAAACCCATTTCCTATTTCTATTGAATTGATCCTATTGGATCCCAACCACATATATCTAAAAAATATATAATCTATCCATTTTCTTGATCCCTTTTTCTCCCTAGTCTACACATAAATTATATTTTATTTAAGAGATTATCAATGGGCATTTCATTGAAATGCCAAAAAACCCATGAAATTTTTAATTTTGAAAGTTGTTTTTCAATTTCCTACATTAATGATACTAGAGATGAGCTTAGAAGAAAAGTGATGTCTTCTCATACAAATAATATTGGGAATTAAGCCACATACATCAAGGCAAAGATGAAATCATATCACGAGAAGATTCAAGGAAATCTAATAAAGAGCTAAAAAGGTAAGCAATGGAACCAAAAAAAAGTGATGAGTACACTAGATTCAAAGCTTCTAGGAAGGGTCAAGGAAGAAATTGTGGAACTTGAACCAAAACAAGAACAATCAAAGCTACAAGAAAGTTAGAAGAAACAAACCATGGAGGAATCCACCAAGAAAATGGAAGGTATGAATTTTTTTTTATATAATGATACCTTATTGATTTCCAAAGTTGAATGTTGAAAAAAGGCCAATCTTGATGAAGTTAAGGAGGAAAAAATATCATTTGTTGAAAACATGATTAAAAAGGATGTGTCAGTTCTAGAAACGGCCAATTATCTCTCAAAGATTGAATTAGTTTCATATAAGGTTGACTTTTAGAATAATTATGCTGATGAGAACGCAATAAGAAGAATGTCCTAGTTGGTGTCACTAATTTGAAAATATTGGTTCACATGGAGAGTAGTGTCATTTTAAATCTTCCAAAATTTTCTGTCACAAAATTATTTGGTAAACACTTTGATTTTTGTTGTAATTATAGCTCAAGAAATAATTATAATTATGAAAAATATTTAATGCACCAATCTCATACCATATCATTTCAAAATTATTTTATTATGAGAAGCATTGTAATAGTGATGAAAAGATGAAGGGTATAAAATGGAAAGATAATAATTTCTCTCATTTTTAGGATTACTCAAGCATGATGATGTAATATCCATGTGATATAATCAAATAAATCTAAATAGAAGATACTATGAAGCACACACATATTGAAGTTTTTGATGGGTCTAATTTCATGGCTACTAATAGATTCACCATTTCCCACAACCGAAAAAGCAAGAAACTCATTGTTATCATAGGTAAGCATAACCTATGTAATGCATCCTATGTTATAAAACTAAAATGGTTATGGTTGTATTCTATTGATGATTCTATAAATTCATCAAAATAGGGAGCTAAAAATAAAATGTTGTAGTACGCAGAATTGTCTCAAAGGGATCTCTAGGAGTATTCACAAATAAGAAGATTTACTACAAAGGACAAGCTACTTGGATAACAAGATGTTTGATGATAGAGGAGATGCATACCATCATATTTTATCTTAAGAAACATAGTTTTTGTTTCGATATTCATGTGTCAAAATCATTATATTATGGTATTCAATAATTCATCCCCATGATCACTATAGATAGAAGATTCCAATATGCCATAAAATTACTCAAGGTCAACCTACCATCACATTTTTTTGCAACAAGTGTGTACAACATTCAAAATCCTTTCTGGACACATTGATTTCTTGGTCATATTATTCAATGCGATGAATGCACAAGCTACTTTCCCATTCATGGTGAATTAGGTATTCAATTGTCATATAATATAATTTGTTTTGGAATATTTTGATGATATTTTTATATGTTTCAAAATATATAAGGATAATCTAAGGAACCTAAATGTGATCATTGGGTCTAGATAAAAAGGCTATATCGGTAAAGGAATCTAAATTTAGGTTTAGGATCACCAAGATTTTATAAAGGGGCCATGCCATTATTTCTCAACTTGCATGCAATTGGATAAGAAGAGGATTCATTTTTTCTAGTTTGGGAATTCTCTACTACACTCACTCTATTAGAAAGATTCCTTAGTTTATGCAACAATGATAGAATGTTGTTAAAGGATTTTCACATATATCAACACCCTTAACCAATATGTCAAAGAAAGTAGCTCATGCATGGATGGATAAAACACAATAAGTTTTTGATAAGCATAAGAAGGTAATCAACTCAAGTCTCCTCTTTTATATTTTAAATTTCTTGCATCCATGTGTGGTAGAATGTGGCATTAAAGGAGAAAGTATTGGGGCCATAATAATACAAAAGTGGAACTCCATAAAATTTGAGAGCATGAAGTTCAAAGATTTAAAAATGGGTTCCTATATATATGATAAGAAGATGTTTTCCATCATTCACATATTTTAAAAAATTAGACATCTAGTTGATGGTAGATGTGTGGGTGAGGCAAATTACAATGGATTTAGTTCTTCTTAGATCAATATGATTTGAAAGATAAGCAAAAAATGGGCGAGGAAAATCCAAGGTTGTGATTTTGATATAGAATACATGAAGGGAAAAAAAAAATGTAGTTATTGATGCCTTCTATATGATGCCCCCTTCTTGTTCTAATTATGTTATTTTTGATGATTAGAAAATTTATATCATGGGAGAATATTCCAAGAATGTATTTGTTTCTAACATCCTAGATGGTAATGTTAAGGATGATGAGCATGAGATAGAAAATGGTCTCCTTAGGCACAAATACAAAATATTTTTGTATTTGATTATAAGATACACAAAATATTTTGAAGGCTTTGCATGATACACACATGGTGAGACACTCAAGCTCCAACAAAAAATGTAGATAAAAAGAGAGAGACTCTCATGGAAGTGCATCAAGGAGGATGTTATCAAATGTTAGAATTTAGTACATGACATAAAATAGTTAAATAAAATACTTAAATAAATAAATTAACATGCTATTGTTAATTTAATAAATAAATTTGGTTTTGGAAGTTATATTCATGTAACTAGTTTTATACGAGAATAATAACCTTATAAAGGCAATACAATGTAATAGGTCCTTGTGTAATGTGAATGACTGAATTTTGATTCAAGAGCTATCTCATTTTTTCCTCTCTCAATTCAATATGGTATCCGAGCAGGTTTGCTTGACCTCTCTTTTTTCGTTCCATTCGTTTGTCTTTCATCAAAAGTGGTTCATTCAAGTGCCAAGCAGTGCAGACCACATGTAATAGCAATTGGTGTTCATCCACCATTCTTGCATTTTGTCAACAGAGAAGCAATGCAGACCACATGCAAATCTGTGACATTCATCACTCATTTGCATTTCTTCTCTCTACCCATCTTGGTCACCCCTTCCATTGTTTTTCCTCCATTTTGTTCGTATTCATATTCAAAATCTAAAAAAATAAAAAACAATATCTCGAGTTTTGTAGAAGGGTGCAAGCGATTGAGGAGAAGAAGTTTGCACATTATTTATCATGGACATCTTCTCTACAAATGCCTATAACAGGGTTTTAAATCAATGTCAATATCAATATATTTGATGAACATGTATTCAAGGTGTGGAAATTTCTCTGGTGTGCAACTTGTTTTCGATTGGATTATTAGCAAAAATAGTGTCACATGGACTACCATGGTTACAGCCTCTATAAGGGATGGTTTATTTGAGGAAGCTCTTATGTTATATAGTGAAATGCAATGGGTTGGTGTAAAACCTAATAGTTTTATGTTTATGTGCATTCTCAAGGCTTGTGGAGGTCTTTTGGCTCTGCAACATGGTAAAGGAGTCCATGGTTATTTAATTACAAGAGGGTTTGAGAGAGGCTGCTTTGTGCTCAATACTCTCATTCATATGTATGTGAAATACGGGGAGTTGCAAATGTTGGAATAATGTGTCTCAAATTCACTAGTGGAATCCCAATTTTGGTCATCAAGTCTGGTTAGACTAAGTTAAGTATTTTGCCTTTACCGCTGACCCACAGTGGTGGTTAAAGACTGCTGGTAGTAGTACGGCATCACCGCCACCCCACGGTTGTGTTGAAGACTATTGGTGGTAGTGCGGTGTTACCGCCACCCCACGGCTATGTTAAAGACCTCTTGTGATAGATCCAGATTCACTGCCACACTGTGATAGGACTTGGAGGAGCCTGCGGTGGTGTGGTGTAGTCACCACCATGCCGCAAGGGTTTTTGTGTCTTGGTTGCGGTAGAGAAATGGACATTTGGATATGTTTGGTTGGACAGAGGATGTTGACCAGATGACTTGGAAACCATTGGCCTGATATGGTAACTGTTGATTGACAGTTTGGCTACTATTATGAATGAGAACTAAATTGGTATGTTTCCGAGTATGGGTTTGGTGATTCAGATTGATTGTGGAATTCTCTCCGAAGGAAAATGCTATAATGTGTAATGCATTGAAATAGTGTTTTGGAGTTGAGTTGTGAGTATGATAAGTGATTGATCAGGAAAATTGTAATGTTACCTATGTTGAGTTTGTGAATTGACATCTCTGGAAGCACGAGTCTATAACTCTGTATGTGAACATTTTTTAATGTAATACAAAGTGACTTTTGCTTGGTGTGGTGGGTTTTTTCCCGAAAGGGTTTTCCCACATAAATATTGGTGTCTACTCTGTGTTGTCTTAATTTTTTATTATCTATTTCTTGGTAATGTGCATCTTTAACATGTATTGTAATTTGAATTTGAACCTTAAGTCTACATTATCTTCTTAGAATTAGCATTAGGAAAGTGATTTTGCACCTTTGTGTTCCTTACAAGTGGTATCAGAGCCTGGCCAGTTGTGTTATCCTTGTGGGTTAGGTGGGTTTTTTATGCCAATTCTAAAGTGGGAGTCTTGTAGAGGAGTCTAGTAATTTCATTTGTAGGTTAAGATGGCAATCATATCATGGAAGATTGAAATTGAGAAATTCAATGGTGGCAATTTTGAATTGTGGAAACTCAAAATGGAAGATCTGCTAGCTGATAGAGATCTCTGGACCATTGTGTCTGGAATGAAACCTTCAGGAATGAAGCAAGAAGATTGGGACCTCGTAGATAGAAAAGCAAAAGAGTTGATAAGACTCTGTTCTCTTGAATGTCATGAAGAGAAGGATGCATCTTCTTTGTGGAAGAAGCTTGGTGAGATTTATCAAGGAAAGTTCTTGGTGGATAAGCTATTCTTAAGGAAGAAGTTGTACTCTTTGAAGATAGAGGAAGGGGATTTGTGGTTGATCATCTGAATACGTTCAATATGCTCATTGCTCAATTAACATCTATAGGTGTGAAAATTGATGATGAGGATCATTGTATGCTCTTTTTGTGTTCTTTTCCTGACTCTTGGGATCATTTAGTGATGGCGATTGGGAGCACGACAACCACTTTCAAGATGGAAGATGTGGTTGCTTCATTATTGTCAAAAGAGATGTGGAAGAAATATTTTGAGATGGAAAAGGAGGCTCTGGTTGTTTGAGGCAAATCGAAGGAGAAAGGAAAGAAAAAGGACAAGAAGTCAAAATTCAAATCTGAAGGGAGATTAAAATATTCTGACAAGAAGTCCAAGGTGTAATGTTGGAATTGTGGGCAACCTAGTCATGTCCATAAGGATTGCAAAGAGGAGAAAAAGAAGAAGAAAAACAACTCTTCAAATAATGATTCTTCTCAGAGTAATGCAGATGCCTTCATTGCAACCTTGGCAACCCAGGAATTAGATGATGTTTGGCTGATTGACTCAGGTGCATCCTTTCACATGACAGCTCATAGAGATTGGTTCATGAAGTATGAGAATTATGTTGGTGGAAAGGTGTATCTGGAAAGTTATTGATCTCTAGAAATTGTTGGTCGTGGAAGAGTCAAAATTCAATTTCCTGACAGAAGGATCAAAGGTATTGATGGTGTAATGCATATACTAGGTCTGGATCAAAATTTATTGTCTGTAAACAAGTTGAATGATGTTGGCGTACAAGTTTCTTTTTCGAATGGTAGCTGCAAAATGACTAGAGGCTCGATGGTGTTGGCTAGGGGTGCTCGAATCGGTACTCTGTACAAGTTGGACACACATGTTCAATACAATAGTGTCTCTATAAAGTCAAAAAAGGTTGCTCGAGTAGAGACAGAGACTAAAGTTCCTCTGGGGGAAAATTCTTTGGAGGTGAAACTTCTTGCAGAAAATACCATGCTTTGGAATCAAAGGCTCGGCCACATTGGTGAGAAAGGCTTAAAAGCTTTGAAAACAAAAAATTGGTTGAAGGGCTTGATGATTGTAGCCTTGAGTTCATTTTTTGTGAACATTGTATATATGGAAAACAATATCGTGTTTCGTTTTATTCTAGTCCTCATAAATCTTCTGGTGTTCTAGATTATATTCACTTTGATGTTTTTAGTCCAGTAAATTTTCCTTTGCTATTGAAATCAAGATATTATGTTTATTTTACTGATGATTATTCAAGAAGGGAATTTGATTATTTTCTAAAAAGTAAATCAGAAGTGTTCAATTGGTTTAAACAGTTTAAAAACTTGGTTGAAAATCGAATTGGAAGAAAAATTAAATGCTTGAGGACAAATAATGGCGGTGAGTTTTGTTCTGCATATTTCGAAAGGTATTGCAAAGACCATGGAATCAAAAGGCATAAAACCACACCTTACACTCCGCAGCAAAATGGAGTTGAAAGGTTGAACAGGACGTTGATGGAAAAGGCAAGAAGCATGTTGAGCAATGCTAGTCTAGAGTAGAAGTTTTGGGTTGAGGTTGTGGCTACAGCATGTTATTTACCAAATTGATCTTCCTCTTCAGTACTTGTTGACAAAACGCCTATGGAAGCCTAGTCTCATAAGAAGCCCTCTTTAAGACATATAAGAGTATTTTGATGTGAGGCATATGTTTATGTGCTGAATGAGAAAAGATATAAATTTGAAAATAAAGATGTAAAATGTATCTTCATTGGCTATGGCATTGGTTTGAAAGAATACAAGCTTTGGAATCCTATAACTAAAAAGGTTGTATATAGCAGAAGTGTAATATTTCATGAGTTGAAACCTTCTTCAGTGGATCTGCAATCAAAGATGAAAGAAGAAAACAATGAAAAGGTAGTTAAAATTCCTCAAACTCCAAATAAAGAGGAACTATGAAGTGTACTTGAAACTAAGAAGAGTTCAAGCAACTCTGAGAGTTTTGATGGAGAAGAACTACAACCTCAACCTCAGCCTTTGACGAGGTCTACACGTGAAAAGCGGCAACCTAAAAGGTATGGTTTCTCCATGTTGGATGTAAATTGTGCCTATGCTTTAATTACAAGCATTGATGAGTCTAGGAGTATGAAAGAGGAAATTGGAATGTCTGATTCAAATTCTTGGTTGGAAGCCATGAATGAGGAAATGGCGTTATCAAAAAAGAGTGAAACCTAGGATTTGGTGCCTTTACCTGAAGTTTGAAAGCATGTTGGTTGTAAATGGGTATTCAAGAAGAAAATCAGTCTAAATGGCAGTGTTGAAAAGTATAAAGCTAGGTTGGTTGCGAAGGGATATTCTCAGGTAGAGGGAATTGATTATGGCGAAATATTTTCTCCTGTAGCTAAGTTGGCATCTATCATATTTCTTTTGTCACTTGCAGCAGCATATGACTTAGAGATTGAACAGATGGATGTGAAGACAACATTTCTTCATGGATATCTTGAAGAAGAAATTTATATGTCCCAGCCTAAGCATTTTGTGGAAAAAGGTAAAGAAAATCTGGTTTGCAAGTTAAAGAAATCTTTGTATGGTTTAAAACAATCGCTTAGAATGTGGTACCATAAGTTTGACACTTTTGTTTTATCGTTGGGATTTGTAAGATCAAAATATGATCATTGTGTGTACTTCAAAACTAAAAATGATCAAGTGCTTATTATTTCCCTATATGTTGATGACATGTTGTTCATAGGAAATAGCAAGACTATGATTTATGATCTAAAATCTCAGTTGTCTCCAAAGTTCAAAATGAAAGATCTTGGTGCAACAAGGTATATTCTGGGGATGGAAATAAAAAGGGATAGAGGAAGTAGAAAGCTTTGGCTTAGCCATAGTAAGTATATTAATACTATCTTGGAGAGATTATGTATGACTGATTGCAAGCAGCTAGTTGTTCCAATGTTGCATGGAACGAAGCTATCTATTGAGGATTGTCCAAAATCTCCTACTAGGATGGAGGACATGACCAGAGTGCCTTATGCAAATGTAGTTGGAAGCTTAATGTATGCAATGTATGTACAAGGCCATACATTGCCCAAGCAATGGGAGTGCTTAGTCAGTTTATGGCTAATCCAAGAAGGCCACATTGGGATGTTGTGAAAAGAGTTTTTAGATATTTGAAGGGTACTTCAGAGTATGCTTTGTGCTATCATGGAAACTCGATTGGATCACAGAGATCTCTTAGCATTCATGGGTATGTGGATTCTGATTGGGTAGGGGACATTAACAACAGAAGATCCACCAGTGGATATATTTTCACATTGAACGTTGGAGCAGTTAGTTGGATGAGCAAGCGGCAAGCTGTAGTCGCTTTATCTACTACTAAAGCGGCAGGTTGTAGTCGCTTTATCTACTACTGAAGCGAAGTACATGGCAGAAACACATGCCTGTATGGAAGCCATTTGGCTTAGGCATTTGTGTTTTGATGTTGGGTTTAATGCAGGGAAAATTACTATATGTTGTGATAGTCAGAGTGCTATTTGTTTGGTGAAAATTTCTGCTTTCCATGCCAAGATGAAGCACATTGATGTTCAATATCATTTCATTTATGATATGGTGGAGGATGGAAAGGTTAATCTTGAAAAAGTGGATACCCTAGAAAAAAATTTGATGCATTGACAAAGCCTATGAGCACAGACAAGTACAGGTGGCGTGTCGATTCAATGGGCCTTGGGGCCTATAATTTTTGTAGTCTCAAGCATTGCAAAGGGTCTAGTGAATTGTTCGTCAAGTGGGAGCATGTTGGAATAATGTGTCTCAAATTCACTAGTGGAATCCCAATTTTGGTCATCGTTAAGTTTGGTTACACTAAGTTAAGTATTTTTCCTTTACCGCTGACCTGCATCGGTGGTTAAAGACTGTTGGTGGTAGTGTAGCATCACCGCCACCCCCAACTGTGTTGAAGACTATTGGCGATAGTTTGGTGTTACTTCCACCCCATGGCTATGTTGAAGGCCTCTTGCGATAGAGCAGGATTCGTCGCCACACCGCAATAGGACTTGGAGGAGCCTGCGGTGGTGTGGTGTAGTCACCACCACACCGTGAGGGTTTTTGTGTCTTAGATGCGGTAGAGCGATGGACGTTTGGATATGTTTGGTTGGACGGAGGATGTTGATCGAATGACTTGGCAACCATTGGACCGATATGGTAACTGTTGATTGACGGTTTATCTATTGTTACGAATGGGAACCGAATTGGTATGTTTTCATGTATGGGTCTAGTGATGCAGATTGATTGTGGAATTCTCTCAGATGGAAAATGCTATAATGTGTAATGCATTGAAATAGTGTTTTGGAGTTGAGTTATGAGTATGATAAGAAAGAACGTGATTGATTAGGAAAATTATAATGTTTGCTATGTTGAGATTATGAATTGACATCTCTGGAAGCATGAGTCTGTAACTTTGTATGTGAACATTGTTTACTGTAATACAAAGTGACTTTTGCTTGGTGTGGTGGGCTTTTTCCCGAAAGGGTTTTCCCATGTAAATATTGGTGTCTACTCTATGTTGTCTTAATTTGTTCTTATATGTTTCCTGGTAATGTGCATCTTTAATGTACTGTAATTTGAAATTTAAACCTTAATTTTGCATTCTCTTCTTAGAATTAGCATTAGGAAAGTGATTTTGCACCCTTGTGTTCCTTACAGTAGAATGCGCATCAAATATTCATGAAATGTATCAAATAGAAGTTCAAAATGCACACCAAGTGTTTGATAGCATACCTTATAGAAAACCGCGGAACACACACGAAATGTTTGATAAAATTCCTTAGAGTCAATTACAAGGTTCACTCCAACTGTCAACAAAACTTCCTCAAAGAGACTTAAAGGATACACACCAAGTGTATAATGGAATTTCTGAATGTGAATTTCAAGATAGATCACCCCAAAGAGGCTTGGTCTCCTGGAATATGATGATCTCCAGTTATGCCCTATGAATAGAAAATGAATAGATGTGTCGGATTCTTTAGAAGAAGAGCTTTGCATTTTGTACTAATTCCTAGTTTTTCTCTATGTCAGTTCTAAGGGGGGGTGTTATAATTTAGTACATGACATAAAATAGTTAAATAAAATACTTAAATAAATAAATTAACATCCTATTTCTAATTTAATAAATAAATTTGGTTTTGGAAGTTATACTCCTATAACTAGTTTTCTATGAGAATAATAGCCTTATAAAGGCAATACAATGTAATAGATTCTTGTGTAATGTGAATGATTGAATTTTGATTCGAGAGCAATCTCATTTTTTCATCTCTCATTTCAATATTTACACCAAAAATATATTACATTGTATTGCCTTTATAAGGCCATTATCCCGTATGAAACTAATTATGAGAATATAACTACCAAAACCTAATTTATTTATTAAATTAACAATAGTATGTTAATTTATTTATTTAACTAAATATGTCAAGTACTAAATTCTAACACCCCCCCTTGGTACTAACATAGAGGAAAACTAGAAATTAGTACACATATTCTTCGTCATTTTGATGTGGAATTTCTTCATCACTTGAAGTGTGGTCCTTTCCTTCAATTATCAAAGTGTTATCTTTCAACTTTCCATCAGGAAGATCTTGTGCTCTTGTTTGCAATTTTGTACTACATGTCCTATCCTTTACAATAGAAACATGTGTCACTTGCATGTTTGAACTTTGTCTATTGGCTTTGGCATTGTACCATCAACAATTTCCCAGAGATCTCTTTCAATTAACAATAATTGTATTTGTATTTTCCAACTGTAAAAATCATTTCCATCAAACTTTTCATAAGGCTTAATTTATTCATTTTGTGTTGAATAAAATGTGTCCTTAAAAAATAATACTTAAATATTCCCCACACTTGTATTTCTCAAAAAGAAAAATCCAAAAAGAAACCCTAAGCAGCACGCCTCTTTTCAGAAAGCATTGATAGAAATTTCAAACAATACCTTTGACATTGTTGGGACTCTTCATATGTTGAGGATGATATAATTTGGGGAAAACCAATATCGGATTAATATTATCATAACACTGATTGTCTCAATTGTTAGCGCATCTTCTCTATACATGTCGGTGTTTGTTGTTCCCAGCATTTCCATCCATTGATATCAATAACATCATCATTTCACCTGCACATAATACAACAACAAAATAGTGTATAATCTTGACAATATAAAGAAAATACAATGAGAAGATATACTTTGTGATATAAGCAATTAGCAAGATGTTAATTCATCGGGTTCTTTCAACACCTTTAACATAGAATGACATCGTCTCTATTTATCCAATGCACCAATAAGGAAGTCTCCAGTGAAATATGCCTTTGAAATATAATGGCAACAAAATATATGTAATCCACGATGCTACCACAAAGGCAAGGAAGACCCTACACAGTTAGACGTCCATACACACTTTTGCAATAGATTCGGGGATAAAAAAAATTTAATTTTAAGAATGACAACAATGAACAGAGTGATGTGTAAAAATATGGAAAGAATGAACATGGCAGATAGAAAGAGAAGAAATGCAGATGAATGATGGAGTCAAAAAGGTTTTTGCACATGGTCTTCATTGCAGTACCATTGTAAACACCGTTGTGAGAAAAAAAAATGAATAGAGAGAGATCAGAGAGAGGCCCAAGAAGAAACCCGCTCTGATACCATATTGAAATGAGAGAGAGAAAATGAGATTGCTCTCGAATTAAAAAACTATCATTCACATTATACCAAAAATCTATCACATTGTATTGGCTTTATAAGGCCATTATCCCATATGAAACTAATTACGAGAATATAACTACCAAAACCTAATTTATTTATTAAATTAACAATAGTATGTTAATTTATTTATTTAACTAAAGATTTTCAAGGCTTTGCATGATACACCCATGGTAGGACACTCTATCTCTAACAAAAATTGTAGATAAAGAGAGAGACTCTCATGGAAGTGCATCAAGGAGGATGTTATCAAACATATCAATGAGCACAATACCTACCATCAAAGTGAAGGATAATTTTTCTTTCCTCGAAGTCTATGTCAACCTTTGTTATTTTCCCATCAAAGGTCGTGAAGTGTGTTCATGGATTTCATCACGAGTCTTCTCAAGATACATTATAAATATTACATTTATGATGGCATGGATAAGCTAAAGGAGTATTCATATTTATTTACTATTTGTTTTAAATTTAATGCACATCATGTGATAGAATTAATTTTTAGTGAGGTGATCAGGCTACATGGGTTGCCTAATTTTTTTCAATTATAGGGGCAATAGATTTTCTTATTTCTATTGGTAATAATTATTTCATTTAATAGGTGCAAAACTCACTCCTAACATAAGTTATCAACAATTATTTGGAAAAACAAAAATTATGAATAAGTGGGTAACAATATTTTTGAGGGAATATGTTTCAACATAAAAACTAGCATGGTTTAAGTGGTTTCACCTGGGAAAACGTTGTTACACCATTTAGCATATGTTTCTTGCTATGTTTCCATTCATGGAACTGTCTGTTTATGATGCACTAACTTGAATTAATTTGTGCCTATGGTTAGCAGAGTTCTACTCATATAGATAATAGATTCCATCATTGTCACAAGGGTAAAAATTTCAAGTAATGGAGCTATCATAGAATATCTATTTCATTAAAGGAAACTACCTATGAGGGTTTCCACTAGGAAAGTATCAAGAAATATGGAACATTTTGAATTTTCATTGCTCAAGGGCAAGCAATTTTAGAAGTGTGAACTTGTAATGTCCTATTTTTAATTAATTTATATTTGTGGACTAAAAGCCCATTTCCTATTTTTTGGTGAGCTAATCTTGTTTGATCCCAGCCTCATAGGCCTCAAAAATTATATCCAAACTAAGAGATCCTCAATCGGCCCCTTTGTTGAAATACTAAAAACTCATCAAAATTCTAAGTCTAAAAGTCGTCTTTCAATTTCCTATGTTTATGAAGGGAAATAAGTTTGTGTCAGTAGGTTCTATTTTTTGATAAGTTCACGAATTTGCAAAATCACCAAAATTATAAAAAGGATAAGGGAAAAAGTTTAATTTTCTAGAAAGTTATGCTTTTAATAAGTTCACAAACTCTCTAAAAGTGTGACAAGCATTGTAGGTTCACCAGATCACAAAAAATGCAAAAGTGCAACAAGGTTTGTAGGTGTGGTAGTTCACCAAAAGTGTGAAAGTGTGATAAGTTGTGTAGTTTTCTATTTAACCAAAAGTGTGAAAGTGTGACAAGGTTCACAAGTTTTCTAGCTCACCAAAAGTGTAAAAGGGTGACACAGTTCACAAGTTTGCTAGTTGATCGAAAGGCCAATAGAGTTCAAAAAGGGCTAAATGTTTCAACGAAGAATATGTAGTGAATTATTAATTTTTAAAAATCATCAAAACTGTGACAAATTTAGGAAATGGGAAAATCATTAACTAATATATTAAAGAAAAATTTTAAACTTAGGTGAGAAAATGGAAATGACTAGTAACAATTGCATCTACCCCAATACATGTCACCTCACCTGCTCCTTTTGATGTCAATTAATGTAAGTGGATATGTACATTATTTAAGCCCTTCATTTTTATAGGTTTCATTACCAACATTTATTTTGATAATTTAAAGGGTTGAATGCATTCATTAAAGGGTAGCTTTCATTCTACATGGATACTCTTTCCAAAAAATGTTCTGAGAACTTGTGTTGAAGCAATCAAATTTGAGGAGAAAAACCCTTGGGTTTGATGGTGATCAAAGGATGAAAACCATTTAGTTTCAAGGATCAAAGGATGAATTGGTTTTGTATGAAAATCTCACTCAATGGTTGTGAATGAGCATTCGTGGTTGTGGATCTCAACTTCATCGGGTTTGTATAATTTACGGTTTGTGTGGATTTATGTAATGTAGTTTTGGGATTTTTCTATTATTGCAACACATTTTGATGTATCTCAAATTTTAATAAAAATAAGGAAATTTTAGAATTAAAGGCTAGATTGTTAGTGTTTTGTGTAAACTTTGAAGAAATTTTTTGGTTTTGTACAATATCTTATTAAAATATTCAAATTTGAAATTTATTTGCCAAAATTACTTGTGGGGTTATTACAGCATGAAGGGATCAATAATATTTTTCTTTTGTTGAGTGTTGGATAACTTGGGATAGTTATGGAGACTAGTTGTGGCAGAGTACATAGTGGTTTTTGTTGCATGCATGGATCATGGTGATTGTTCTTTGTACTACATAGTTGAGACTAGTTGTGAAGGAGTACATACTGGTTTTTTTTGCATGCATGGATCATGGTGATTGTTCTTTGTACTTCATAGTTTTGAATATCAACCACATCTTGGTATGACTACTGAATTGTACATTTGGTATTCCTTAATCTATTTTAAAATTTTATATTACCCATGTAGTTGGAGTTATTAGATATATGTATGTGCTTTATTGACAATTCTATACACAAAGTTTATGATTATAGTTAATAGGTTGGATATGTTGTTGTCATAAGTTCTACTTACTTTTTTAATATATTTGGAGGTGGCATGTTCAAGAATGAGAGGATTTATTGCCTCATATGGTGATCGTCTGTGATTTTATATTGCAAGTATCTTGATGGAGCATGAGACGATGCTAGAGTTTCATATGGTTCATCGATGGCTATGTTGATGTATTTCATTGATTGACCATTATACAATGTATACAACAAGTGAGAGAATGCTAAGAAAAAGGGTTTTACATACACCTTACACAAGAAAAGAAATATTTTATGTATGTAAAATAAATAACTATTTTTTGTTGCATCTTTGAAGGTGTGTTTAGACAAATTAAATATTTATTTGGGTCCACTTGTAAAAGGTATATTGTGACATCAGCTAGATATTTTATGTGTGGGATACATTGAAAATAATTTAATATAGGGAAAACTTACTACCAAAAATTAAATGTTGGGGTGAATGGTTTTGTGCTCTCATGGTTTAGCTAATACTACTTGGTGGTTTTGTGTGAATATTATTCTATAAAAGCAAGCACATGTTTAGTAATTGGTTTAGTTGTCATTTATATTTAACTATCTTGTAGAGTGCACATGTGAAGCATGGAATGGGATGTGTGGTTGCATGGATACCTATTATACTTGGACACATGGAGGATATGTTGGAGGAGCTTGATGTTTAAGAAGTATTCATGAAAATTTTATAATTTTTTTGTAATGAATAAAAATAATGAATATTTTTGGAGCCTAGATTTTTTCCTTTGAGGATTTTTCTAGGGTGTCATATGTCATCTTGATTATATGTTTGTGTATTTTTTGTATGGTAGATTTTTAATACTTTACATATTTTTCTCTCTTAGGATTATGTGGATTTTTTTTATATTACTATAATATTTTCCTTTCATTTTGGTGTAGTAAAAACAATATTTATCATGATTGTCTTTTATTTATTTCCTTGCTCTTGGAAAATGAAGTTCAAATAAGCTCAACTATTTTTCTATTGATATTCTATAGAGTTTTAGCATATAACCTTTTTCTAAAATTTGGATAATTGACATGAAAATATGGTATTCCTAGATACTTTATTTATTGATTTTTTTGCCTTAATTTATTTAATATATAGCATACAAACTAGTGTAATCCAATCATATAGGCTTATTTAGCTCAATATAGTCATCGGGCCTATTTCTCTACATCTGATTGTTTGGTGGTAGTTAATTTTTCTAGAAAATAAAATAATGATATGGTTGCATAAATCAATATTATTTTTTCCCTTTATAAATATTGAAAGTAGCATGAAATACATTTCTATGGCTAAATTTACAAGTCCCTAGTACTTTCTGATTTGTTAGTTCTAGTGAGCTCTTTGAGGATTACAGTTTAGCCAAACTTGGCCATCCAGGTGCAAAAAATGAGGTTGGGTGGTATTTAATTAGGGTAATTTTATAGGCTAATGATTATAAAATGCCTCTAAATATTTTTTTTAATAAAATGGGGTAAAAATTTATTTAATCAATCAAAAATACCATTACAATCAAGGAGAAAGGGCACTAGGAACATCCAGCAAAGCAAAAACCAAGATCACAAAGAGCCATAGCCTTACAACCCTCCAAATGTAATTCAAAAACCATGAGTATCCTCCTAGAGAAGTGTCTTCAACCTCTAAAAACATTCTGAGGGAAGATGCTCCCATCCATCAATATGCTAATTACCCCTATGCTCTAAAGCCCATTTCACAAAGAAATCAACCTTGTTCCACTCCCTAGGGATATGGACAAAGGATATTGAATCCAAAGAAGATCTAATTTGGTGAATCTGTTGAACCACATAATCCAACTACCAATTCAAACCTTCCAAGGAACTCTTATTCAAAATGGCCACCAAAATATGTGAATATGATTCATAGATGATCTTGCGCCATCCCAAAGCACATCCATTTCCAAACCAATAACAATATTTAAAGCCTCCATAAAGTTATTTCTTTGGCATCCCTAAAAAATGAAAAAGAAGAAGTGGGAAATTCCCAAATTACCCCTACCAACACCACGAACTCCAACATAGCTTGGATTACCTCTATAAGATCCATTGATATTTAACTTCAAGACACCTATAGGAGGTGGTGACCATCTAATTTAACACTGAATCTTCCTAATGGTATATTTCTTGTCACTAGAACAAGCCTTCCTTGAGCCTCTGCCAACTAAACCCAACCCCTACATCACCACCAACTTGCTAGAATCCAAAGGGATATCCACCTTGCACCTAGCCTAGGTAGTTTCTTGAATCATGCCCAAAGCCCATTTCCAAACCTGATGAGAAGCCAGAACCTCTCCCTTAAAGATCATTTCGTTCCTCTCCAACCAGATCTGCCAAAGAATGCTAGAAGGTCCTATAATCCACACCACTCAGAGCTAAAATATCTTGACAGGAGATCTCCTCAATGTCCTCCAAAACTCAACTAGGGATGAAGCATGAACACAAGTCTACCTCTAAACTTCCCACCAATAGTGCCAAATTCTCTTAGAATAGCCACACTAAAATAACAATTGTGAAGAGGAATCATTACTACTCCCACATAGAACACAAACGGATGGCCCCTGAAAGCCCCTCTTCTGAAGATTATCTTAAGTGAGACACTTGTTTCGAGCAAGTAACCAAAGGAAAAAGTTGTATTTATGCCAAGCAAACTTATTCCACACATACTTCTACCAAGGAACATCCTCCTCTCTATACTTTTGCCTATCTAGTTCCTAATACCCTGCAGCCACCGAGTAAACCCCCTAAAATTTGAACCCGAAGCTAGAATATCATTCCTCTGCAAGGAACTACAAGCTCTACTAGCCAAAAATGAGATAAGTTTGCATGATCCTCCTCTAAGATCCTTGGAGGCCAATCTTGAATATCCTTCTACTTGAACACCTCTACCTACCCTAGACTCCTTGCAACCTTAAATTCTTCCACCCAAGACCATCCAATCTCAAAATAGGAAAGAAAAATGTTCTGCAAATGTGGATGTGTGGACATGATTGGGGGATGACCATCCCAAGATTCATACCAGAAGAGAGCTTTAGATCCTCTGTTACAAATCCAAAACAAGCCTTGCTTGATTAATATATCTCACCTTTTGAGAATGTTCTAGATCATAGACCCTTTACCTACCAAAGAGATTCTAGGAACATCTTTCCTATACATCCCCCTCAAATATTTTAAGGAAAGAATCTTAGCCCAAGATTGATCCTGATTAGTGCACCATCTCCAATAAAGCTTAACTGACAAAGCCTAGCTAGTAATTATAGCCTACTACAAACCCAAACCTCATAACTATTTTGGTCTACAAATATTCTCCCATTTAACTAAACTCCACTTTGATGAGGCTAGGTTACCAACCCATAAGAATTGTCTAGATATAAGGCATCCAGTTCCTTAATGAAACTAGCTGGAGCAACTTGTACCATGCACTTGTAAAGAGGGGGAGCTTGTACCACATATTATAATAAAATGACCATCCTAGCAAAGGAAAACCGTCTATAGGTCCAATGACTAACCCACTCCCAATATTTGTGTAGCACATTCTACCAAGTACCTCTTAGCAAAGGGCTAATGGAGAGAGGGATACCCAGATACACAAAAGGGAGAGAACCAATCAAAAATATCATAATATGAATCACAAGGTAGATATCTAGAGCTCGCCTTAAGCTAGTCACTTCTCTAATTCTAGCTCAACACCCAACAAAGTTGTATAATCCACAAACTGTAAGTGGGATTAGGTAGAAAACCCATCATACTGATTCCAATCTCAAATTAATCCATGCCTCACATGGGCTTTCAAGATTCTCCCCAACCATTCAACCATAATAATAAAAAGATAAGGAGACAAGAGGTCACCCTATTGAAGACCCCAAGAAGCTCCAAAAAAAGAAAAGGGTTCCCCATCAATCAACACTGAATAGGAGATGGACATAACGCACCTCATCACCCAATTAACCCAACCTTCACCAAAACCAAAAGTAGTGAGCACCTTATGGAGGAAATCCCATTTAAACCGGTCATAAGCTTTGGCCATATCCAACTTAATAAACATGGCCTTCTTGTAAACCTCTGTAGAGTGAATATATTCAACTGTGATAATCACCCCATCCAAGATTTGTCTTTTTGAAACAAAACCTCCATGTTCTTCTGAAATGACCTTGCTAATCCATGGCTTAATTCTCTCTACCATTAACTTAGAGATAATCTTGTATACCACATTATGTAGGGTGATTGGTCTTAATGTGATGCAAAGTGGCAGGGGAAGCACCCAACTTGACACACTTGTTCAACTATACCCTTCAATAAGACAATCTGATCATACAACTTGACTCACACAACCAAACATCACCACATGACTTGGGGATGATTTGTACACTCTTAATATGACAAAACATGAACAACCAACCAACCTTTTCTCATAGAAACTCTCATTCCTCCATTGCTGCCATACTATCCATGCATTCCTTCTAGCACTCACCAATAGGACAGTCATGATAAAACTTTGTTAAAGGAAAATAATAGAGAAAGAAACCATGTTTTATACTTCTTACATAGACCCTTACAGATCCCCAAAATCATAGGACCAAACACCAAGAGCAAGTGTATCAAATAACTAATTTACAAGCCACCAAAAGGCTTCATTTGGTTTATGCAAAGAAGGAATCAACTTGTCAAGGCACACCCCAACACCCCTAATGCCTTTAAAATACTCCAATAGGTTACCCAAGACCTGTTACATTCCATCCATTATATTTATTCAAATAATCAGAAATCAACAAATAATATATTCAAATGATCACATTTTGGACTGTACAAGGCAAAAACCAAACCTAGGGCATCACATAACTTTTGCAAAACTCCATATTTTGTTTTGAAATGAATTCAGAATGTAAAGGAGTCCTAAATCTACCAATCCACCAAGTTTCAGATTTTTCCCACGGTGGAAATGGGAATTACATCCATTTTGGTGACCAAACCCTTGTTTTGCAAGGTTTTAGACCCACTTTCACTAAAATTGATGTAACTTACTCAATACTTGATGAAAATGAGTCAAATCACCACCAAAAGAAATTAGACTCTGCTCTCTTTCAAATCATGCCAATTGGTAGTCCGTAAAATTATGTACTAGATCGTACAAAGCACGGGAACAGGAAAAAATGCTGTAAAAAATAGAAAAAATAGAGTTTTTATTATATTTAATGCTTCAAAACTTCATCAACTCCCAGCCTCGACCCAAGGGATGATTTTTAAACTTTGCACCATCACTTATAACTTCCCTCAACTGATTTCCAATGAGGTAACCCATTGGTTAATGATGATTACATCATAAATGTTGAGTTTACTCCAATTTACATTATGAGAACTTTGCATTTTGAAGCAACCTTTCAATCCTAAAGACCTAAGACCTTAAAAACTATTCAAATGGATTTGAATTGGCCTTATTACATTATTAATACCCCCACCCTTGCACATTCACATAAAAATTCATGTTTTTGCCTTCAAAGGCTACAAGAGCATCTTTTAGTGCAAGAGTGCATTTGTGTACATTTTGACTCAAAACTCAAAAAATCACCCTAGATCTTGCTCAATGGTCTTGATTGACCTTATTAATGACAAAAGAACTCAAAAATACTCATTCTAACCTCCTAACAACATGTTTTCATCAAATGAGAAAAAATGGAGGATGAGGTGTAGGTGCTCTTGCACCATACACCCCCCTTAGAAAAGACTCATGCCTCATGAGTTGTGTTTAATACCACTGTCTCCAAGCTTCAAAAAAGGTCCACTGATCCATAAAGCCACTCCATTAGTTCATGTAAACTGGAACTGCAAACAGCCCTGCACTTCTAGCATTTTGGAATGTATTGATACATGCATTTTCCCTCTTCTCTATCCTCAGACCTGCAAACAATCTTTTATCTTTTCCCTGACCAAGATTGGATTGTTTACTATGTTTTTCACCTGTATACAAACAAGGATTAGTAACTCTATGATCTTTTTTGTTTCCTTTGTCACCTTCATGCTTGCAACTATCTTTTCTGCCCTATTTTTCTTGTCTTTCACTCACTGCCTCATCAAGTTGTTTTGTCACTGTCAAATCAAACTTATGTACTATACTTCCTACAAAATTTGTTTGTTTCTCAGACCTGGTCTTAACTACAAGGCATTCAATGGTTCCTACTAACACATTTTCATGCATGCTCTTTGCCAAATCACTTCTTACCCTTGTTTTTACCTCTACATCTGTTATCCCTATATTTTCAATCTTAGAACAAATGAAAACATCAAAATATTTGTTTTCCTTTAGTACATTCATAGGTTCCTTCTTGCCACACATTATTACCTTTGCCTTACCTCTAACATCTTCTACAAGAGGAGTCAACACAAAAGAACAACCATCTTTAACTATAGTGTAGGTATTTTCCCTACCATCATACAAAGCTATTTTGTCATATTGCCAAGGTTTGCCTAATAGGAGATGACAACAATCCATTGGAAGGACATAACACACAACACTATCATGATAACTACCAATCTGAAAATCCACAATAGCCTTTTCACTCACCAACAAAGATTGATCATCAGTTAACCATGAGATTTTATAGGGACATTCATGAGGAATCTTTTTCAATCCTAACTTGTTGACCATTTCACATGAAACCATGTTTTCAGTTGAGCCAGAATCAATGACCACTCTACATACCTTGTCCTTGCACTTACAATTTGTCTTGAAGAGACTTTTCCTTTGCAAAGGTGCTTCCTCTTTTGCTGCCTTCAAGATTGTTTTTCTCACCATCAACATTTCTCCAACCTTAGGATCTGCATTCTTTCTTGTGGAACAATGACTTTCACATTCCTCTTCCTAAACCAACTGTGCTCTCCTATCAATCTTCTTGTCTCCACTAGATGAACTAGCAACCCTCTTAGGACATTTCCATGAAGGATGGCCAAACTCATTACATGTATATCACCTTCCTATAAAATCATTAGTACCTCTACCAATACCAAACCTTCCTCTACCTCTAAAACCAAAACCACCTCTAGAATCATTGTGATCTTTACCTTTTTTTGATCCTTCTTGATCTTCATTTGGCTACTTTGATGTACAAGTTATTCCTCTTCCTCTTGCATTAGGACCTCCTCTTCCTCTCACTGATTTCTCTTGTCTCCTCTTAAGCTTCTCCTCCACCCTGATATCCATTTGATAACAATCCTCTACACTCCTAGGGTTAGCCAAAACCAATTCATCCTGTATATTAAGCCTCAAACCACCAATATATCTAGCAATTTTTTCATCTTCATTCTCATGATGACCAAACCTCAAACTTAATTTATAAAACTCCTTAGTATAGGACTTAATATCAATTTCCCTTTGCCTCAAACTTTACAATTTCTTAAACATTTGAACCTGATGATCCTTGGGTAAGAATTTTCCTTTGATTTTTGATATCATCTTGTCCCATGATGTGATCTTAGACTTTCCTTGTTTCCTCCTCACAGATTGAAAGTAATCCCACCATACCAAAGCATGACCCTGCAACTTAGTCTTTGCAATTTTGACCCTTTGCTCTTCAGGAACTTCATCACATTCAAAATGATTATCTAATGCAGCAATCTAATCAAGTAGTTCTTCATCATTTAAACTACCACCATACTTAGGAACATCAAGTTTTACCTTAGGCTTGTCACCTTTCACTACCTTCAGCAACTTTGCAATTATTTGGTCCTCTAGATCAAGTTCTTCTTCTATGTCTTCAAAATCCTCATCTTCCTCTTCTTCTATCTCACTCTCTTCAGCATCCCTTCTTTTGTTTGTCTCCAGGGCTATGATCCTTTCTTCTAACTCTCTGAGTTCTTTAGCATGTCTTTCCTTCATCTCCTTCATCTCTTTAGCCATATCTTTATTCTTTGGAGGCATCTTGTCAACCTTGCCTCTTCTTCCACTTGAAAAAATGCAAACCAAAATCTACTCCTTGCTCTGATACCACTATGATACAGAGTGGTAGGGGAAGCACCAAACTTGACACACTTGTTCAACTATACCCTTCAATAAGACAATCTGATCATATAAATTGACTCACACAGCCATACATCACCACAGTATTTGGGGATGATTTGGACACTCTGAATATGACAAAACATGAACAACCAACTAGCCTTTGCTCATAGAAACTCTCATTCCTCCATTGTTGCCATACTATCCATGCATTCCTTCTAGCACTCACCAATAGGACAGTCATGATAAAACTTTGTTAAATGAAAATAATAGAGAAAGAAACCATGTTTTATACTTCTTACATAGACCCTTATAGATCCCCAAAATCATAGGACCAAACACTAAGAGCAAGTGTATCAAATAACTAATTTACAAGCCACCAAAAGGCTTCATTTGGCTTATGCAAAGAAGGAATCAACTTGTCAAGGCACACCCCAACATCCATAATGCCTTTAAAATACTTAAATAGTTTCCCCAAGACCTTTTACATGCTTTTCATCCATTATATTTACTCAAATAATCAGAAATCAACAAATAATGTATTCAAATGATCACATTTTGGACTGTACAAGGCAAAACCAAACCTAGGGCATCACATAAATTTTGCAAACCTCTATATTTTGTTTTGAAACAAATTTTATAATTTAAATGAGTCCTAAATCTACCAATCCACCAAGTTTCATATTTTTCCCACAGTGGAAATGGGAATTACATCCATTTTGGTGACCAAACCCTTGTTTTGCAAGGTTTCAGACCCACTTTCACTAAAATTGATGTAACTTACTCAATACTTGATGAAAACGAGTCAAATCACCACCAAAATAAAGTAGACTCTGCCCTCTTTCAAATAATTCTAATTGGGAATCTGTACAATGATGTACCAGACCATCCCAAGCACGGGAACAGGAAAAAAAGCTGTAAAAAATAGAAAAAACAGAGTTTTTATTATATTTAATGCTTCAAAACTTCATCAACTCCCAGCCTCGACCCAAGGGAGGCTTTTTAAACTTTTCACCATCACTTAAAACTTCCCTCAACTTATTTCCAAGGAGGGAACCCATTGGTTAATGATAATTACATCATAAATATTGAGTTTACTCAAATTTACATTATGAGAACTTTGCATTTTGAAGCAACCTTTCAATCCTAAAGACCTAAGACCTTAACAACCATTCAAATGGCTTTGAATTATCCTTATTACATTATTAATACCCCACCCTTGCACATTCACATACAAATTCATGTTTTTTCCTTCAAAGGCTACAAGAGCATCTTTTAGTGCAAGAGTGCATTTGTGTACATTTTGACTCAAAACTCAAAAAATCACCCTAGATCTTGCTCAATGGTCTTGATTGACCTTATTAATGACAAAAATACTCAAAACTACTCATTCTAACCTCCTAACAACATGTTTTCATCAAATGAGAAAAAATGGAGGATGAGGTGTAGGTGCTCTTGCACCATAATGGATCAAGTGAATTATTCCCCTCCCTCTTAGGAATAAGAGAAATGAAGGTAGAATTAATTTCCCTTAACATTTTTTTGCTACTCTATGATTCCTACACAATATCCAACAGATCAAATTTGATAATCTCCTAGACTTCTTGAAAAAAACCTATCGAGAAATCATCAGGTCTAGGGGCCTTTCCCTTTTCATCTTAAAAACTATCTCTTCTACCTCCTCTAATAGGATGGGTCTAAGAAGCATCTCATTTTCCTCAGGAGGAACAACTAATGGAATGCATTCCAAAATGATATTTTCTTCCACATTTGCAATAGGAGAGTCCTCCCTGAACAAAGAAGAATAAATTTGAATAGCTTCCTATGAGATATCCTTAAGTGAAGATAATTATTGTCCATGGGAATACACTAGTGAGGAAATCAAATTACCATGTCTTCTAGCTTTAATATATTTTAAGAATAAATTTGTATTCCTATCTCCCTCCTACAACCAATCAATCATAGACTTTTATTTCAAAAAATTCTCTTCCCCCAGTTTTCATTTTGCAAACTCCTTCTTGGCTTCTACTTCCTCTCTAAGAGACTCCTTAGTAATCCCTTGATCTCTATTTTTTCTAGTGAAGGTATCCAATCAATGTTGGGAAACCAATTTTGACATAAAAATATTCCCGAAAGTCTACCTATTCCACTTCCTAAGCTGATACTTCACAAATTGAAGTCTCTTGACAAAGGTAAACATAGAAGTACCATGATCAGGTGTGCCTTTCCTCCACCACTCCCTCTTGAGATTTTATAGAGAAGGTTCATGTAACCACATAAGTTGGAATTTAAAGGAAGGGTTCTTAGAAGTGCTCCTCCCATTCACATATAATTTGATAGGCCAATGGTCTAATCCTCTCCAATCCAAAATCTTCAAACTAGTAAGCCAATTGCTACCAATCCAAAAGCTAGAGACTAGAAATCTATCTAGTCTCTTAAACATAAAGCCCTCCCCACATCTCCTATTAGTCCATGTGAACATACTATTACCTAGATTTATATCTATCAAGTTCAAAAAATTAATATTCTCTCTAAAATCCACAAATGAGGGATCAAGCCTATCCACCCTTCTCCTTTTTTCCTCCAAATTGATAATACCATTAAAGTCACTAGTTACAACCCATGAGAGTAAAGGAGCTAAGGATCACACAAACCTAATATGAGCCCAAAGTTGACATTTACCAAGAAACTTCGTAGGATTGTAGACATTAGTAAGTAGGACAATTTCACCATAATCAAAGCTTGAATTAGCCATAGATAAAGAATTTCTACTAGAAATCCATCAAAGATGAGAAATCTTGTGCAGGTCCCAAAGACAGGCAATCCCTCTAGCTTTTCCCTATGCCTCAATACATTGGAAATGACCCCTCCACAACACCTTGGAGGCCACATTGACCATGCCATCCACTAACAACTTAGTCTCCTAAATGAACACAACATTAGGAGAGTGTAACCTAATCAAATCCTGAATAACCTTTTGTCTAGGGGTGTTATTTAAGGCCCTTGCATTCCATGACAAGGTAATCATTTTTTTAGGTTAGCAAAGTGGGATTCAATAGTATTAACTAACCATTACTCCAAATTCTTCTTCATTACTTTAATTTTATCCTAATCTTTATTTCTCTCACCTTAGAAGACTTCACTAAGCTTCCCTTTTTAAAGTTTTTTCATTGCAATCCCAATGTAGGCACAACTTTGTTACTTTTACCACATTCCTGAGACACTGCCCCTGGAACTGATTCATGCAAATCCAATACCAAACCATCACCCAAATCCTTGCCCTTAAATGAAGTCAACTCACTAGGGTACAACTGAATTTGATCAGTATCCATATGAGTGTCTAATTGATCAACCCTCAAACTAGAATGCTTCTCTCTCGGTTCCACCTAGTCCTCTCCCATAATATCTAATCCAAATAATAGACTATCTAGTTTTTCTTCAAGATTATCCATGTCTTCCAAAGCTTCAAATCGGTTGAATGTAGCATCTGCATGCCTATCCTTTAAAGTTCTCTTCAATCCTCTACCCTTTTTGTGAGGCTTACCAAGGATAAAACCCTCCTTATCGGTATCCCCCCAAACATAAGGGCTTTCCCTTTATCCTTTGGAGGTGGTGGGTGAGAAGGAAATTCGGAAGTAGCTACATTCACAAGCCCCCTCGATGAGCTAATTTTGGGACATTTCTTCTGAAGGTACCCATATTCATGACATATATGGCATCAGAATGGAAGAGATTCATAATCTAATTATTGAATCCAAGAAGTGAACCCAACCTGAACCTCCATCAAATATAGTATTTGGGTTATTAAATTAATTTCAACACAAATGTGAGCATATGAAATTACTTGTTTATCCATCGTATGCTAAGACGGACCCACCGATTTGTCCAGAAGCAAGGAAATCATGTGCAGAATGTCATTCCTCCAAAACTCTAAAGACAGCCCTGGGAGCCTCACCCCAACTGAAACCTTTGATGGTAGCTCCTCAACTGGATTAAACCCTATATTTCATGGTTTGATAAACAACCCTACCTGATTGTAGAAATAGGGGGCCCCTTCAAAAGCCTTATTCTAATATTCTGTGTAGGAGAAAACACCACCACAAAATAGTTATTAGCTGCCTACATAACCTCCATATCCCCCTTAGGATTCCAAGACTTATGAGCCCATGATTCCAACAAATGGGAGAGAGACACAAATACCTATAAACTCACAAATCAAAGCATGGTTTCTCAAATAATTAACATCCTCTACTACTGAGTCTAGTTGGATAACTAATACGAGATGAAAAAAACTCCTCTCCAAACAACCATTAACCTTTGATGCTCGAGGCCCTCCAATTTGAGATGATCCCCCATCATTTAAATATTTTCTATAAAAATCGACCACTTTGGCATGGCCCAATGGGGATGGATCCACCCTCAAAACCATCTCATAAAATGTCATTTTGTCAAAAACCCCAAAATTTTCTAATGGTGCCATTAGCATGACCAAACTAGACAAAGGAAAAAAATTGTTATTCACCCCCAGCTACAGTTCCCTTACATCAAATCCCACACTTGAGATCACCATGCCCCACCTAGCTAGATTAGACCAGGAAAAAAAACCTCAACCCAATAGCCAACACCTCACACCACACGCATACAACCCCCAACACTAGTAGAAAGCCCCTATACACAGAAAAACAATGAAGAAGGCAGGACCAAGTTGTGGCAAAGGCCTAAAAACCCTAGCCCACAACATAGAGGAGTGGCTCCCTATTATCATTTGAAACTCTCGACTTGTCATAAAATGCCTCTAAGTATTATTGCACATCTTGAAACTATTTTGAATTAGTGCAAAGCAACTACATTTTGTAGCACTACTTTCTCTTGACAATATAGAGGGTGACAAATTTTCACTATTCATACTAACCATGGATGGTCTAAAGGAATTCTATGTCTTCATGATTTTGTGATTCCCTATGAGGATAACTCTACAATATTTTTCTCTTCCACAAACACCAAGTTTGGGAAAATGGACATTATTGGTCACTTGCTCGGCCTAGTAAATCTAGAGCTATAGTAAAGTTTCCTCTATAAATGTGGCCACCCTTGGTGCATCAAATGATGTTGGGTGGTATTTCATTAGGGAATTTTTATGGGCTAATGATTATAAAATTCCTCATAGTGTGATTGCACATCTTGAAAATATTTTGAATGAAGGAAGAGTAATTATATTTTGTGGGACTACTTTCTCTTGGCAAGATGGGAGGGTCAAAAAAATTCACTATTCATTTCACTCTCCTTTGACCATGGATGGTCTAAAGGAATTCAATGTTTTTATGATTTTGTGATTCCCTAGGAGAATAACTCTACATGATTTTTCTCTTCCACAAACACCGAGTTTGAGTAAATGGACACTATTGGGCACCTAAGGCCTAGTGATTAGAGAGCTAAAGCAGAGTTTCCTCAAGAAACTTGGCCACCCATGGTGCATCAAATTATGTTGGGTGGTATTGCATTAGAAAAAAAATAATATGGGATAATGATTATAAAATTCATAAAATTCTTGAGTGTGATTGCACATCTTGAAACTGTTTTGAATGAAGGTAGAGTAACTATATTTTATGGGACTACTTTCTCTTGCAAAGATGGGAGGTTGGAGACTTTTCATTGTTCATTTCACTCTCCTCTGATCATGGATGGTCTAAATGATTTCAATGTCTTCATGATTTTGTGATTCCATATGAGGAGAACTTTGCATCATTTTTCTTTTCCACAAACACCAAGTTTGGGAAAATGGACACTATTCAACACCTGAGGCCTAATGAGTATAAAGCTACAATAGAGTCTCCTCAAGAAACTTGGCCACCCATGGTGTATCAATTGATGTTGGGTGGTATTGCATTAGGGAATTTTTATGGGCTAACAATTACAAAACTCATCTATGTTTGATTGCACATCTTGAAAATATTTGGAATGAAGCCAAAGTAATTATATTTTGTGGGACTAGTTTCTCTTGGCAATATGGGAGGGTGGAAAATTTTCATTGTTCATTTCACTCTCATTTGACCATGGATGGTATAAAGGAATTCAATGACTTCATGATTTTATGATTCCCTATGAGTAGAAATCTGCATCATTTTTATCTTCCATAAACACCAAGTTTGGGAAAATGGACACTATTAGGCACCTGAGGCCTTCTGAGTATAGATCTATAGTAGAGTTTCCTCAAGAAACTTGGCCACCCATGGTGTATCAAATGATGTTGGGTGGTATTGTATCAGGGAAATTTTATGGGCTAACAATTATAAAATTCCTCTTAGAGTGATTGCACATCTTGAAACTATTTTTAATGAAGGCAAAGTAACCACATTGTGTGGGATCACTTTCTCTTGGAAAGATGGAAGGGTGGAAACTTTTCACTATTTAGTTTCTCTCCTCTTACCGTGGTGGTCTAAAGGAATTCAATGTCTTCATGACTTTGTGATTCCCTATGAGGAGAACTCTACATCATTTTTCTCTTCCACAAACACCAAGTTTGGGAAAACGGGCACTATTGGGGACTAAAGGCCTAGTGACTATAGAGCTATAATAGAGTTTCCTCAAGAAACTCTTATGGTTTGCAAGGCTATTTAAGAGAATCCAAGATTTTGGAAGATAGTCTAATTAGATATATAGACCTCTATCTCTAAGAAAACACAGGTTGAATGTTGTAAAAGCATCTATACACAAAGGCTTGATTTATGTTATACTGTAAAGTAGATAGTGAAATTTTACACCATAAGGTCTCTTCATATAATGTAAATAAAAATGTGTTTCTTATGTTAGTTATATATCTATTTAGTGATATGAACATTTCTTCATTATCTTTATTTTTTTATTCTTTCATGCATGCAAATATTTATATTAACCTAAAGTTACCAACAAATAGACCAAATAGGTTTACAATTTTTACATTGTATATCCTTATTGATTATTATGAGAACAAAAGGTTAACATTTGTCTTGTACATTATATGGTTATACACACAAAAGGCACTATATTCTAGAGAGCCATGATAAAAATAAGTGTCACTCTATTGCTTAGATGTATTATTTTAATTACTATACATGTCATCTTATTTAACTAAATAGGATCTTCATTAAATCATAGAAATTTAAATAATCTCATCTATCCTAAGTACACTATAACACAAGAGTTAGGAATTGATCAAGAACTAGACAAGAAAGCTCGATTAGGGAATTTTTAACAATATAATATGCATAATAAGGAATTAAAATGGATATAATACTAACTGCAATACCTAACATGTCCATAAAATGGTTTTTTCTACATATCCTGCAACTGTGACATTCAAGGAGACTACATTTTATAGAGGCTTCCTCTTGAGCAATTTTCCAACTTGTCCATGGCCCTAGATTTTACATACACATTTGAGAGAATAATTTAATATATCTCTAGCACAATATTTAAGCCGTAGAGGGAAAATATATGTAAAAGTAAGGAAGGAAAAAAATAATATGCGACAACTACTAGCACTAAACCTTGCTATGCCAAAACATGGGCTTTGGAATAGAACATGGAAATCTATCAAAGCATAATGAAATTTTTTGTTTTGTTTTTAAAAATAAAGTTTGAAAAAGACAAGAAGTCTTACACAAAATAGAACATGTAGTAGCAAACCCCTATACCAAATCCATCTTGCTCACACAAATTCAACAAAGTATAAGGTGTTGATTCACAAAAATATATGTATATAATAGCCACTATACCTTGGGAGTTACATAAGGTAGTAGGCAACAACACATACACAACACAACACCTACAACCACCTGCATCCATGTGTAACCTGCAATCAATCTTGGAAGGAGAAGTTGGAGCAATACAAATATGTCATGTACCACTTCATCTAGTCCATTCCATGTGCTAGGCATATGCCAACAAATAGAAACAAAAACACTAGCAATCAAATTTAATTTTTTGCTAGGTTTGGCTTCTAATTTGTCATAACATTGCAATATATCCCCTTGCTTTACAAACCTTAGGAAAAAAAAATTGCATCATTCTATTGGCCTACTTTTTTCCTTATTTTAAACTAATTAAAAATCTAGAAACTTGAAAGCAAAAATGAAGCAGTCAATTGGATTTCAAGAAAAACAATAATGAAATATCTTCTAAACTTAAACATTATTTGAATTTGTTGAAATACTTGCATAAGCACATTTTTCAACAAAAACTAATATCAAAACTAAAATTATGAAAACATAAGTCTCTACGAGGGACTAATATTTGGGCAATATTTAACATCCCCACACAAGTCTTAAGTTCAGGAACTAACCCATCACAAAATAGTGGCATGACAAAATCCACACACCATAGTTATCCAAGTGAGCCAATTTCATTATAAAATATTAATACTCTATGCTAATGGCTGAAAATTTGCTTGTGAATCAAGAGTTGAGATTTAACTGGTTGAATTCAATTGATAAGAGTAATAGTATGTTTTATTTTTATACCATCCACCATGATTTAAATCCTCCAAAGATATAGGAAATAAAGGACGAGATCGAGATCCAAATCATGCTCTCAACAATTTTAGTGAAATTGATGTCTGAATCCGTAAATTATCAAACTTGATATAAAAACTCTAAAGATCATTAATTTGACAGTCACTCCGAAGTTATGATCAAATGAGTGTAAAATGTAGATTCATTCAGGAGACCTTGGACTACATTCTTCGTCCCATACAAGAATTATTTGAACCACTCCAACCAATCCATTTTTCCCATACCCAAAAGTTACGTAACGGTCAAAAACTTGTATCTGTACTGTCCCTGGTAATGGAATAACTCCACTGACACCTAAAAACAAATATGTCAGCTTACCCTCATCGTGGAACTCGGTACTTCAGAACGCTTTCAGAGAGTTTTTGGTTATCATGTGCAGATCATCGTATGAACTTTTGTTGGTCCTGCGTGGATATGAAGCAACCCACCAAAAAACCAGTGAAGGACATCCAGCGGGCATAACATGACAACCCAACTGCAAGCAAAGCACCAATCAAGCCAACTCTATCTGGTGGCCAGGAATTTTTAAATAAGACTTTCAAATCTACATATTTTGGGAAGTTCACGGCGTAATACAGAAACCATTGACAGGACTACAGTTATAAACTGACAACATAGCACACAAGGAGAACTGCCAAAGATCTGAACCTCAATGCAATGTTGGCTCGAATCATATCATAAGTCGTAATATTGTTGTACAACATGGCAGTGTTTGTACCTGTATGGGCAGAAATACTTTTGCACTTCATCACCTGGCAAACAAGAAGTTTTGGATCTCATATTCATGGATTCATCTCAACCTCACATTCCTGAATACATTTCAGGAAGTTTTTGGATTTCATATTCATAGTTCTATTCCAGTAATGCAAATAAGAAGTTTTTGGATCTCACATTCATGAATCCATTTTGGACTTCATAATCATGGGTCCATTTTGAAATAATATAAACAAGATTTTTTTGGATTATACATACACTTAACTTAAATTTAAAGAGTCAATGGTAATTGTACATTTTATTTTTCCTAAAAAGTGATAAATAGTTGTTTTCTTTTTAGTGGCCAAAATTTTCCTTTGACCATTAAATTGGGTGGATATTTAGGAATAGTCACTCACATACCAACATCACATTGTTTTTAGTATAAAAATGGATATAAAAGATAATTGTAGAGGATCTATACTTTAGTGATGCATCAACAAGATCATTTTTAGATTTTTCAAAGTTAATTGAAAGATGTGACACGCAAAAAAAGTGGCCACATATAAAATCATTAATGGGGAATGGACACATACATATACCTTGTATGCAATACATTCAAAAGAATGCCATAAAAGAAAATTTCAAGGAAAGACCAATGCAAATGTTTATGTCAAAGTGTTTAAACCAATTCCACCCTTGGCGAAAGAATTTTAGATTGGGGAGAGGCAATTGACCAATCTATAGATATATCAATAGTAGTAAGAGAGTGTCATGGGAATCAATGAAATGGTCACCCCAAAGTTATGTGGACGCGGCATAAAATAAGCTTATATTGAGGAAAGGTCATCAAACCCATTTATAGGTTTATAGATATCAATCAAACTTTGCTTCATGGTATGTTTAACCTTAATGTTTTTCAATGTCATGAAATACTATCTTCCACAAATTACATGATTACAAGGGTCCTCTATTCATAAATCATTAGCTAATTTGCAAGTTCTATAATTGATCATTTCATTTCCACAAATTTGATGGTTGACTAAATCTATAGATCTATGGATGTCAATTAGAAACTACCACATCGCCAAACCATGTGCCTGAACCAAGTATGTGATCACTCTACCTTGACAAAGGGCTAAAGGCTAAAAATGTGATTGGTACAATGCTTAGACATAATAAGATGATCATACGAGTTGTTAAAAATTATTAAGACCAAACTTGAATTATGACCTTATGAAGGATATGAATAAGTGTATACTAATTTTAAAATTTATGAGTTGGGATAAATTATACAACAATATATGTGAGAAAAAATGTAACTCAAGGATATATAACAAACTAATGGCATCTAAAACCAAAATTTAACATAAAATTTAGACAATACACCAACCTTGCCAATAATGCCCACATAGTAACTTCAACCTTTAACTTCTTCATGGCCCTTCTCTATGTAGGTTCTCAATATTTTTGTTATAGTCAACCCTCCCTCCTCACATGATCACAAATTCATCAATCATTGTTTCAACCATTTCACTAAATGTCATATTTCACTCTAAAATCAAACACAAATTCTAGTATTTGTAGCATTCATATGGAGAACATCACTTCCCAATTAAAATTCCCTATGATATTTATTTCTAATAACTTTCAAAAAAATGTGATGTTAAGAAATTATTTGACAAATTTGATATCCATTATCACTTTTCTTCCCCTTGTTATCTATGACAGTCAAGCACCAAGCTAAAGTAATGAATAAGGAAATTGAGCATATTTTAAGAAAACAGTCAATGAAGATGGTACAAGTTGGAATTTCTAACTTCTTCTAGACCCATGGGTCTATAGTACAATTATATGCATCCATATGGGTCATAATCCCTATTCCCTATCTAATTTTTACGATATTGAAGCCACCATGCTTCTTGAGTTAGAAATTTCCTCCTTGTGTGCTTATCTATATTACCTTATTGATGATAATACTCATCATGAGAAACACTTAATGATATTGAGTTGCTTTAATGAATGTCATTTTAGTTACTTATGACTTATTTGGTTTTATTAACAAAATTAAGAGATCAACATATAATCAATGTATTCTTTCATGAAAGCTCCAAATAGGTTATCATGTCTTTAAAGAGTACTAGAAAACACTAATTTTGAGTGTGGCCTCAAGAGAAACTTGTATTCCAAGTGCTAGACCCCTACATTGTAACTATAAAATATGGATTATGCAGATATAGAGTATTGATCATGGACATCAAACCACTAAAATAACATCTTAATATCTCTCATCTATAATATTTCCATAAATATAATTATTTATTTTTCTCTCCTTCTAGGACCTGCTTTTCTCATCTCTTATTCCACCTCTCTCACCTCTTTCCCTCTCCTCTTTGGTTATAAACTCTACTCTTCTAACTTTATTTTAGGATGTTTAAATTTATTTACATATATTTCTTTGTTTATGTCTACATATTTGTGATATTGTACCTACACATAATCACTATTTTTCAATCACTCACACACAAAATAACACACACATAGAGATCAAACATAACCATATAAAGTACATGCAAACATCCAAACCCAAATAATGGCATTTATATATATCAAAAATTTGATAGAAAAATATGGCATGAAAATTGAGGTACACAATATCCTCTCTCAAGATATGGCCTCAAGGAATTCCCTATAGAAATCTCCCTAACCAATTTCATAAAAGAAATTTATCTCATATATGTGATAAGGCACATTCAACTATACAATCTACTCATAGATACCTACTCACCTCAAATCTCCTAACATGGTCCTATAAACAAGTTATCTCTACAAGAGCCTCTCCTAATTTATTTTTTATTCATGATTTTACTACATCAATGGTAGTGTCTGATATTGAGATCAAGTGTCCTTTAGCTCATGCTACAACTGTTCAACCTCTTGTTGCAACTACTCACTCTCCTACAAGATATAATCCCTCTCCTATTGCTACTATTGTAACTCAACCTGCATCCTCTCTAACCATTGTTCCCTCTCCTCTCATATTTGATCCATCTCTACTCATTTTTTCCCCTCATAATTCTAATCCTAGAGTACCTCTATAATCACCTCTCTCCTCCTTCCACTCTCTAATACCTTTATAAATGACATCTCACAAGGGACCTTGAAATGGTATCTACACTAGATCTTTGGATCATTTATAGTGATGTAAAATGGCATATCTCCTCATATACTCTCTCTCCTAATCATTGATGGACACCTTAGAAATATCATAAAATAACTTGTCTCAAGTGATAATGCATTCAGTGTCATCAAATTTCCAATATTCCTTACATAATCTAATTATATTTCTACTATTAGCTCAAATCCAATATTCTTTTAATAAGCAACAAAGTTTATATTTCCTACTTTCTTTCCACAGTTGGATACTTGGGCATCAATCTCTTTGTTGATTAATAAAGTAAATGAAACAATGAGAATATTAACATAATAGTGATTCAACCCAATTTCGCATGTGATTAAATCAATAAGATTAATCTAATAATGTATAAGCAAACATAAAAATGTAAATCATATGTATAGGATATACATGCAAAAAAAAATCCACCACCAAAGAGGCACAAACTTATATTAATGACAATCAAATATAAACGCCAATACAATCATGTATTCATCTCATAATAATCTATTATAATAAGAGTACCTATAAAATAACCTTACAAATTTTTATTGCATGCCTCTAATATATAAATAAGTGACGCAAGCGTCGAGTTCCTGCCGGAGAGAGTAATGCATTTAGATTTAGAGGAAAAGTAGGAAAAGATGTAGTTAGTAAACTTAGAATTTGTATTGCTTAAAGTTTTGTTTAAATTAGATCAATGAGACATTGATAAAGTCGCAAATGTCAAATTGGTTTGTAGGCAGTGTTAAGTTATGTCTCATATGACGTAATAGTACTTGCAAGAAGAAGAGGGAAAAAGTTAAAACAATAGCCTTTTTTGAGTAAAATTAAGGTTTTGAAAAAATACCATTTTAAAAAAAAATCCATTAAAGTTAATTAAATTGCTTGGAAAAAAATTATATAAATATATATTAATAAAGTATGTGATTGAAAAACTATTAAAAAATTAATTCATTATTTTAAGTATTAAAAAAATTATATGTAAAATAAAAATCTTAAACAATATGTTATAATATTAATTTTGAAACTTAATAATATTAAATTAATAAATATCTTACTAAAGTATAAATTTATTAACAAAATTAATTAAAAAATTTAAATGCTTTGTTAAAAATTTAATATAAGTTTTTTAAAAAAAAATTAAAAAATTAATTAATTAATTTAAATATTAAAAAAATATATGTAAAATAAAAATCTTAAACAATATATTAAATGACCAAAGTACCCTGGCCATGCGTGGCCACCAAGCCATTCCAGCGCCTTCACCTCCAACCAGATGCCATTTAATGCATTTAATTTGCATTCATGGATTACGTACCTCTAGCCGCTAGTTTTATAAACTATGTCTTTGCTTAAATTTATTTAATCAATTTATGCATTCGCATTTTCCCGAATTTTTAAAACGAAAATGATTTATAAAGCTACTCGGACGAATAGAAAAATAGATAAATGTTAATTTTCCAATATAAAAAATAGCTCTCCAAATTCAAACTATACAAAAAAATAAGTAATATGTTAAATGTCGAAATGTGATTGGCCGATGCTGCCCGACAAAAGCATTCCAAGCGAATGCAATAGTTTTCCTGCCTGGCTGCAGGAACTAAAAATAGACAAGAAATCACCAAGTGGTATCTCAAAACTATGATTGAAAACCATGAACTATATAAAAAATCCAACACCTTGTAGTCATGGTAAAGCAACCTAGAATAACTCTTACACTTCTTGTCTCGCCCTAGCTTGCCTCAGGTACCCAAAATATGGGCTATTGGAACACCCCTGTTGTATCAAAAAAAAAAAACTCTTACACTTCTTACTCATATTACACCTATTTTATGTGGCATGTAGACTCCATCATAATGATCTTAAATTGATGACTTTCCAAAATCTAGGCGCTCCAAGGTATTCAATGCATTATCCATAGGCACCAAATTAGGAAGATGCTCTATAACTCTTGCTCATAGTGACCGGAAGCATTGCTCATGGCTTAGGAAGGGCTTTTTAATTGATGTTGAGTTTGAAGACCAAAGGGGAGGCGATGGGGAAGGCCGACTTTTTCCCAATCACCCATGACTTCCTATGGTTTTAAATTGCAGGTCGATATGTGCAGATCGGATCTCTTAAGATTAAATGGACAAAATTATTTGAAATTCTTGAGAGAAAGTAGGTCGATATGTGCAGATCGGATCTCTTAAGATTAAATGGACAAAATTATTTGAAATTCTTGAGAGAAAGTATGTGTAGGAATTTTACATTGCTCAAGTGCCTTTAAGAGAAAATAAATGTTCTTTGGTTTTTTTTAATTAAAATGGCACTGTAATAAGGGAGAAGTCCCTTCTTCAAATGATGTCGAGCCTCATTCTTTTATTTCAACAGGAATTTACTTTTAAATCTGTAAAATCGACTTTCAATATTGATCTGCAAATTGGCCTTGATCTGCTATTTTTTTTTGCCAAGTCGACTTCTTGTTTTGGGGGAAAGGTCCAATTCAGAAATTTGTGTGAGTGCATCTGCCGTCTGTGAAGTGCTGAAGTTGTGTAGGAGGGTGTAGTGATCGGAGGTGACGGTGAAGACCATCTTCCTCTTGTTTTTTTTTTTAAAACCAAGATTGTAGATGTTTCAATTCAGTTATATTTTTTTAATATGTTAATTTTATTCTTGAAGTATCCTCTCCTTTGCGGTGTATTGTTGATCTGAGTGATGAGAAACAAAATAAAATAATCTCTATATTGCTAATACAATGATAGGCAGTTCTCCAAAATTTCTTCTGTCAGATTCCCAACTATTGCATGGGAATAATTATTCTGCATGGAAGACCAAACTCAGAACTCAACTTGAGTTTGAGGAAGTTTGAAATGTGGTCAGCGGCACCACAACACAACATCCAAGTGATGTTGATGAGCAAAAGAAATTTGATCAAGCCAACAGAAAAGCCAAATTGATCATCATGTTCAGTGTGTCTAATAAAGTTTAGTCTTTCATCTGAAACTCGTCTACAACCAAAGATGCTTGGGACAAGCTACAAACAATGTATGAGGCAAAGAATCAGAATTAGATCCTGAATTTGCAAAGTCAACTACACAACCTGAAGATGAAGAATGGAGAACAATTAGAATCCTTCCTCAAAAGGATTGTTGAGTTGAGAGCTTCGCTACAAGCATTGGGAGAAACAGTTGACGATGTTGTCTTAGTGCCCATTGTCTTATGAGCACTGCCATCTGGATTCAAAGTGTTTGTGACAACTTTGAATGTCACAGAACAATCACCCACTTTTGAGAAGTTGGTGAACCTACTGTAGAAAGAAGAATCTCTAAGCCAAGATCATGTTCAGGATGATCATGCCATGACCACACGTCATAAAGGTAAGAAGCCTATGAGGCAATCTGGTATATCTGGTGGACTTCCCATTTAATCTGGTGATTCATCCAAATCTCAAAAAAAATGTCCAATATGTGAAAGGATTGGACATGATGTGAAAATTTGTTGGTACAACTCCTTGGCCAAAGGATCATCCAACAATAAATCACATCCAAAGTAGTCATTTCAAAGTGACAATAAATGATGGGAGCAGAAGAACAAGCAAAAACAACATGGCAATGTTGCTAAAGAAGAAGACTCTCCAGAAGAGGAATATGTATTTTCAGCCCACACTTCAGAAGATAGTTCACAATCAACCTCAATTTGGTATGTGGACTAAGGTGCTACAAAACACATGACTGGACAGAAGGAATGGTTTCTCACATTGAAACCCCATCATGGTAAATTCTCTCTTGGAGATGATACCACCTATGATATTCAAGGTATTTGTGACATCTCCTTGCAATTTGGTATACATAGGTGTAGACTCACTAAAGTCTTATATGTTCCTGGACTTACCAAAAATCTCCTTTCTGTTAATCAATTTCTTGATCACAACCTAAGGATAGAGTTTGATAAAAATGATGATAAAAAGGTATGCCTAATCCGTGATAAGTCTAAAAGTGAAAAGATTGTTGCAAGTGCTATAAAAATTTGTAAAATGTTTAGGCTTGATACAATTTCCAATAATCAAGATTTAGTGACTAAGGATAGTGATCTTGCTATGTTGGCATCGTAGATTTGGTCATTTGAGCACTAGCTATTTGCTAATCCTTAGTAAGAAAAGCATGGTCAAAGGGCTTCCCTCACTTGAGAAGTTGAGTGCTATTTGTTCTAGTTGTATTGTTGGAAAACAACACAAAGCACCCTTCTATCCTAGTGAGCATCGTGCAAGCCAACCATTGCAGCGAATGCATACTGATCTTTGTGGGCCCATGGCACCCAGTCACAATGGATTCAGATACTTTCATCTTTTTGTTGATGATCACACCAAAAAAATGTGGGTATATTGCTTGTAGAAACAAGATGAAGCTTTTTCCTACTTCAAAGAGTTTTGCACTCTTGTGGAGAAATATACAAATCATCCTATTCATGTCCTCCGCTCAAATTGAGGGGGGAATATACCAACATAGAATTTTCCACCTACTTGAAGGAAAATGGAATTCAGCGTCAATTGACTACAGCATACACACCCCAACAAAATGGCATTGTTGAACAAAGAAATCGCATATCATTGAAATGGTTTGAAGCATGTTGAAGGATTCTCACTTGGGACATGCATATTGGGCTGAAGTTGTCCATACAATGTAGTTTATCTTTTGAATCGTGCACCAACCAAAGCACTTGATTGAATCACTCTAGAAGAAGCATGGACAGGAGTATTTAGCCATATATTTCTTATCTTCATGTTTTTGGTTGCATAGCATACATGCACATTCTTAAGCAACAAAGAAAGAAACTTGATGAAAAATCTATGAAATGTATTCTTCTTCGTTATAGTAATGAGTCTAAGGTATATTGTCTTATGGATCCTATCACTAAGAAGATATATATCAGTAGAGATGTAATTTTTGATGAGAAGAGTGATTTAAGTTCACCTTCCACATCATCACCTGATCCAGATAGTGCTACTATTTTCAACATGGATGGTAAAAATAATGGAGATGTTGAGAATCAAACTAACTCAACACCTATCATAAAACCATTGCCTAAGTGGTATATTAGTACCATTTGTGATGCAAAGCTAGATGGAGTCCCAGACACTTCCACTTCAAGATCAAGGACTCACAACATGACTCGCAATGAGGTAAATCTAGCATTAATGAGTTCAGTTGTTGATAATTTTGAACCATCTAATGTTCAGGAAGCACTAGAATCAAAGCCTTGGAAAGAGGTTATGGATGTAGAGTATCAGTGCCTAATGAAAAACAAAACTTGGGAGCTTGTTGGTCTACCACTTGGTAAGAAAGCAATTGGTTGTAAATGGATATTCAAAACTAAGTATAAGGCAGATGGTAGTATAGATAAATACAAGGCTGGACTTGTAGCTAAAGGTTATGCCCAGAAAGAAGGGATTGACTATGAAGAAACATTTGCTCCCACAACAAAGATTAAAACCATTAGAATGATTTTTGCTTTAGCTACACAATTTAGATGGAAATTTATACCAAACAGATGCAAAAAGTGCATTTCTCAATGGAGACCTTAAGGAAGAGATCTATATGACCCAACCAAAGGGATACATTGCACCTAGTAAAGAAGAAAAGGTATGCAAACTTGTTAAGTCCCTATATGGTCTTAAACAAGCTCCAAGAGCTTGGTATATTAAAATTGATGAACATTTGTTAAAACATGGTTTTACTAGGCATCCATATGATCCAAATATCTACCTCAAGGAACAAGGCAGGATATTGTGATTATTAATGTATATGTTGATGACCTAATTAGCATAGGCAGCTTAGAAGCAATGGTTAAGACAACCAAGACTGATCTTAAGAAGGCATTTGATATGACAAATCTTAGGCTCCTACATTATTGTCTTGGCTTAGAGGTATAGCAAACTAATTACCATATTTTTGTATCTTAAAGAAAATATGTCAAGACATTGCTCAAGAAATTTAGAATGATGGATTCCAAACCCATGTCTACACCTATAGAATCAGGATTGCAACTATCTATTTTTGATCCATCTCCTCAGGTGAATGCAACTCTCTATCAACAAATGATTGGAGGTTTGATTTACTTAACTTACACTAGACCAGATATTAGTTTTGTTTTTAATTATCTCTCAAGATTCATGCAAGAACCAAAGATGTGTCATTGGAAAGCAACAAAACGGGTACTAAGGTATATACAAGGCACTATGAATCATGGTTTGGAATATGAAAGGAATGATCAATTCTTTTGATAGGATATACAAATGCAGATTATGCAGGGTCTATTGATGATAGGAAATCCACGTTTGGATTTTTTTTCTTCTTAGGTTCAAGACCTATTTCTTAGGGAAATAAAAAAGCCACAATCACTCGTTTCTCAACAAAAGCAGAATATTGTGCAACAAGTACAACATTTTATGAAGCATTTTGGCTACATTGCATATTAGAAGGATTGGGTGTACCTCAAAATCAACCCACAATCCTCTATTGTGACAATCAAAGTGTTCTTGAAAGCTTGTCTGTAATCCAGTGTTTCATGAATAGACCAAACATATTGAAGTTGACTGTCACTTCATACAAGAACATGTTTAGCAAAACAACATTTTGCTCCAATTCTGCTCTACTCAGGAGCAACGTGTTGATATCTTCACCTAGCCTCTTGCACATGTGAAGTTTGAAACTTTTCAAGATTTTCTTATTAGTACAATAAAACAATGATGTAATAAGGGGGGAATGTTGGCATATTCCATTATTATCTACGTATTGTTAGTTTGTTAGTGCTTGTTATTATTTGGTTTATGGTTTGTTATTGTTTGAACTCATGAATACATGGTTAGCCATTTCTTTCATGTATAAATATATCTCATAATGCAAATCAAAGTGATTGATTACTTTGCAAAATCTGATAGATTTTGACCTTTTAAATATAACTTTCCTATTTAGTGCCTTCTTATATAATATTTGAAATATCCTAGATAATGAATAATAACTAAATAATTTCCACACCCTCACATGGGTGTACCACTGTCCCACTCCATGATATTTGGATATCATACATTTTTTATCATCTACATAATTAAATACAATTCGCAAGACTTACAATTGGAAATGTGAATGACACACACAATCCTAGTATAGGTTCTCTAGGGATGATCCATTCAATTTCATCCAATCATCAATAATATTTGCACACAATCCAATTATAGCCTTAGTATTGGCATAACCAACTATTCTTTAATAAACAACATAATTTATATTTCCTAGTTTCTCTCCATAGTTGGAGCCTTGTACATCCAACTTTGACTTGCTATTGTACATAATGGAATCAATACCATTAGTTCAACATTTTCCTCTTATTCCACATCAATTATACCCTCATACTTCTCTTCCACTATTTTAATATTTGTCACATGGACTCCATCTCCTATACTACTTCTCTAACTCCTCCCACATATCTATCTCTATCTCCTAGCATCTATGGTGTTGGACATGTAGTTTCCCACCATTATTACAACTCATTTGTCATTCCTCTATCATCACCCTAATCTTAGAAACAATACCATGCTTCTCACCATCTATAATTCATGTATATGAAATATGGTCCTCCACTCCTTGTCCTTCTAAGGTGTTAATATCATACTTTGTTACAAGTAGGATCATGGTAGTAGTAGTGTTTTTGGACTCTAAACTATCATAACACACTCTCAACATCATCTTGATAATCCCCATTAAGGGGAATATATCCTTGATCCACCCTCTATCATCCTATATGAACTCCATGTGATGTTGACATCTATTATACTATCAAATCTATGCATCCAATCATCCAATTTGCATGCTCAAGGAACATCATCTATAACATCTCTAGGAATCCATGGTAGGTTTACGATTGCTATATACTTAAGCACCCATACTTGCAACAAGATCCCTACCATAATACACCCCTATTTCCACAAATAAATTTTTACATGTCATGGTACAATTATTCTACCATACATCTACTCATGACAATAGTAATGCCCTTTTCATCTCTAATATGGGTTACATGGACCAACCCATTTTTAGTGTAGGATTTTTTTCCTAGTAGGATATTTATTTTTCCTTAGTTATAGGTTTTATCTACACATTTATTAAGCTTTCTTAAGATAATAAAGTGAGTTAATCATTTAATAAATAGGAGATAAAGAGATGATTTATCCTCCACCTTTTAAGGGTGGAGTATTTACCTTTTCATCACTTTATTTAATGTTGGTGGTTATTAGTGGTCAATTCTCATTGGTTGATTTGTCACCTCCCTCCTCTCCTTAGTTCTATATAAACTCACTACCGAGCTTGTATTTTTCATCTTGGAAGCTCTTAAATCAATTTTGTCATCTTGACATTGCATAATCTCTAATAGTTTTGGTTTGCATCATTTATGTTTTTCCATTTTATGTAGCTTTGATTTTATCTTATAAATTTCCTTGGGTTATTCAATCTATTTCATATTTCTAACATGGTATCAGAGCTTTTGTTTTGAGAAATCTAAATTCTTAAAATTCCTAATTGAGAGATTAAGATTTTCATGTAAAAATCTTGTAAATTCATGTATTCTCTTTTCTTAAGTTTTGAATGATCTAGAGAATCAAAAAGAGTTTGTAAAGATTTAATAACCTCTTTATAAATTACATATGTGTTTTGTGAGGTCTAGGTGATTGCAACATTTCTAGTTATACTGGCAAAAAAAATTATTATTCCAACACATCCAAGAGGTTTGAGAAAGTTAAGATTGGCTTACGTTTCATCCAAATTGGAGATTATTTGACATAGTTGCAAATGAGGTGTTGAAGCTCAGATCTGGTGAACAAGTTTTTATAGGAGTATTTTCAGCCAAAAAGGACTTTGTCATTGCATTCAAGAGGCCGAGGAAGATAAATTTTGACATAAAATTCACCCATATTCCTAGCTAGGAGTTGTCAAGGGAAAAAATGCCCAAGGAGCCATATGACCCCCTAGGTTGCAAGTTGTATGACTTTTTATTAAAAAATCATGATTTTTTTTCAATATTTTGTTTGTAGTTTTAAAAAAAAAAAAAAATATATTAAAAATCATTAAGCGCTTAAAAGCATTTAGTGCCTTGTTATAGTGGTGTGGTCTTAGGCTGCTTGCAGGTTTAAAAATCCCACTAAGCGAGTGGTCTAAATAGCCACTAGTTTGTAGCTTCATCGGCATCACTGCAGCCAAAAGGATCCACTAGTCTGCAACTTGGTTAGCATCACTATAACCAAAAGGAGCTACCAGCAATATATATTGTGGCTTCCTCCTTAGTCACTAAGTGGCCTAAATACAAAATCATGATCTAATCGGTGTAAACTACGATAAATTTGACCTAACTGCCAACAATTTTTGAATAGCTTCATCGCAACTTAGCCCGACCGCTACCCAGCGGCCACTGCCACTGACAATGTTATCCAATGGCCACCAAGGCCCTCCAATAGGCCAAATTGGGCATTTTTTAAAACTTGCATAACATTTCGCCACAGTATCAAAATTTCAAAAATGAGATATCGTCGAAAAGAAGGAGATGAGCACTTTCCATCCACAAAGGAATTGAAAAGATTTTTTGACACTTTTTTACAAGATTTTTCAAGTTGAAGTTGTTTGTTGCTAATTTCTTCAACAAGCCATAACTTTCGCCCCGATGCTCCAATTTTCAAAAATGAATAGGCATTGGAAAGGTGGTGAAGAGAAATACATAGCTATAAGGCTAATTTTTCCAAATTTTGTCTCATGTTCATTTTGTATCAAAATTTATATTTTTTGCTATTTTAAGCCTATTAAGCATTGTATCTTGGAAAATTCCTTGTAATCACACTAAACTATTAAGTGTCAACCTTATAATATTTAGGGGGTGATTTTTGATACTAGTGAAAAGGCTGAGGGTTTTCTTGGAGTTCTTGTGTTCACTTTCTTTTCATGCCTTCTTTTGCATTTCTTCATCATGGCTTCAACAACAATTCCTATTCTAACTGTATACAACTATTTTGAGTAGAAGTCTAAAATGCAAATTCGCTTAAGAAGTATTGGTTTGCATAAAATAACAATGGGATTAGAAACTGAACCTACTAAAGATGAATAAGAGCCTAAGTGGTTTAATAGATGCGATGAAGCATATATAGCATTTGTTTGTATCTCCCAATTTTCTCTTTCATATTGAATCTTTGAATACTCCAAATTGAATATGGAAAAACTAGAATCTCTTTTTGGCATTCAAGATTCTATGAGGGGTCATATATTGGAAAATGAACTAATAAGTTTAATTCCAAGCAACTTCAACACAATTTATGATTTATTCACCAAATTGAAATCACTAAGGCTACAACTACAACAATGTAGAATTGATAAGAAATATGAACAATTGATTCTAAGTATTCCCTCTAAGCCAAGATTTGAATATTCAGTGTTTATTTCTACCTTTTATGCTACTAAGGATGTATTTGGGTCTACATTCACCATGCCATATTTGGATGATTTTGTTACTTCTCTCATATGAGAGTAGGATAAGCTAATCCAAATGGGCACTCTTAAGTCTTCTAAGCCACATGCCTTGGCAGCCAACCATGGCGCAAATGAACAACGAGGACAGAGTGGTAATAAGGATAAGAAACAAAAGAATAGAAAAGAGGAGGATCAGAAATCAACTGCTCCAAAAGCAACTAATCAGACCTCATCTTCAAAAGGTGACAAACCTAAGAAAGAGAAGGTCAAATGTGCCTATTGTAAATGACCTGGTCATGATGAGCACAAATGTTTGAAGAAACAAGTAGATCACTTGATACACATTCTTGAGAAGAATAAACTCAGTGTTCCTGATTCCATTAAATAGTGTTCAGATGAGGGGTCTCGCAAGGCCAAAGATAATAGTAAGGGGAAAGGAAAGGGCAAGGCTCTTGTATCATTTACATCTCTACCATCCACATGGGTTCTTGATTTGGGTGTTCACACCACATGGCTTCTTTTGAGGACGATATTGCATCTTTGGAGACATCTACTATGCCTTCCATTTTGATGGGTGATGACACTCCTGTTGAGGTGTAAGGGAGAGGGTCTGTTGATATGGGGGAAGGTACATTTTAGGATGTTCTTTGTGTGTCCTCATTGTCAAATAATCTCCTATCGATCTATCAAATTACTCACATAGGAACAAGCAAGTGGGTTGAGTTTTACTTCTAATTCAATGGTGATTCGTGAGTTGTACAATGATTTTATAGTTGTAGTTGGGAGAGAAGATCTTCCTTCATGGCTTTATTTATTCTCTTACTTTGTTCTTGATCCACCTTGGTCTGTTCTACTCACTCATTCAGATGATGTGAGTAATTTGTGGCATCAGCAATTTGGCCACTTGAACTACCACTACAACTCATTCAATAGGACATGGCTATAGGATTTCCTATAGCTCATTTTTCTGATGGTGTTTATCAAGGTTGCATTCTTGGAAATCATTCTGGAGATAAATTTGACAAAGGAAAAGATTAGAGAGCCCCACATATTTTTCTTGTCTTGCATGCAGATTTTTCTTATCTAATATTTTTATGTTGTAGGTCTTCAACTTGGGGACATGCTTCCTTGGTTCAGACAGCTATCTTCTTCCTCTACAGTATCCTTTTGGAATCATTATGTTGTTTATGTTTCATATATTTCCTTTAGCATGCATATTCATGTAGATTCATATGCCCGCTAAAGTGTGGGCAAAATGTAGTGTCGTAAAATTGCACCCCTTACAATTTCACCTACATTTTTGCATCCACTTTAGTGTCCACTCCCTTAGTATTTGTGTAGGTTTATTTTAGCCCTTGCATTAGCCTTTTCCCCTCACAAGATGCTTAGAACCCTTTTTCAGCAACTACCTTTGCACATCATCTTTGCGTCAAACCTTGTGTTTTCCTCATTCCCACCATTTTTAAGCGTGATTTGTCCGGACACTAGTGCGTTGCGTAGATTTTTGTGCACCACACTAGCATCCCACAACATTTCAATGTTAGAACGACTATTTTTGAGCATTTTTCAACTTGCCACTTACCTTTTTCAGTGGAAATGGCTAGGGACGCCTTGTAACGGCTCGAGAACCTTCTTTTCCCTCCTCATCTCTCTTTTAAATCTATCCTTTCAAGTCTATTGAGCTCTCTGGGTCTTTTCTTCCTTGCTCTATCATTCTCTTCTCTCCCTCTCTTGCTCTCTTTCTTGCATAGATTTCAATAGCTTGCTATAGCGGTCTCAAGTTCCCACAACACTCTCTAAAGTTCTCTTGGCTCTCACAGCTCTCTCTCTCTCACTCACTCTTTCTCTCTTTGGCTTCCTCAAGCCTTGCAAGTGATATCTTAATTATCTTATATCTTTTAGCATCTTGGGATTTCTCACATCCCTTGTCTATGCATTGTCTATCTTGTCTATTCATCTATTTCATTGTCTACTATTTTCTCTATCTTTCTATCTGGTTGTCCGTGGAGATGGAAACACTAAAACAGGGGTTTGACTGAGGAAAACCCCTAAATAGCCCCAACATATTCTCTCAGTCTTATGTGTGTAGGTATTCAAGACATTTATTTGCTAGAGGCTTCATTTCTTGGTTCATTATGAGCACCCTTTTTTCTCTTCCTTCATCTTTATCATCTATATTATGTTTAATTTACATTTTATTTAGTTTGATTTACTTTAGCTTTGTTATTCTTTGTCATTACTTTGCATTCTTAAAGTTCCTAGTAATCAAAATTGTTAGTAGTTACTTAGTCATTTTCTAAGACATTCTCAATTTTTAGTCTATATGAGATGTCAACACGCCACACTATCATCCATGTGTCGCACTATCGTCCTTGGCCAAAATTTCAGTCTATCCAGAAGACCTCTATGAACTACTCTTTCTATTTTTGGAACTCTCACCTTTTTATCCTAGATCACTTTCAAGCTTTGTTCCTTGAGGTAGTTGAGGACCATTTTCTCCTTGTAGACTCTTCTTTGTCCTAGAGACTCAGGAGTATCAAATCTCCTCCTTTGCAATATCAAAAAAATAGTCCTAAATAAAATCCTAAACAATTGTAAAATGCAAACCTTAAGGCAATCGTTAGGCTAGGAAATAGGATATGTAGAGAATCACACCAAACCTTTAAGTGTATATCAATGAAGCACAATAAAAATGAGGATTAAATGTATAAATAACATATGAAAATATGAATGGTAAAATCTAAAAATTCCAATGATAATGAGAAACCCTAAGGGGGGAATTAGGTCATGTAAGATCAATTGATTTTATCAAAAATGTAAAAGAAAAATAACACTTCCCTATATAAAGTATGTTATCTAAACAAGTCAATTAATATAAGCCATAAATAAATAGAATAATTTAGATAATAGAGCTATATATAATGAATTAGAGAATATTGAAACATCAAATTATAAATTAGGAAAGTGAAACAAAGAAACATGTAAGTGAGTGTGGTGATATGTGGAATGGAATGATCTAAGGGTTTAAACACACTTACACTTTCCTTAATTTCATTAGAAAAAGAGATCTCCCAAGGATAGGATTGACTTTCAACCTTGAGGTGAGTCAACCCTATTAGGAAGGTCTGATGTTTTCTTATGGCAAAAATGACTAATTGAGACTTTTGGGAGATAATTTCAAATGCATTAACTAACTAAATCAAGCATGATCGAACACTTAAAATGCAGAATATTATGATAATAGAAACAGAAATAATAATTTGCAGGAAGATCTGAGAAGGGAAAAATGGTATGCACATGGCCTAAAAAGTAGGTTCTGAGCTTTGTAGCAAGATTGGTTCACCCTAGGGCGAATGGGTCCTAGTGCAAGGATCCAATATCTGATTTTGATGTCTTTAGATCCCAGATCTAAGCTTCCGATTTCTCCAGGTTTGATTGTTGGAAAGTCAAAAATAAAATTTGTAGCTAAGTTTCTATAGCTTAACAACAATGATGACAACTTTGACAACTTTGTATAATTTTTCCTTTGATCAATCTTTATTCCTTCTTCACCTGTAAATTTGTACATGCAAAGAGAGAAGAAAAATGTTTGTTTTTGGGCGAATGGGGATTTTCCTTAGTCAAACCCCATGTTGGTAATTAAACCTTGATATTGAAATGATGATAAATGGAAGGAATTGATAAATGAACAAAGCTATGTTACAACTCACCAAACCCTTAATGGCTACCCTTAGAGGACTAAATTTTAACATATCACTCTAAGGTTTGGATCTTGTATGAATTGGCTTGATTGATTGCTTGATTTGATGTTGGAATGCTTTCTTGAATGCTTGAAACCTACATCACAATGTTAGCCCCAAGACATTACATGAACACACATGAACTTTGACATGATGATATGATCTTGATTGCTGATGTAGATGACTGATAAATCTTCTCTTCAATGCTCGTGACAATAATATTTGCTTCTTGTGAAGTCTTGATAATGTGTCTTAGATTTGAATTGATAAAATAACTATATTTATAGGTGTTTATCTAATTCCTTAAAAAATAGATTCCACAAGCCAACATTTGAAACTTGAATTTGAATCATTAAAATGCCACCAAAAACATATTAAAAAATTGGGTCCTGGCACTTAAAGGGGACCCATTCGCCCTTGGGAAAATGGGTCCTAGGACCTAATTCCAAGACACACAATTTCCAATGTGTTTAAATTAATGTTGGTAATTGTTTAATATAGGTTTCCCTTTCAAAAAACAATAATAATAAGGTTTTGGAATGCATAATTTAGGTAATTAGAAGCTTATTTAAGGGGATGCAAACATAGTGTGAAATTGTAAAGGTGTACAATTTTCTACACTATAGAAAGTAATAGTTAAGAGGACAAGGGTTCCTAACTTAATACCAAATATGTGTAACCTCAATTTGGTTCTTGGGATCTAGTTAGTGTTTGATCATTAAAAGGTATATCTCTACCTATTTAATTCCTTAAAATTAATGCAAGACCTACACTACATCCTTGGTCAATTTTATGTCTCTAGGTTTTTTCTATGTTCTTGGATGTATCCTCTACTACACAAATGTCATCTTCCTTTTTACACATTCATACTTTCTAATTTACCAAATTCTCCTCTATCTACTTTGTATATGGACTTTTGGCATTTATATACATTTAGAGGATTTTAAAAATCACTAGGGTTCCAATTCTCACGGGTTAATCCCCAAAAAATATTACTTTGTAGTTGTGTTAATTATCAAAAATAATATTTTAGCCATGTAAATGCTCTTTGATGTATGTGTAGATCTAGATTCATTTTAGTACACCAACAAAAACGTACTTTACCTAAATATGAATAATATTCAAGTGATGACCTTAGATAATAAAAGGATGTAAGTGAATGCCTTTCAAATACAATGAAATAGCAATGATCATGCAAATGTTTGTTTAGTTAACTCAATGTGGGAAGATAATGGGTGAAAATCAACCTTATTATGAATTAAAATTTTAACTTTTTAGTGATCAAATCTATGACCAAAAGGTCAAGCCAATCTTGTAAAAATTCCCTAGCATATAGAAATGGTAAAATAAAGATGGATAATAGATTGTATGAGAATGGGTGCAATAGTAAGCATAATAATTGAGGCACGTGTGGGAATATGTGAAAATATGTCTTTAATGGGGTAAAATATAGGCGAATGTGTATAGAAAAATAAGTAACAGCATGGAGAATGGGCCCATATTCACACAAGAGTATGTCATTTATTGGTTTTTAAATGTATTAAATTATTCTCTAAAAATAGTCACAAAACTAAATGGGAATTAGCATGGGTATGCAAATTTGGCATGGTCATCATTATAACAATTGTCAAGCCTACTAATGGGGATAACAAACATAGAATTTGATGACATGAAAAAACAAAAAAATCCAAATTGCACACAAAAACTAAATATTAAAGATTCAACTTGTAGATATTCCATTAGAATGAGGATGTAATTACAAATGTACAAATTGAGTACATGATAGGTTGAATTGATACTCAAGAGTAATTTAGATATGGAAATTTATATTATATGTCACCAAGAGATGTGAATTTGCAACCAATGTCAAATAGAGGATATAGAACACATGCATATTATAAGACTCCATTAAACTAGAAAATAACAACCACCTTTATTGAGCACATAATGCATATTACCTACCTAACTATATTCCTACCCTATGTAAGAGAGGTATCACCTACCCAAGTAGATACATACATAAGTAATCTTATCCTAGGTGCACATTAATGCAACAAAGTAATTAACTATATGCAAGAAAAATAAATATGCACCAACACCCCCATAAGTATAGCTTAGGAGGGTAGGACCTAGATGAGTCCAATCAAATGTGTAGCTATGTTAGGTATCCATGTTACAAAATAATCTCTCCTAAAGGATGATAAAGGAAAAAAACCACGTGAGGAAAAATTCCCTCCCAAAAAAGATAAGGTGAATAAGGACTATGCAAACCCCTCAATGTTTATTCTCTTATGCCAATGGCATATGCACAACATTAAATGTTGAAGATGGTATATGCTTTCCAAACAACATTTCTCTCCTTAGGAGAAGCAGGCCTAAATGTGAATATAGAAGAACCTCTCATTCCTAAAAGGAATATGAGGGAATCATTTATCACCATGTGTTAATGTTCAAAGGTATGATCAAGAGTCTCAAAACTAACTAAATATGATGATAATTTAAAATTTTGTAGAAACAATTATAGAATAGGAACCAAAGATGAAGAGACAACTATTTTGGAACTGGAGAGGAAATCCAATCCCTTAACAGTGTCCTTATATCTATAAGGTGGGACTCAACAAACAAACCTAAAAGACCTATCATATAGTCCTCCAAATAAATTATATCTAAAAATAATGGTGATCCAACTAAATCAAATTGTTATAAGCTCTCATTGAAGAAAATATAAACTCATTAGAAGTATGAGATGATGGTTTCAGAATCTCAACACATGTCTTTACAACCTCAGTTAATGAATGACTTGTGCTTTAGATGGCTATACTACACATCCCAAAAGTTATCCATACCTAATGTTTAAGTATGAACATTATTCAAAGGAGAATTAGCACTAAAATGTGAAAATATGAACAATCTAGATTGATCATCTACATTCCCAATTGCAACAAGAGCACTACTTTGTAGATCCTTAATGACTCTTAATCAAGAGTGAGCTCAACATTCTTACTTGTCTCACTATGTGTAATTTGATAGATAGATAGGAGATTATTTGACAAAGGAGGTACACAAAGGTATCAATGAATGATTATTCACCAATGTTTAAATAACCCTCTCCCACATACACTACTAGAAGTGGTGTTACCTATTATAATGTAAGGCATCAAACAAGTCTCAAATGAAGAAAATAACTCTTAGGAGGAATCCATGTGATGTGAAACCCTTGATTCAAGAATCCAACTCCCTAAACTAGAATTTGCAATTGTATCAAGTTCCTTGACCATATTCTTATTTGACCTAGTAGATGTATTCAAAGATGAAGGCAACTAGAATGTGTGGAAAATGAATATGGAATGGATATCTTGCTTAAAATGTTTTTGAGTCATTTAATGTTTTTCTTCATGCATGGAAATTCTTCATGACTTCTCTTCTTGCAATATGCACATTATAACTTATTTCTCTTATATGATGTACCATCTTTCAAAGAGAATATTTCATTATGATATTGCTATCAGGATTCAACCGTGTAGTTTTGAGTCAAACTCATTGACCCATGTTTCATGAGTAGTTGTTCAACAAGAACCCATCTCTCATGATATCGAATGGTCCACTTAGCACTCATTGCATCTAGGTGATGCTCACAGAGGTGAAGCACTGGTCCGTCCCGGGAGGTCACCCATCCCAGACTGCTTCCTCCAGCTTAACCAGGGAGTTTTCTCCAAGGTTAAGCCCGCTTGAGTTGTTACCCCATTTGCAAAACCTTCAGCAAGTGTTGTGCCTTATGAACCATTCATAATAGAGCCCTTTAGCTCATCAATTGATAAGTAGGAGGTATTTTTCCACAGCAGTGTCAAATTATGATATTGCTATCAAGATTCAACCGTAGTTTTGAGTCAAATTCATTGACCCATGTTTCATGAGTAGTGGTTCAACAAGAACCCATCTCTCATGATATCGAATGGTCCACTTAGCACTCATTGCATCTAGGTGATGCTCACAGAGGTGAAGCACTGGTCCGTCCCGGGAGGTCACCCATCCCAGAATATTTCATGTTTTTTTTGGAAATGGATGAGAATTGATGTTGATTTGAATGGGTTTTCTTCTAAGGCTTGTTTCTCTTTTTCTCTTTACCACTTGAAACTTTCTTTTCTTTTGTATCCTAGCTTGCAACTAAGGCATTTGACTTAGAAGAATTCATTTTGTCCATTTGAATTAGCTTTTCTTGTTCATGAGTTAGAAGATTAGTGAATGCACATCAAAAGTAAACATAGCATATGCATTCCCCATGGAAAGTGATGAGTGTGAAAAACATAAATAAATATGGAATAGCACATTCATAATTAATTGTATATATTCTTTATCAATGCTACAAATTATAAGTTGTGTTATTATTTATTTTAATTTTGTGATGTAGTCTTGAATATTGTCAAAATTATTAAGATATAGATTCATCAAATCATTATATATTTACAACCCTTAATCTTATTAATTTATCATATAATTGGGCAAGTGAGTTTTAAGCCTACCTAGGTGTTAAACATTTTTCATGATTAAATTATAGATCAAAAGACACAAAAGATAAAATTTAACCAAGAGCTTCCTCGTGTTTGTCTTCCTACTTCTTCTCTTTAGCATTGATAGGTTCATTCTTTGTTTTATATATGCACTTAGCATAACCTAGTTGCCTTAGATAATTCTATATTAATTATTTCCATGTGGAATATTTGTATGGAGTTGGGAGAGGGATATTAGGTTTATCCATTGTAAGAACACATAGTCAAAAAAGTTGAAGGAAAACACAATCACATCAACACCCCCCTCAAAATCACCCAATCAAGAGATCCCCTAGCAAAATATGGCTATGGAACTTTATACTTGGATCATGTAAATTTTCCACTTGTTAAATGTATAATATTAGATTTGGTCTTAGTGAACTACAAATTCCAAAGAAACATAAATATGTTACCATTGTGAAGTATGTGAAAAATCATGCACTTACAAAAAATGACACTTGAAAAGGAGTCCATATGAACTCAAATGGAACCTCAAAAGCTCTGAAAATAAGACCAATCCAACATCTCTAATAAACTATAGACTTTTAACTAGACATTGAAATCATAATTGTCTACACCACTATGAAGCTCTACAACTTGTAGGAAAACAATTAGTATACCAAAATCTTAAAATATTTTGTCAAAGTTAGAGTTTGTTGGGCCCATAAGGTTATTAGCTAAGTGATATTCCTTATTAATAAGGGTTGTCGATCAAGGGTATTGATATTGAGGGTGGTCCCTAATCTATGGTGCGCATACATGTTAGAAAATGGGAGTGTCATGTACCCTCAAATTTAATAAAAAAATTGTGAAAATAATCAATTTATAAAAGAAAATTAAAAGAAGTTATTACCTCCAATACAAATATGATGCCAACGAATATACAAATTCTCCTTATGCTTATGTAGTGCTTACACTTGCAAGATGCTAAGAATATGCCATGAAGTATTATTCATATGAATGGTAGGGGAGGAAAATTTTGTAAAGGCCTCTAAATAAAATTATCATTTTTTGATGAACAAACAAGTATCCTAATGTTCTTAAGCATTACAGATGCAATGGTAGGGTTAGATTCGACCCAAAATATATTAGAAGTTGGGTGACTTGCAAATACTCACAATAAAATCCTTACTTGAAACCCTTGAAAATCTCACCTACAAAGCTCAATCCCAACAAAATAAGAGGCAAGACTAGTAATGTCAAATCCTCTAAACATAATGATATGTTCTAAAAATTGCTCCACCATTTACTATATGAGCCTATAAAATGATGCCACAAAAAAATACCTTGATCTTCAATAGAGATGGGCAAGCCTTGAATCACAAATATGTTTTATTATCATTTAACATTTGTCAATGGTACAAAAAAACTAAGAACTTGATGACATGAACAAGCCACAAAACTAAATTGCACATAGCAACTAAAGATTGAAGATGCAATGCATGAATATTCCATTAGAACGAGGATGCAATTGTAAATGTATGAGATGAGTACAAGATGTAGACCGAATTGATGGTCAAGAGTAGGCACCAAATTTGATGTTCACATGACTATATTTAGCCATTTTTACCATAAAATATAATAAATAAAAAATAGGAAGACTATATGACTAGAAAGGGGTGATTCAAATAGACCATCAAAATTATTATTTGATTATTAAGTTTTACATATTTAGTTTATTATGCTAAGAGGCATTCTATAGTGGCATCAAGGAGTCTCAAGTCAACCGTGTTAACCCAACATTTTACCTTAAATTTGACACCCATTTACATGTCAAATAATTAATGTTTAAAAAATTATTTTGAACATATTTAAAAATATAAATATTTAATAAAATAAAAGAAATCAAATCAAATCAAACTTACTAAAATAAAAGGTAGCTAAATTGTAAAAGTCGTGATTTTTTCATAATTTTTTTCACCTATCCTCTTGTGGGAAAAAAGAAAGAGTCAATAATAAAAACAAGAGGAAGCAAGCGTATATGTGATTAAGTGGAATTCCTTTTTAAGTTGAATACGTCCCTTGAGAATGATATATTGTGATGTTTTTACATAGATTTTTCTAAAGAAGGGTATATATATGTATATAAAGTATGTCTTCACATTTGATGTTAACTTTGAATAGATAGTCATGAAAAAATTGGACATGTAGGGTCAACCATTTAGGCCCTACTCAAGAGTGAACTAAAGATGGACACTTATATAATATATACCACCAAGAGATGTAAATATAAACCAATACAAAATAAAAGAAATAGTACATGTGTAGTACAAATCTCTACTAAACTAAAAAAGTACAACCAAATTATTAAATGCATAATGCATATTACCTCCTTAAATAAATACATAATAATGTGCAAGTAAAGCATCATTTATCTAAATAAGAACCTACCTAAATACTTTTATCTTAAATGTACAATAATACAATAAAATAATCAATTATATATACACACTAACAGTAATTAAAATTATATATTTATTTTTACATTTATTTTTTTCACAATAACTTTTATCATAATTTTCTCATAAATTGTAATATATTCAAAGATAGTTACATTTACAACTAATAATTTCTATTTTGTTTTCCTACTTTGCATTGATTTAATATTTCATGCACGGATGATTCCTTCCAAGATGGATGCACTAAGTACAAACAAATATATATATAAATACATTTGTGTAGGGTATTCTCATGTTCAATCACATTTTGTCCTTTCCATTGGTTTAATAGTAAAGACAAAATAGCTTTATAAGTGACCAATGATCATAGGGAATAGAGGCCACTTATAGTGGGAATCCACTTTCTGTTTTAGGCCAATAATGAGTTTGAAACAATGAACCAGACCCATCATCTTTCTAAGGGGCTACAAAAGTCCAAAGGTTATTTTGGCCCTATAGGGATAGATGAGGTAAATAAGTTTTCTTCAAGGTGATGAAATAGGCTATCTTGTCATCAATATATTTGAGAGTTTTTAACATATTCTCATCACATATTTGTATGTGGGTACTGCAAACAAGAACAATACAAGGCTAAATTTGTCAGTATGCATTTGTCATCTAGTTTGATATGAGTGTGGGAATCTCTTCACCACACAATTACAAGGTAAACAACAAACAAGACTGGGCTTTGAAAATACCAAAGCATGATTTATGTGTGATGAGCTTATAATTCACATATATATTGAAAGATTTTTTTTTTGTTTTTGGGGTTTATGCCAAGAATCAATTACACATAAAGTTGTGATGTGATGAAAAAGTGGAGAAAATAATTGCTTTTAAACATATTAACATAATATTGTTGTTGAAGTCTTTGTATGGAAATACATTGGGACTTCACCAATACACGTGGCACACCCACTACAAATTAGGGCTGAGGAAAGGCGACATATAAAAGCCAAGGCTTAAGGCTTTTAACTACTTTATTATTATTTAAGAATGATGACCATATTTTTTAATGCTAGGTTTTTTCTATTGGGGGGGTTTTGGGTTTCTATGATATTTTTAATGGTGGACTGATTTTTAGATTATGAGTGGTAAGGTAAATAGTGTTGTTTGAATCTTACAATAATGATATTTTTAACATGAGTTGTAAGGTATATAATGTCAATTCTTATTAAATATATTAGTGTGATGATATTAATATCATATATTGTAAGGTGTATAATGTTAGTTGGAATAAGATCAAATATATATTTTTTTAAGTTATCAACTAATTCTTATCTCTAAAATAAAAAAATCTAAAAGTTAAAAAGACGAAAAAACTTTAATATAATGTATTATAAAGAAAATTTTGAAGGAGAATAAAGGATCCATTTCTTTTAGAGGACAAAATTGAAGTCATTAAATAAATAATTATAATTGTTTAAAGATATAACAAATATTAAATTTATTTTAAATATTTAATTGTAAAAAATATTGTGTAATCATTTATTTTCTTCTTTTAAATTTATATGAAGTTTAAAAAAGAAGTTGTGAAGATTAATAAATATAAAAGTTGCGAAATTTTGCTTAGAGGTAAAGATTCAAGAATAAGTTGAATTTAATATATTAAATTTTGAATTTTTTTAATATCAATCCATCTTAATGATGGATTATTTGTTTAAATAAATATTTATATTTTATATATTCTTTATTTAATTTTTTTGTATTTAATTTTAATTAATTTATAAAATTGTTTATTTCTATTAAAAAAATTAACACATTTTCTACATAAATATTTTAAAAGAAGGAAATAAATTAAAATGTGATTTAATCTTCTAGATATTTAATTGAGTTGGATATAATAAATAGGCTTAAGTGTGTTAATGCTGACAATAATTAAATATTTGTTGAATTGAAAGGAAAAGGGGTTAGGGCTTTACATACTTTGAGATATAGACTTACTTGATCATTGGTTGTAATAAATAACTAATGATTAAGATATAGGACTAGGATGTACAAGGGTATTGGAGTGAAAAATGTGACTCTATTTACTTTTGGGTAGAATTGCAATAACAAGGTCAATTTTTTAAATTTGTGATTTCATCTTACAAATCAACAATCTTGTCTTCTATAAAATTGAATCTTCAGTACCTACAAGAAGTGATTGCTTAATGTTATTTAAAGTAAAGAAAAGGGGATTGTGTCAAGTAGCATCATGGAGCTTATTGTGCAAAGATTGAAGTTTGGGAGTTTCTTATGCTTAAGTCAAGCTTGTGGTTGAATTAATAGTAATGACTGAAAGAGAGATAAAGCAAGTAATGAATTCAATTTGTAGATAGCAAGCATATGTTGTTAAGCCAATCATTAGATTTGTTGATGCAAGCCAATATGATGGTATCAAAAAATGTATTTCAAATGTTTGTCTTGACAATAGATATATATAGGGAAATTGATTGCTCTATTGATGTGTGATAATGAATGACTAATGCACTTGATGTACCTATAGTTAGAGCGGGGGACCTTCTATACTTTCATCAAAACATAATTTTTTCTATTCATTTCATTATGTGTACAAATGATCTAGGATGTTGTCTTTAAATACACAACCTTAGATATATGAATTTTAAATTTTGGCACCCTTGTAAATAAGTAAACAATCAAATCACAAAAATGTCAACCTCAAAAAGTGAGATGAAATCAAGCCAACAATCTTATCTAAGGGACAAGATTACAATTATGAATGTCTCCACAATTAGTAAATTATTGAGAAATAGTTTAAAGGGGTTTCATAAAGCAAATAGGATATTTGAATGATAGAAGATAGTAAAAATGCCAAAAAGTAATAAATCATATGCTAAAATCAAGAATACAAGCCATCAACCTAAAATAAAATAAAATTAGAATAAAAAAAGTTAAAAGTATATACTTTTCTACTCTATAATTATATTTTAAAATAAAAATAAAATAACTTATTAAAATTTTAAAAATAACTACAAAATATTCAATAAATATAAATATATTGTTTTATTTTATATTTAAATATTTATATAATTAAAAATAAAATAAATATAAAATAATATAAATAAATAAATATGTTTTAATGTTAAATGAAATATACTAAAATGAGAAATCATGAAAGTTTCATAATGTAAATTCGTTGATTGTATCATCCAAATCAAAGACCAATTTTATAAGAGAATATATTAAACCTGTAAAAAAAGCTTCCTACCAAATAAATTGAAGAGACCAAAAGACAATCAATTGAATGTGTGTTGAGTACTAATCCTACTTCTATAATATTAAATAATTTGAATTAGAAAAAAGAAATTATAATATGCACTCCACACGACTCTTCATATGACCATGCACGAAAGAATTATATAGGAGTGGAAATAAAATGGAAAGCGAAAATGTTAATAGCTCAACTAAGAACTAGTTTTCATCGGTTTAGGTGTGAAATTGGAAGGTGGATGATACCTAAAGAAGAAGGTAGATAAAATATGATGTTTTTGTACTTTGGAACTAGTGGAGATGGAATGACCCTACATCATGGAATGTCTGTCTTACATGGATATTTGGGCCAATTACGTTTAAGACTCTAAATGTGGACAAGCCTTAAGTAACTTGTTTGAAGAAGAAAGAATAGTAAAATGTGATGATTACTTGATTAAGATACACAATAGAAGATCTAAGATTCGAAAGGAAAGGGGGATCAAATAAGTGTTGTGTTGGTGGTCTACTTGTTTTGGACGTTGTTGGTGATCCATGTTGCTTGTGAGTGGGTCCTATAGACTGTTTGACCTCGTAAACATTATTAAAAGTCCTCATTCATTCATTCAATTGACACCTTTTTTAATTTCCTTCCCATTTAAATGTTGAGCTCTCCTTGAAAAATTTCCTCAATCTATTGAATTGTATGAACATTTCCGAAGAGTAACTTTTTATATTAACTAAATAAAATATAGAGAACACAAAAGTGCATTATTTATTCTTTGCTTACCTTTTGATGAGGTCACTCCTATGAATTAGGTAAGATGCCACCCACTTTCCATCATACAAATAGTCTACAAATAATGTAGAACCATCCTTTCCTTAATTCTTACTTTAAAAATACATTCATGATTTATTAATGTAGTCATAAATCTTACCAATCAAAAAAAGTAATTATAAATGTTGAAAAAAAATATATAATAAAGCAATCCCTCTAAAATTCTGTATCAGTTTTCCCTAACCTGTTTTGTATTTTACTCCTTTATTTATCTTGGAAAACATGTGTTGCATTTATGGTCACACTTTTCCTTTGGGTTTTAGGAATCAATTTTAGTTCTTGGTATATGCTACTACGAGCCCATCTTTTGCTCCTTTTTATTAGAAATTTACCTTTTGCACCTGCTCTTGTGCGTAGTGCTCTGCACCATTTCATAACTTTACCCTTTTCCGCAAGTTTTGCTCTCTGGTCTCCATGTCTCTCTCTGTGTTTTTTTAATGAATTCAGAGATCCAGATCCCTGTCGTATGCTTATTTATGAAAATACCCAGCTTGGTTTATAAGGTACAGAAGCTATTTATTTGTAGATACTCAATCGTTTGTCTATATTCAAATTAGAATATGGTGCAAGCTCAGACTTACTGAGAAAAAATAACCCTTTAAAACCCATCCATAAGAGAAGTTTCTATATTTGTCTCTAATATTCTGTTTGTCTTTTTTCTGCACATTTTGCACTGGAGGAAAGCCGGAACAGCAATGGGATTGGCAATAAGAAGACCCAAGAAGAGTAAGATCAATTGTCATCGTCATAGTTATAGGCCCAACAGGGACTTGGAGGTGCCATTATTTCACAAAATCTCTCAAAAGATGCAATCCCGGGATCATTGTGAGAGGTCGTCGAGGGATCAAAAGGAGCAGTTTTCTCTAGATGGGGATTTGTTATCTGAAGTTATGAAACACATGGATGCAAGAACACTGGCTAGAGCTTCATGTGTCAATAGGATATGGCATAAAGCTGCACAGGACGAAAAACTGTGGGAAAACATATGTCTCAAGCATTGGGCTAACACTGGTTGTGGAAGCCATCAACTGAGATCTGTCGTTTTGGCACTAGGTGGGTTTCGGAGACTGTATTCTCTTTGCCTTTGGCCTCTGCTTAATCCGTCTGCTTCTTCTTCATCATCGTTATTGGCTCCTCAAAACTTTTCTCCATTCCTATCAAGGCCTGGTCTGAAGAAAAAGCCCGGTGCAAAGACACAATCTTGGGGTAAGGATGAGGTGCATCTTTCTCTTTCCCTTTTCTCTATCCATTGCTATGAGAAAATGAGTAGTGCTCCTATGCAAAATTTGTCTTCTGCCCAATTTCAATCTGCCAAGCATCCCATATTTGAAGATTCAAGCAGGCCCAAAAAGATATAATCCATCTAGCCCCTCAATAGATATTGGTATTTTAGTTTTGAGTATATTTGCATAAAACCCAAAATTTGATCTTATCCATCCTAATTTGATCATGGACTTGTAAGTTAACATCAGAAGCAGGCAGACCCTAAAGGTTTTCATGGAAGATGTAAATATATAGCTGGTTCGATATCCATACATAGTAGATCTTACACTGCCTGATCAGGTGGAGCGCTCGTGCAGCACTCACCCTTCCACGTGGCTGAAAGGAAGGTACAATTTATGGGTTTTTAGTTTAGAGTGTTGCGTGATGGGTTGTAGCTATTGATGAATTTCAAAGGGCTTAACATGGGTATGCCGCTTATGGTGCTCTGTTTCAAGATGGTCATCCAACTCAGTTCCCATTCTCTGTCATGGGGGAACACTGTTGTAACAATAGAATGAATCTTGTCATCTGTAGTAACAGATTGTTGCGCATTATGGACTAATCAAATAACATCTGGATAGCTCTGTTTTTTGGGGATTAAAATTTACGTCAAGCCCAATTTGTAATCTATGTTCAGCAGATGTAAACAGAGATCAAGGCACCGGGCCGGCTTTCGTTTGTTGTAAAGCTAACGTTTTGTTGCTTGCAAATTTGTGAGTCAAATTATTAGGTTTTTTTGGGGATCATCCCATGTTGGGTACTAGACTTTCTTCTTTATATTGTAACGTCCCTATGTCTATAGGGCTGTGGCAACCAACCAGACTCTAGCAAACAAGGCAATGGAGACCAGATCCAGAAAAAGGAAATAAATTGTAATAGTCTGCTCGTTAATGAGAAGGGATCCTACAGTCTTTAACAGACATTTGCTTCAGTACTGTATCTTCGTCAAGATAAATCTTTGCCATCATAACTGTTTCAGTAAACCCATTCTTGAGTGTCCTGAGGGAGGTTGCGATAGATCTACTGATATATTTTATATGTTTGTTGTTAATGTTCAACTGACATTTTCAGCTGATTTCGTTCTATAAGTGAGTTTTTCGAATTGAATTTTTTCTTTGATTCTGGCGTGGATTCAATCGTACATATCACTGGTTTCTTTCAGATTTATAATTTGTCCATTGCAAATATAAAATGTCTTGGTGCAAGGCCAAGTGTATAACTGTACCAAAGATAAGGTACCAAAATGATCATTCTTTGAAGGAACTTACCAGATTAACTGTATAATATTTCCCTTCAATCACCAAAGCAAGGTGTCAATTTTTGGTACAATACATAAAT
>VDFB02000020.1:66416730-66478378 GCA_007258455.2 Sequoia sempervirens
AGGACAATTTATTGTTGAAGGAAAAGAAACATGGAATATCGAATATGAAGACAATCAAATTATTATTATTGACTTCCGATCCCAGTAAAACTTCCCTCTATAGATTTATATTCAACAAAAGATCCCTCTCCCCAAATCAAAAAGTCATGACAGTTTCATATTCTGTGAATAAGTTAAACGTGAAGGCTACTGATTGTCATGTGCATTGTCTTTCGTTTTACAGCGACAAGACAAATGATATTATGGCAGCATTTACGTAAACACACTACCATTGCAGAACAAGAGGGGCCGCTTCTCTACAGTTTTTCACTTATACACGGAAGATCAACGAAGATTGTTACATGACAGAATATATGACGTGGATGTTCTCTGCTGTGGTGGAGATCTACAGTAGGAAAACACTTGATCTCATTCTTCTTACAATCACAACGCATTACCAATTAAATTTATGGACTCGTAAATACAACAATAGCAAAATTACATAGCACAATGAATATGTTTTGCCTGATTATAGAAGTAAAATAACTTCGGATGACTAAATATTTTGGATCTGACGTTATAGGATTGGTTAAAAGCTTCTTCTGACTGTAGAGGTAAAAAGAAATTAGAAACTGTAAACATCCATGACAGCTTTTAAAAAACGAAGAAGACCACATAAGCCTTCCCTATGACAAAGACATAAAAAGACTAAAAATGTCAGAGATTGTTATCATACTGATTTAAATTATATCTCATATATTTTAATGGTAATGGCTTAAAGATTTTACAAAGACTTCCTGAATTTTTAAAAAAATATTACTTCAATTTTAATATGATTAAATACTAAAACTCTAAACTTAATTAATGATTAAACCATTTAATTTTTAATATATATTTTGTAAATAAAAAGTTGATGTCTAGTGTGTTCTAAGGTTTTTAAGTTATTTGTTCAGTTAACATTTAGTTTTTTGTGTTATTTATGTTATTTTTATGTGTGTTGAATTATAATATTTTGTTTTGTTTTGTGTTGAATTATAGTGTTTTATTTTGTTGTGTATTGAATTATAATGTTTCATTTCATTATGTGTTGAATTATAGTGTTTCATTTTGTTATGTGTTGAGTTATATTGTTTCATTTTGCCAAGTGTTGAATTACAGTTTTTTATTTTGTTACAAGGTTTGATAGTCTTTAATTAGACCCTCCAACCTTGACTACATTTTATTTTATCTCACATTGTCATTTTCCTTTATTTGATTTATCCACTTGTGTTGCCTACTCAAGTTATATTGCCCAAGTAAGGAAGAAAAACATGAAACAAAAGATAGAAAGTGGAATTTGTGTGAAAAATAAACAAGGTGTAAATAGAAAAAGTTAAAATGCATGGACATATAAGGTGAAAGAAATAATATGCAAAGGGTTCACAACAAAGATGGCATAATAAAATGGATCCAAATAGAAAATGATAAAAGTGTAAAGAAGAATTCAAATCACAACACAACATATTTTTCAATTCACTTGTCTCAACATACTTCATTAAAGGTGTCTTAATGTCATCCACATGCTAACAAGGAATATAGAAACAATAAAACAAGAAGTCAAATCACAACACAATATATTTTCAAATTCACTTATGTCAACTATATTTAGATAAAGCTCTAAATTCATATAGTTACATTATTTTCATCACTTGACACTCAATAATTAAAATTGCAGCTTTACTTTGAATTATTAAGTACACTATACATGTTACTATTTAATTTGGTATAATATTACTAAAGTTATATAAATATCCTATTAGGTGTATCCAAACAATAAATAATATATATTTATTTAAGAAATCACAAAATTTAATATATAAAGTGGTTATTGTCTAAATAAATATTTCTAATACACTATGAGATCCAAGGCTACATGTATTATCTACATAAATGATTATAATGGCATATATGCCAACTAATTAGCAGTACATTTTTAGATAGACAAAAACATAGATTGCATGCCATATGAATTACTTGAATTATTTTAATATATTAGAATAAGAAATATATTTATGATATTGTGGGTGGAAGACGTTGCATAAATATTTTGGGAAAAATTTGGGCTTTATTAGACATAGAATTTTTATTCTATATAGTCATCTCCCATCCAATTTGTGTCTATAAACTCCTCAATCTCAAATAAGTAGTGTACATTCTTTGAGGCATTAAATCCCAAATAACATATATAGTATATTGATGTACCACATAAATATTTTTATACATTCATTAGTACCCAATGAACAAACTAGTATTAGCCATGAAATGACTTAAGAATCTCACTAATTGGGGAATTTTTAGTTGGAAATATACCATAACATGCATCAAATTACTAATTGCACTTATTTAAGGAGCATGAAACATCCTCACTCTCATGGCATGTAGATAAGCACTCCTCGAAATAATAATGCCCCCCCCTCTAAAATAGGTACTCATTAGTTTTCCACTAACCATGATAAAATGCTACAACCCATAATCAAGATACTTAGTCTATCAAAATAAAATTTATTCATTAACGCTCTCTTCTAATCTCCACACCTAAAATAAGTATCATAACCATCAAGTTCATATCAAATTGTAATGATACCTAAAAAATTAATCTCTATTCACCCATTACTATTACCAATGAAGGTACCTTCATTCAGAGAAAAAACTTTGATCAAAGGTGTTTCTAATTTTTCTCCTCATCCTAGTTAATTTCCAATATCTCACAAGTGGGACACACTATTGTGGGTATACCTAGTCCCAAGTTTTATTCTTTTTCAATACATTCATTTAATCATCAATGACTAGTCTCTACTAATCGTAGGCATCCACCTACATTTCCTCTTTCGTATATTGGCATTCATCAATGTAAATAATCAATGAAAAAATACATCTAAAATTAAGGGTGTTATACATCTCTAATTCCTCCTTTGCTCCTCATGGACCTCCACAAAGTTGAGGTGAATGTTCTTCCTATTTGGATCTCTCTAAGGTTTTCTCCTCATCTAGCCTATCCCAAACCTTTGATTTAGTCGTAGGTGCAATTCTATCATCTTTATATGTTACTACATCATAAAATTTGCACTTTCATTTTTTTTTTTAACTATAAAAAAATGTTTGACCTATTTTAGAATTAAATTTTGACTATGTAGAAGTTTCCTAGTCACAAGATCCCAATGTTTGTTTCACATCACTAATTTAGTTGATGAAGTTATATTTCATAGATTTATAACCCAACATCAATAACTTCTTCTTAAACACATGAAGATGTTAAAGTGAGTGATTCTTACCCATCTAAATGACCATGAGGGTTTATCATGAAGTACTAATTTTTTAGAATAGTGAATTATGTAACATGTTGTGCTAACCACCTCTACCCAAAATGAATATTCCAATCTAACTCCATAGGGCATATTACTAATACTCCTACAACATCCTATTCATCCTCTCCGTAGATAAATTATGTTGAGGAGTGTATGTTATGCAATGTGATTTTCTTCATATTACTCCTTTGAAGAAAATAAATTAAACTTATCTTATTAACCCAAATTAATCCTAAGGAAATCTTATTTTTCTTTTCATAGTTACAAAAAAATTTAATATCTAATTATTAATACAAATAGATTATAATTAATTTATAAAAAACATCTTAACATATAGTTAAATAAATAAATAATTCTTAATATAAATAGATTAATGTATGCCACAATCTTAAGTGAATTTCTTTTTTTAATTAATTTTATTAAAATTAAAAAAAAATTAATCTAGTACACATTTATAATAGAATTTAAAAAAAAAAATGTTCACATATATCCTTAACTAAAATACATTAATTGATGGAACTAATTACTAGTAAGAATTTAAAATAAAAGTTAATTAACATTATTATTATTTTATATAATTTAAAATTTTGTATTGAATCTCTATTCATAAAACAACATATTGTTATAGTTTTTAATTATAGAAATGAGAATTCAATGTGTGCATTGATGAATTGAGAAATTTATGTGATTGATATTGGTTTTTTTTAATGAACATGATCTAAGATGTTGGCAATTTAGAGAGAATAAAATGATTAGATTACCTAATCTAAGATGATCTATTTTTCAAAAGAATTTAACTGTATATTTCTAAGAGTTCGATAAGAAATAATTAATATTTGGTGGGACATGCAAAGTGAAGTCCTAACACATACCATTATAACTTTCGTCAACATGAACTACCCTCAATCCATATAAAATTAGATTGAGAAGAATCAAATCTGCTATATTTTCCAACGACTTAACCATCCCATCTATTACCAAAGACTACAAATAACACACTAAATTAAATATGGCTTTAGGAAAATTCATGGCCAGCAATTCACTGTCAGAAAATTCACCACCAAAAATTCACCACAAGAAAATTCACCTCCATGACAAATTGGCCTCAAGGAAAAGTCACCACTCTGGAAAACTCATTGCATTAAAAGTTTGCAATTAATTTTCTGTGGCGGTAAATTTTCTTTGAGGTGAATTTGTCATGGCAGTGAATTTTCCGGTTGTGAATTATTGACAGTGAATTTTCCAATTTGTTAGATGCTGAATTTACTTGATGCCATTAATGTATTGATACTACATTAGCCGATAGGTTATTCTATGTGGGAACTCCCACCGGTATTTCCCCGGGCTTTGACGCCGGCGAACCCCACTCTAACTAAGGGCCATTTAATTGTGGTCCCTCATTTCCATGATGTGGACGGCGACGTGGTTATCATATACCAACAAGTAGCTATTGAAGTAGACAAGCCAAACGTTTGCGACTCCCAATGTTACCCTTGGCGGTACCGGCAAGCTTGGCAGCGACATGCATCCCAAAATTGGCAACACGTCTTTGATCAATGCCGGGGCTAACATTCTCGAGAATGTTAATATTGGCGAAGGGGATAAGATTGGAGCCGGGGCTGCCATTCTCATGGACGTACCGCCCAAGACTACTGTCATTGGAAACCCTGTGAGATTAATTGGAGGAAAGCGTAATCCTACCAGATTGACTGAGACCCCTGTAAAACTATGGATCATACTTCTTTCATCGATGAATGGTCGGATTATGTTATTTGAGATTATTTTCGAAAATTCCACTTATGGTCTATGCAGTTTTTTCTGAATTGGTTGTCTTTCAAATATCCAGACAATGGAACGTGTAAATTCATTCCAGAGTGCTTCGTGTGCATTACACCATCATGTAACAGTTATTTGAGCTTCTCAAGGGAAAGCAATATGAATCAAATAGACAATTGATGATTTAGGATTCCATAAATGTGTTGGATGTCTCCTCCAAAGGAAAAAATGCCCCCTGAAATGCTCTGACGGTGAAGATAATCTCCTGCATTCATTCTTTCTCTCCTCAAATGACACCAGTTTAAAAAATAACAAACATAATAAATGTTGTCTATAAATGTAAATGTCCCCTTTAGTGCCTGTGTGCTCTGGGTTTAACTGAGTACCACTGCACCCTATTCGAGGGGTTGAGGAAACCAAGACACCCAATGGTTGGATGGGAAATTAAGTCCCTATATCTTTGAAATGAGACAAATCCAAACTTGCCACTAAAATTTTAATGGTTGGCGGTTGGCATGATAGGCAATTGTATCCGTATTGATTAGAATATTAAACACTGATGGAAATTGTTATTGGTTATTATTATAACCATATTCAATAGTAGCAACAATAATGGAAGCATCATTAATTATTGCTGATCTTAAATTAATAAAGTAAATTATAATATTAACATAATTAATATTAATATGAATGTGATTGATATTAACAATATTCTTACAAATATAAATCAATATTACTACCTTTTAATTTAATCATCATAGTACTAATATTAATGCAATTTTAACATTAATATCTCTATAGATAATATTGATAATGTTACTTCTAAGGCTATTCGTAATAATGATATTAATATACGATTTAATGGAAAGCTTATATTAAAATAAGTCTCATAATAATAATAATAATGGATGAAATGTTAGTATGTTAACAATAGTACTACTATTATTACATTTTTGGTAGGATATTGGTAATAATACATAAAATGCATCAAAATGCCCCTCGACAATATCTAGATTTATATATATGCATGGTACATTCTCATATAGATGTCTTATTTATGAATAAAATATTATATGGTCATATAAAGCTATAGAAGAGTATATAGCCAAATATATGTAATAATTTAACACCTATATGTTTCAGTAGTAAAGAAGTAGAGAGGGAACGATAGAGAAAGAGAGAGAGAGAGAGGAGGGAATAGAAGTGAGAGCAAAGGATAGAGAAAGAGAGAGAGGAGGGTAATGGGATAGAGAGAGGTAGAGAGGGATAAGTGAGATAGAGATAGGGAGGGAAAGAGAGGGATAGGGGAGATATAGAGAATTAAAGAGGGAGGGAGAGTGAGGTAGAGAGGAATAAGTGAGAGAGGGAGAGAAGTAGAGAGGGAAGGAGAGAGGAGAGAGAGAAATAGGTGGATGGATGGGAGGATAGGTAGATACCTGATATGACATTGAGAGAAATAGAGATGGAAAAAAAAGAGAGAAAGGAGAGAAGGAGAGAGAGGAGGAGAAGCAGAGAGGATAGGTGAGATAGATCAGCTTCTTCACACCGTCCACTACTTTTCATGTATTGTAAATTGGGCTAACCTATCGGCATAAGTATTGCACCTCATTGGGGTGCAAGTGCTAGTATATAATATTATTTTCAACATCTTCCACAATCTCTTCTTAAAATATTTAAGAAACACTGCACATGAATCCATTTACTTCTACTTTTAGTCCCTTCATGCCGACATGTTAGCCGACATAAATGGGCATATCTGAATTTCTAAGAGGAATATCGATTTCATCTGAATATTACAAATAAACTAATAGGAATATTCTCTTTTTCTTAAATGAAAATGTACTTTCGTATGCGTGAAAATTTGCGAAACTTTAGCGGACGCCGTTCATGATATTGCACCGTCAATTGAATGGTATAACACTGACCACGATTTTATTCTCTTTACGTAACATCATCACATAGAGATCCATTTTGTGGCTCAGTTCATACCCAGAAGAAAGACAAAGCTCTAACATTTACGTAAGCACTTTCATCAGATTACTTGTCATTTTATCTCAAAACAAAAACAGTGCACATGGTGTACGATTCCCTTGCAATTTGATTATAAATACAATGCAGCGGTGTTATTATGAAGCAGTGAAGCCTGAGTTGCATTCAAAGATGGGGTCATTGGGTCAGCAACAGATAATTAAGCGGCCTCATGTAGTGGTATTCCCTTTCCCAGCCCAAGGACATATGAATCCATTAATGGAGTTTGCCAAGAGGCTTGTCTACAAAAACCTCCATGTAACCTTCATCACCACAGAGAGAGTTAGAAAGCAAATGATAAAAGCTCAGGATGGGGCTGCTGCTCATGTGACTACTGCTTTGCAGGATATCAGATTCGAAACAATTTCAGATGGGCTTTCTCCTGGTGGTGAGGAGACGAAAGATATAGACCTGACAATTGATTTGTTGAGAAAGGCCGGAGCTCCTTCAATTGAACAAGTGATAGAGAGACTCAATTCTCAAGGTGATACAGTCTCTTGTATTGTTTACGACTCTTTTCTGGACTGGGTTCCTGATATTGCAGATAAGTTTAACGTTCCTTCAGCATTTTTCTGGACGCAGTCGTGTGCAGTTTATTCCATCTATTATCATATTTACACAGGATTGGGTAAGTTTATCTTAATCCAAATATTTACAGATTATCTTAGGTTTTCATTTAATATTTACAGTTTATATTTTGTTTTGTTAGAATACTCTTTGTAGCTTATAAAACCATTTTTTAATTTTGCTAGGATATTATTTGCACCTTATAATTTTATTTTTTTCAATTAAGAAAATAGCTTTTTTCATTGAATTATGTTTTCAATTTCATAATATTTTTTGAAGTTAGAAATAGATTTTTTTTAGTTGTTATGATATATTTTCTTAGATCATAAGCTTTCTTTGAAATTTTAAGTTTAATATGTTTTAAAATTAGAAATTGTCTGATTATATTGATATATTCTGTATAACAACACTTATAATCCACATAAATATTACTAAATGATTCCTATAATATTATATCAATCATTCGTAAATGTTCTCTAAAAGTATTTATTTCTGTAAAATTAACAAAAATCTAAATCTCAGATGAGTCTTTACATTGGAACCTTTATCTTTCTAAGGGAAAAGACTGTCCTCTAAAACGACAGTTATATCTTGCTTAAGAAGCTTTCATTTTTCTATTTTGTCTACTTGAAAACTAAAAATGTTTTAGAGAATTATTGGTGTCTATCACTAACAAAGCTTTCACGTTGGCCACAATTGACTATCTCTAAATAATGAGTTCAAGATGATTCATTGCGGACTGTACTTTCTTCACTCCTTATGTTCCGTAGATAGATGAAAGCTTCATGCATTTTACATTATTTTCATAATTTTTGAACATGTATATGCTCAAATAATTGAGAACGCAAATGATTTTGTTCAAAAATAAATTCTTTCAATTTTTATTTTTTGTAATGGGACGGTTAGCTGGAAAAAAGGAATGTTGTAATTAGATATGAATAGTATTAAAGTTCACTATAACTTTGTTCCTATTATTTATTAGCATATATTACTCCGTTTTCTTAATCTTTAATATTGATTTCCACATTATAATGTTGGTGTTTACTGTTTAGTGAAAGCAAAAGATGAAGCAGAGAATGGGAGAGATGTTATAGCAATACCAGGGCTTCCACTACTATGCCAATCAGATATGCCATCGTTTCTACAGCCTTCAAATCCATATAAATCATTCGTGCGACTAGTGCTGGGCCAATTCAGAACTGTTTCTCAAGCCACATGGATACTAGGAAACTCCTTCAATGAACTTGAAACGGCAGAGATACAATCCATGGATTCAATCGTTCCAATAAGAACAGTTGGCCCTCTTGTTCCCTTGGGTTTCCTTGATGGAAACATTCCACAAGACCAAGACGTGGGCACACATCTTTGGAAAGCAGCAAACTGTATAGAGTGGCTCAATACAAAGGAAGCCTCTAGTGTTGTATATGTTTCCTTTGGCAGTTTAGCCATCCTTTCCAAAGAGCAGATTATAGAAATAGCACTTGGGCTGAAGGCCAGTCAGCATTCCTTTTTGTGGGTGATTCGTTCCAATGATAACAGAGAAGAAAATAACAGTGTACATGATTTTCTAGAGGGTTTCCTTGAGGAAACTAAAGATCAAGGGCTAGTTGTGCCATGGTGTCCACAGATGGCAGTGCTTAATCACCCTTCAGTGGGTATGTTTGTTACACACTGTGGATGGAATTCTACATTAGAGAGCCTCAGCTCAGGGTTACCTGTCCTAACTATTTCTCAGTGGAGCGATCAAACAACAAACTCTAAGTATATTGAAGAGGTGTGGAAGACTAGGATAAGATTGAATAAAATAGGCGATGGGCTAGTTGGGAGGGATAAGGTGGAGAAATCTATTAAGAAAATTATGGAAAGTGATGAAGGTTCGGAGTTACGGAAGATTGCTTTGCAATGGCAGATATTAGCAAAGAAAGCAGTGGTGAAAGGTGGATCATCTGATAAGAATATTGATTGTTTTATTGAAGAAGTCATTGCTAGAACAACACTGGCTTGAAAAATAACTATTGATCGGAGCTAAACTTCCTCTGAACAAAGAATTCTAAACTATGCTATCTCTAGTGGTTTTTCATGTGGATAAATTCATATTTTCTGTGGTTGTGATTGTTGCTTTTTGCACATTCAATTGCAATAACTACGCTGGTTGACACGTAACTATTGATCTGAACATAACTTCCTTTTAACAAAGGATTATAAACTATGGCATCTATAATGGTTTGTCATGTTGATAAATTCATACTTTATGTGGTTGTGATTGTTTCTTTTTACACATTCAATTTCAATAACTAGTAGCACTGGGTATATACACAGCGGATAACTAGGAGGCATATACAATGAATGAGACAATTCACTACTTTTTATCCAATTGTTGCACACATCAGATTAAAGCGGCATTGTCATATATCATAATTGTACTTTCACGAGGACTTCTAGATAGAGAGAGTACCCCTATGCATACTTCGAAAAAACTAGTTTTAAAATTTGAAAAACAGCCCAACTCTTCAGTTAAAGAAGGATTTTGAGTAGATCTTGTCTAAACATCTTGTCTAAACAGTGGAACGCAAATTAAGGGTGAGTGCATCTTATATCTATAAAAAAGATATATAAATTAAAAGTATATTATTGTAATGTTTATTTATTTTATAGGTTTTTTTTTTTGACTTTTTGACTTTTTAATAAAGTTTTATAGGTTTGTGGTATTGCATTTCTTTTCATTTATATCTATTCATTCAGGCTTCATATTTTGTAGTATAGATATTCATTTGTATTTCATCCTATATTCCTTCTTAATTGCATATTATGAGTTAAGGTTTGGAACATAAGATTTACAAAACATTGTTGACATTCCTATCAAATTCTATGAAGATCTAATCACCACATATATGTTTACCATCTTGAGGAAATGGATCAAACTATGCATCATGCAATATAAACTTCTTTTTTGAAATTATGGAAAATATTTGAATCTTGTGTCAATTCCAAGGAGTTGCATTTGGTCTTAAAAGTGGTCATATGTAAAAAAAAATCCATTTTAAAGGCTCCCAACTCAAGATGGATAACTAAAGATGGCTTGTCATGTCAACATTGAACTGAAATGTTACAAAAAGTGATGCACCCAATTCCAAGGTTGACTAAAGATCAAAACATTCCCCTAGGTTAGTCTAATAAGTTTTCATATGACATATTTTTACATAATTTATCATCAATTTCCCTCTGGGGTTGATCCCATCAAAGTATCCTAGTTGGATTAGTGATAGATTTTAAAGCTTTGTTATAAACCCAATTAGGTATTTTTTATTATGTAAATTAATAATTCAAATTATACTCAAAGGTAGAGAATTTCCCATTAATATGGGAACTAGTGGACTAGAAAGAATAGTATCTCAAATCATAATCCCTCTCAAATGCAAAATATGTCTTTCCACCATCTCTATAATGCACAAGACAGATATATCCACTTCTATTAGGGTTGCTTTCAATTGTTACAATTTTTCCCAATATGTTTTTCTCACTACATAAAAAATCAATTTGATGATACAGATGCTTGTGACCTCCTCTATGTTTTATGGTAATTATTCCACTATTATTACAACCTTTGCCACAATGATGTTGTTAGAAAGTTAATTTCTTTTGTGGATGAGATTAGACTTTTCCATCAAACCTTGATAGAGATTTATCACATGTTCCCAGAGTAAAAGTCATGTAGGAATGGTTCATGTTATTATTTATTGAAATTAAATAAGTTTCATTTTGAAGGAAAATGTAGAATAGAATAACCTAGTTTTAGTGTAATAATCATATGTTTATATTGCATTCTATGTTTCATTATTTGTTTTATATTAATTCATTTTTCTTTCATTTGTGGAGGTCAATAACTCATTCTAGGTTGATATAATACATTTGCATATAACACATATCATGTTAAACCAATGCAAAGAAAAGAAAAAATTTGTTTGAGGATGACAACACATAATACAAGACCAAATTGAGTGATCTCCAAGGATAATTATATGAAATTAAAAAAATAGAGATAGTCCATATATAAACTAAAGTCTAAGATATCTTATTTGATATACTTGTAACTAAATAACTAAGACTTATCATGTATCAAGTTTATTAGATCTTTGTTAATATTACATATAAAGAAATATATTATTTTTTTATGTAAAATTATTTTTTTCCACTATATACGATATTGTGAGTTTAATTCATCTATGTGTCTAGATAGCATTTAATTGTACACCCCAACTACAACTATGTCAATTTTTATTAGAGTAGATTTACTAAGAAAGATTACTATATGGGGTAGACACTTATTTTTAACCATATCCTAACGTCGCCTATCATTATAAAACCATGTTGTACATATGTTGCAACCTACTCTTGCTTTCCATCTTTACTAAATTAAATAATCTGTTTCTTAAAAAAAAATAGTTAAAATAGATTTCATTTTCCATTATCTATTTTTCAAATAAAAATATTCATTATCTATTTTTTAAATATTTTTAAATAATAATATTTATATCTATTTTTTAGTCAAAAATAAAATCCAATTATCTAATTTTTTATCCTATCCATTATGTATCCTCTATTTTTATCTCATCCACACTTATTTATCCCAAAAATTAAAAAGTAATGATAACTATCCTTAGCCACTTGGCACTCCCTTAACAATTCTTAATTGATGAGAATTCTCCACTCCTCTTATATAATCTCAATTGTCTATTATCATTGAATTTATATCATTTATAATTATACCCAAAATGCTATAAATCAAAGCTTTAATCCTTCATTTCCATATCCATAAAAGGTTAATTTGTAGGTACATGCTAACAATTTGTACAAGCTACACCTCAACATTATAGAGAGAATTCATGTAATCATGGAGGTTTGGTACATTTTTTATTTGATTTGTATTATCTTTTTTTTTACATTCTGAGGTATTTATTCATTCAGAATAGGATTCTTAAATTCATTGATATTTCTGAATTCTAAATCTAGAAACATATCATTAGTATTCCTAGTGGGAAAGTCCCATAATCCTTGTTTTGTTTTCTGAAATGAGGGGAATAGGTTGCTTTACCTTTTAGGAGATGGAACAAAAAGGTAGGGTTTTAGGACCTTTGGACATATTTCCTTCAAGTTTCATTCAAGGAAACCTTAGAGATCTCAATCTAGGGATGGAATTAGAGAAAGAGATCTACAATAAGGTTTCCTAGGGTGTGATAAAGACAATAAGGGGGTTCACCACCAAGAAAAATCTGGAAAGAAAAGAAATTTAAATGACATGAAAAACCTAATGATATGATCTAGAAAATGATTTCAAATTAGAATAATAAACTTGAGATAAACAAAGGTGCACTTGGAAATCTGAAGAGGCTCGAAACAAGTTCTGTAATCTTAAAATTATGATTTTTGAAGCACACTAGGACTCATATGCCAATAGGGGAAATTTATTCCTGGTTTAGGGTTTCGGGCTGAAACAGGAATCTGGAACTACTAAACTAGGATCTATAGAAAATGCTTGAAATATGGTATATTGGGACTGATACACCACAAGTGGTGATCTAGTCCCAATATTATGGTTGATCTAAAACTTTGATATCCTCTAATGTTCTCCTATAGCTTCTCTTCCTCCTGATCTCTAAGTCTAAAACACTGAATTCTACTCTATAGATGACTTTTTGTGATCTTGCAATGTAGATGACAATTTTGAAAACTTTTCTCCTATCTTTCTCTTTAATGGATCTTCAACCAGATCTAAAAATTGCACATCAAAGAAAGGGAAAATTGTTGTTTTGTTAGTAGATAGGGGTTTGCATTGGTCAAACCCTGTTTTGGTGGTCAAACCCTATTTTGGTAATCAAACCTTGAAATGAAATGAAATAGAAAGAACGAATGATGAATGAAAAAATAAGCTATATTGCAACTCACCAAACCCTTGAACAAAAGGATGCAATCTTTTATGTAATGGCTAGCATGAATGTAGATCTTGACTCTTGATTAAATGCTATGGATCTTAACTTGAATGCTTTCTTCTATCATAAGAACCTACATCACAAATGTTAGCTAAAAAACAAACATGATGCATGCTGACTTTGACATGATGCTTGAATCTTGAATATAGCTCCAAAATGCTTGATAAACACTCTTGAATGATCTTGAATTGCTAGAATGCTTAGATCACACTTGTTCATGAAAATTTATAGGAGAAAATATGTGAAATAACCTTGTATTTATACTTGTTTATGGAAAATTTCTTGATATTATAACACTACAAGCTGACAACAAATCTAGGCAACTAAAATCTCGTGAAGAATTTAAATTCAAAATAGGTCCAAGCTAAGTGAGACACATACACTACTTGGGGTGTATGAGTCACAGTAGGCTAAGCTTGGGACACAATTTTCAAGAAATATTATATTTAATGCCAAATTAAAGACCAAGCCCCAAAACATAGGTGGGACTCATACATCCATGGTGGTGTATGAGTCCCAGATCACTAAATCTGTGCCATACAATCCAAAATCATTGAATTATGTGTACCATAGAAAAAATAAAACTTGCTTGATTTGGGGAATAATTGATGATAAATTAATGAGGCCTTGATTTAGTGTTGTGAGGTGTTTTTCACATCCACACTAGGTCTTGGAAACTTTCAAATGCATTTAATGATGTCTTGTAAAGGTGTTATAAAAGACTTTCACACTTTTCTAGACTTAATGAACACATTCTCCCTTAATTCAACATTATAAAATGTGTTTAATGACATTATCACATCAATCTAGAAGGCTTGTAAAATAAAATTAATGTTAATCTAGTATTGTAATGTGTCCTACACATTCACATTTGATATTCTACCTTTCTAGGCTAAGTGAACTTCATTTTAATGTTGTAAAGTGTATTTAATAACACTTTCAAATTGAATTATGTGTCCCCAACCCTAATTGATCTTCACATAATCATTAATAGGCCCCTTATTACCCCATATTGTGCATCCTAAGGAAATATTTGATAAAATACTTGATAAAGTCATCATATAAACCTTATTTCCTTAATTCCTAGCATCTTAGCTAGCAAATGGACCCCACTTGGACTAATTCTCCATCTATGGTGAATGAGTCCCTGCCAGGTGGGAGTGATTCACCCAAGGTGGTGAATTAGTCCCATTTGGCTTATTTGTGAATTTTGAGTGGGAAAACTAGAATTTAAGTTTATTATTTTTACATGTCGGCCTTAGGGATCCAATTTACAGGTGAATAAGGTGAATTTCCTATGAAATAAAGTATCTAAACCCTAATTTACATCTCTTAACTCATTCATACATCTCTTATCATTCATTCATCATCTATCTTCTCAATCAAGTCAAGCAAGATAGGGTTTCATCATTGTAAGTCACCTAGATAGCTTCCAAAGAAATTCAAGGGAAGATTCTTCATGTTTTGTTGTAGACATTCAATATTAATCTTCATGGAAAGGTATTAACTCCATTTTTTCATGCTTCATTACATTATTTCATCATTTTGGTTTAATTACCTAAAAGGGGTTTGACCAAAGCAAACCCTTGTGCCTTAACATCCAACATTTCTATTTCTTGTCCTATGTGTTTGCAAATTTAGACATCTTGGAGGCTTAGAAATCATTGAATATTTCATTGAAATTTTTTTCAAGTCATCTCTTCATTGGATAAGTCAAAATACCCACAAAAATTCACTTTCAGGTCTTAATGTGACAGTTTCAAAACTAGACACCTGGAGAAGCAGAAAGTGTAGACCGAAGGCTCCTAACTCTACCTTTGAATCTTCAAAAATTCAAAAGTGGACTCATTCACCATGGGTGGTGAATGAGTCCCACTTCCAAGCCTAATTTTGGTTTTCTACATTTTTAGATACACATTTGTTTGAAACAAGCTTTGGAACAATTTCACAGAACTGGGACTGATTCATCCAAAATGGTGAATGAGTCCCACTAGGCCTAAAAATTAGGATTTATAGCATTCCAGATGTTATTTACAATCTTCATCAATATCTTAGGTGCACACTTTCAATTTCATCCATTTTTGTTGCAGTTTGTATTCATTTCTAGTTCATTTCTACATATCACACCATGTTTTCAAACATTGCATATTTCATTAGTTTTTATTTCATAATCAATCAATTTTATCAATTAGATACATTTACATCATTTAATTTAGTCATAATTATATCATATTTTCCTTAGTTTGAGTGAACCACCTAGATTTTGGGTGTGGGATCTATCTCTTTCCTTTAGGTGAAAGACCCTAATTGAGCAAAAGAGAGTCATAGCATCACACCCCTAAAATCTATGGCTCATTATGATTGGTCATTTGATATATTTTAGAATCATTCTCGAAAAGATGCATTAAATAAGGCTTGTGGATGCAAAATAAGACCAAATAAGGCATAAAGAAGCCTAATTTTAGTAGGGATGGCCCAAACAATTGTGAAAATGTAAAAGGATACATTTTCCTACACTAAATTTCCATTGAAATATTTCTTTATAGATTTTTAAATAATTAATTATCCTTATTTGTCTACTATATTTTTTGTGTTCTTTTTTCTAGTTTGCATGCTTTTTTATTTTGATTCCAATTAATGTAAGTTATGTCAAGTTATTAAATTGATATTGTTTCAATTTAATGAGTTTAAATTTGTAAGTTTAGTATTGATTCTAATTAGTGAAAATTATGTTCGGTGTTCAAATTTAAATCATTTTATTATGACTTTATGTTTGGTTGTTACTATAGGAATTTATGGTGAACTCCTCAACACCCGAGGATCAACTAGTAACAAGATAAAATAACTTCCACAAGAGATAAATGGAAGAAATATCATGCTATGATTAAGGATGCAATAATTCCAAAATGGAAGCCACTAAATATGGAAATATATATATGAAGCCTTGCTTATATAGGAAGGTGGTGGATAAGATCAGACAAGATCATGAAAAGTGTCATAATCCTATCACATGAGACAACTATGTTGGAATAATGAGGAGATGGAATTAATTCATATGTTGTCAGCATGAGCATGTGGGATGAGTCTAAGACATATTGTAACTATGCATTATAGTGTTGTCTTTGATGTCAACATTGTAAGCTGTCTAAAGTCTATGGTGCAGATCAGTTGGGATGACTTGAACATTTGTACAAATTATTATGTAAGATAATTTTGTAAGAAGGTTTGATTTTGTGAAGGCAATACTTGTGAAAGATTACTATGTGCCAATTCAAGTGATTATGTGTATAGGGGATTCAATATTTGGGTCCACACTAGTCTACTGATGAAGATTCTTTTATTCACTTCTAACATTATTTTGTTGGTTGATAGAACATCCTAATTCCAAAGCTTTATCATATTTTGATTTCTAGTTTTGGAGTTATATGAGCAACAAAATTTTAGCTTGGCCCTATCAAACATTTCTAGTTTAGTACATATGTCTTGATGATTCCGCACTTCTTCGTAGTTTGGTTTTTCACTTCACCATTTTGTGGAGATGTTGATAGATGTTAGATGAGTGTATATCCTAGTTGGCATAGATTTTGGAGGTCTTTATGTCCAAATGTGGTTACATAATTGGTGAATTTTGAAATTAGGTCATTATTGGTGCTGACCTAATAAGTTGGGTATATTGTAGAGATTGGATATGTCTTGATCTGTTATGGGGGTGGTATTTTAGGCTTGTGCCAACCTATTTCAAATTTTTATAAGGTCTGAATCTTGGCACAAAGTGTGTGTGGATAGATCTTGAGCCAATAAGCTATATTTTGTATATTACATCTAATTAGGTTGATCTAATTGATGCTATAGGTGACATGGATGTATAATTTATATCTTTTTCAGTATTTTTATGATGGTGAAATGTGATAAGAGTTAGTGGATATGAATTTAGTTTGAATGTAGTGCAGAAGAGAGTGTTGATTCAGATCAATATGAAGATTTTTGAGTCATTATTTTTAGCTTCATTGGGACTATATTTCATGCATTCAAGTTAGATGTAATTATAACAGTTCAAATTTGTTTGTGAGCCATAATTTCTTCTATATCTTTTATTTCTCAGTGGGTAGTGAGACCACTTGGACAATGAGACCACCTGCAGTGAGCACTTCTATAATATACTATAACTACCTTATAATATATTGTGAGCTAATCCTCATTGTGCTTTTCCCCATTTTTGGTTTTCCACATAAAAATCCTAGTGTTCATGTGTTATGTGATGTTGTTGGATATTTTCATGCTTTCCTTTATTACTATAATTGAATAAGTTATGAGCATTAGATGTTTCAATGATTAGGTGTCTAAAATGAATATTGATTCACCCCCCTCTCAGTATTTTAAGTGTTCAAAAATTGGTATCAAAGCTTGGTTCCTTGGAAGGAGCTTAACCACTTGGGGAAGATCTTGGAGATTGAAAACATGGCTATTAGAATATTACCTACTCCTTTGGAAGAGATTCCTACTATTAGATCCACAAAAGAAGACTACATATTTGACATAAATGGAGAACTCAAATTTTCTCTTGAAGATCTAGAAAAATATGAAGGTCTAAACATAAATCTAAAAGAAAATGTCAAAGAAGTAGATGAATGCATTTGAAAGTTGAGAGACCAAATCAAGAAATTCAAAGAAAGGCATAGGGAGGTAGGTGAAGAGTTAAAGAAATAAAATGAAACAATCACTAGACTAAAGGTACAATTTGAATAAAGGAAAAGAGTTGAAGAGTTCTTGAATGAAATGGTGAAAAGAAAATTCTAACAATGCATAAAGCTTGAACAAGAAGTGGTTAATCTGGGATCAGATCTAGAAAAAATAAAGAGTCATGAGCAAAAATTCAACATGGCTTCCACAAATCTTGATGAAATGATTGAAAATTAGAAAGGATCCAAAGATAAAGAAGGATTAGGATTTGAGATAAGAGAAAGCTCAAAGACAGCAAGCCAACCTGAAAATAAGAACGAAGACAAGAAGAACAATAAAAAGTAGTTTTGAAATAAATGGAATGTAGCTAGAAGACCACCAACCAAGCAACCAAATGCACACAGACACCCATTGTTTAATAGTATTTTTAATTCCTGCAATAAATGTGGAAATAAGGCTACAAAACATAGAAGCAACATGAATCAAAATGTTCCATCTTTTCTTGATCAATTTTTTACATGTAAGACTTCTCGTCATAGAGCTAGTGAATGCAGAAGTCAAATGATGAATGGCTATAACAATGTTAGAATGGTTCAATCTGTTAATGGCTATTGTTGTACATGCTATGGTTTTGGACATAAAACCAATCAATGCAAATAATGATCCAATACAAAAGGTTGCTTGGTAGAGTCAAAGAAGGAGATGGAAAATATTTAGAGAAATAATGAAGGGACCGAGGTTAAGGTTGAATCAATATTAGCATCCAATGCAGATGTTTCCTCTGGAAACTAAGTTGAGAGCTTTGCTTAGGGGGAGCTTTAATGAAAATTTTGCATCCCCCACCAAATAAAATGGTGTTGATTCTTTAGCATGAGGGTATGTGGTGTAGGTCAATATGTTTGATCTATTGGAGAAAATTTTGGTAGAAAATATCATCATGTGAAAGTTTGTGGAGCATTTGAAGTTGACTATTTAGATAGATAGGGTTTTTACCATCTTTTCAATTTGAGTATTCAATATGAATTAGGTCATGGAAAAAGGTTTATAAGTGATTACACTTATCCAAAATTCATTTGAAAACTATTTTTCAAGTGAAGAAGAGCAATTAAAGAGTAGAGAAATTTTATTGAAGTGATTGAATCCAAGTATGTGTGCAAACCCTAGAGGAAAAATCAAAGTGCAAGGTATGTATGGACTTTGTTATCTTAATTTTTAAGAAATTTATTTGAAAGTCTAAAGTCAGAATCATTAGAAATGGCAACATTGAGGATTGTGGATGTGTTTGAGAGACCCCAACCTAAATTTAAGAAGCATCCTAACAAATCCACTAAGGTCGATCTGAAAGGTGCTTTCTCCAAGGTTTTGTATGGAGTCCTACACATAGAAGATATAAAAATATACATTCACAAAAAAAATGAAGAGTATGACCACTCCAAGCTAGGAGATGTGTGGATAAATGAACTTATTGGTGATGACTTTGCGTTGAACCTAAAATATCAGAATTTGGTTGCGAAGTGGCTCAACATCTAGAAGTGTTTCCTAATTTTTTCCTTGACAATGCTTGGGTGACAATTACATTGAGTTTCATCCATGATAAATTTGTATGGGTGGATATGCCTGAACTAATCACAAAGGAGGTGATTAGGGAAGTTATAGGGTTGTATGCCACTAGACCTGTTCTAGTACTCAAATTTGTTAAGAATGAGATTACAATGGAGTGATCAATAGAAAGGTATGATATGAGTGCTTTGACCATTAAGGACATAAGGAATCCTGCTATGAAGTACACCTCCATGATGATAGGCTACAAGTCATATTTCTCCAATAGGGAGAAATTTGTATCTATCACTGCCATAAAAACTACTTATAAAACTGTGGAGAAAGGTGAAAGCTATGACCTATGTGAATTACTAAGGCAATAGCCCATGGAGAATATGGAAAATATAAAGGATACTATGTATCCCTTTAAGTATGGAACCTTAATTGTGTGTTTATTGTTTTACTTTATGAAGGAAGTCCCTAGTACCAAAAGTGTGACATAGTTGAGAGGAAGACCAATTGTTCATCATATCAAAGAGTTCTTAAGAGGTATAGTAGATGCAAAGGCACATGAAGATGCCCTTGTGTAATTCTTTACAATTTTTCAAAAGAGGATGCAAGAGAGGGAGAGAATTCCTAGAAAGATGGTTGAGAAGTACAAGAAGGATATCATCTTCATAGTTTCCAAAGATAAATGTATCATACAAGTAGTAGAGCCAAGAACAACATGGATCTAAGAAATGGGATATGAGATTATTAATGATGAGATTATGGTATCCATAGATTATATGTTAAGGAAACCTAAGAAAACAATAGAAGGAAGATATGGTGCCTATGAATAAAAATAAATGGAGGTGCATATGGAGCAAAGGAAACCATAAATAAAGAAGAAGGTTGAAAAGATGACCACATAGTTTGTAGAGCCCATGGGCCTCACAAAAGAGAAAGTGGAAAAAGAAAGATAAAAGGATGAAGCTCTATGAAGCTCATTAGATGCAAGAGTATCTAGTAAGACTGTTACCACTCCTTTAGCTACTCATAAGTTCTTTGGGACTACCCCCTCACTAAGTGGAACTAAGATTCTAATAAAGAATAGTTCTCCTACAAAAAAAAAAAATGATCCAATGGGGGAGAAGTCCTCTCCTGTGAAACAAGAAAAGAAGCCTAAGAAATAAAAGGTTGCTCCAACAACACAATAATCTAGCTATGTGAGGAGAAGGGTTAAGACCAAAGATACAAGAGATCAATATCTAGGTGTCAATGTTGAGGATGAAGAGGAAGAAGAAGATGGACCACAGTTGGTTTGGAAGAGAAAAGGTGAAAATTCATAAGGTGAAGTTGGTACAAAAAGAAATAAGTTTAATATCATTGACATAGATAGTGAGGAGGAAGTGGAAAAGGATTCAAGAACTAATTTATTGTTTATATGCGAGAAAAGAAGGTAGAAGCAAGCAAGAAGAGGACACTAGATGAAAATACGAAGAAACAACAAAAGAATCTAGTAAGATCACATAGTGCAATGAAATTTTATGAACCTTTTAATGGAATTGTACAAAATGATATGTTAGTAGAAACTACAATTTTGTATAATGAGGTTGATGAGGTGGATAAGGACACCATAATAGAAGCTATTGTAAAACATATCATTGTCCATGAAGTTGATATGAGAAATATAGATAAATAACTACTTATAGAGCTTTGGAATTGAAAGGGAGAATTTTGTTTGGACTTCTATACATGGGAGATAGAATAAAAAACCTCAAGAACTCTCATTCAAGGATAACCCTAGAGATCTCAATCCTAGGTATTGAAAGGAGAAAGAGATCTTGTAATAGGGCTATCCTAGGGTTTGATTATAAAATAATGAGGGATTCACCAAAAAGCTAGGGCTTGGAAAGACAAACGCAATGCAAATCAAAATGCTTAAACCTAGAGTATGATGCAATCTTTCACTAAATGACCTAAAACTGCATGTAAATCAAAACAATAAGCTGCAAGATGAAATGTGTGCACTTGGAAACCTGAAGGAGACTAAATGAAGCTCTCAAATGATGAAAACACTAAAATTTTGGCACACTGGGACTCATACACTAGTCTGGGCATATCAATCACAAACTAGGGTTTCTGGTGTGTAACTAGTTTATGGAAAAATTGTATCTGAAACTACAAAGATCTAGAAAAATTCCTATAGTGGGACTCATATGGCACTTTTGGCATATTAGGCCTATTTCTCTTTCTTGGAATTCAAATTTTAGATCTACACTTCAACACTCACTCTTCTCTCCCAAATTGATTTCCAAATCCGAATGTGTAAAAGTACCTACAAAATAGAGTATATACTTGATTTTCTTATGGGGGGTTTTCCTCGGTCAAAACCCTAGTTTGGTAATTAAACCTTTATATAAAAAATGAAACTTGGATGAAAATGTGAATATAAACCCTAACATTAAGTGTTTCTAAGATTAGGAAATCAAAAATTTAATGCAACCATATTCTAATATGCAAGAATGAGATGCATGAATGAAGCTTGAATGTAATGACTTGCTTTGAGAGATGTCAAATCACTCTAATAAGTCATGATGATGTATGTAACTTCCTTAGGCTGAAAGTAGAGTGATAATGGAGGATGGAATAATTTAGGAAACAAGTCACTAGGCTTGGCTTGATGGCTAGTTGCATCTCCCCAAGGGTGATCCCACAATAGTAGTTTGCAATTTTTGAGACATCTTGATTTTTGTGGAAATCTCATATTTTTAGAAAATATAATGATTTAAGCCATGAAAATTTTCATTTAAAGTATTCCAATTGAAGAGGGTTTGATCAAAACACCTTAGATCAAACCCCCTTGGATAGAACCCTTCTTGTTTTAAACCATACCTATCAAAATACTTTTAAAAAACCACTTTTGATTTATCTTTTAGGGATCAAATGAATTCATTTAAAATTTAAACCATACTTATAACAAAGTCTCCTTTACACCTATCAAAATGATTTTAATAAACCACTTTTGATTTACCCTTTGGGGATCAAATGAATTCATTTAAAATTTACTTTTTGTAAGTATGTAGTCCTTATTACAAGCTTCCCAAAAAGTATAATTTTAAATATATTTAATTTGATTATTATATTTATTTTTTATTTTTTGTGAATGTAGGTTTTTCACAAAAAAATCAAGCTCTTTATTTTGCACATGTGAAAAAAGGTAAATTACCAAAAATAAAAATAAAAAATATTTATGTGCTATATATTGATGTCCTTGATCCAAAAAAGAAAAAGAATTTTGATACATACAAAAAAGGTTATGTTGTATACAGTCTGCTTATGTCTAAATTGTAATTGGTTTGGCTTCAAAAATTAATTAAGAAAAAAAAATCCAATAAAACACTATGAAACAATTAGAATTTTATCCTTCATAGAAAAAAAATTATGTTGTATATAGTGAACATCACTCTTTAAAAATGGTGTTTATTGTTAAAAACTAGTTTTCGAAGGAGGTGGAAAAAAAATGCAATCTGATTCCATTTTTTTTAATATATATTTAGAATCTATAGAAAAAATGTCACAAATCACTAGTTTTCATCATCTTCAAATTCATCTTGGTTTAGCAGCTATAGGTGCCTGAAAGTGAAGATTTAGTTAAAAAAAATTAGTTCAATGTCTAGTTTGGCCAAAAATTGTAAACCAGTATTGTGGGATCACCCCCAACCTAGAATCCATCATGATTCACCATAGGTAACCATAATCAACCCTTCACAATGCTAGATCTTGAATGAAAGTGAGCTTGAAGACTTGCAAAAACACTTTAATGTTGCTCCAAGACTTCAACTCTACTTGCTTTTGAAACTTGAACACTCTTGTGAAAGAATGCTTGAAGACTCTTGAATGCTTGGATCTTGAAATTGCTCAAAAAATGCTTGCTTAGATAAACTAATGACTTAGAAGCTTGCTTATATAAGCATTTACACCTAATTTACCATTATTTAGATCTCAAAAGCCAACATCAACCAAAAATTTGAATTAAAAGGTTGATTTTCCCACTCAAACCCTAAAAAAGACCCAAATGGGACTCATATGCCAGCCCTCGTGTATGGTTTCCACCTAGGGGGACTCATATGCCCAAGGTGGCGTATGAGTCCCACCCTAGATTTTCAAGGTGGGTTGTTAATATTTTTTATGTTTTTGATGGTTTTTCTAGGTTTTTACCTGAAATAAGCCTTGAGATCCAAAATAAAGGGTCTTAGGGGCCTATTAATTATCACTTAAAGGGGTATTTAATGCAAGAGTGCTAAAATGGGTCCAAATTAAGTGTGAAATTGCACTATTTTCAAGAGTGTACAATTTTCTACACTACATTTAACCCCCACTTTAGTGCCCATATGACTCTATGTGCATATGTAAGCTAAAGGAATCATATAGGTTCATTCACAACATGAGAGAATGAAGCCCCCACTATAGCCATCTACAAAACCACAATGTTAGGAATCGCATCTTGGAACACAAATTCATTAGTTGTCCAAAAATATTTTAATCTAAATTCTTCTAGAAATCTAATTTGAGGGTAGATGTATGCCCCCCATTGATTGCACTTGCTTTACAAAGGTGGAAGCAAGGTAGCAATCTAGCCACATCGAATAAGGTAAGTCATATCATAGGGAATTTCTAGGTACCATGACATATAATGATATATGTATGATAAGGACACGAGTAGAAACAAAATTCCAACTTAACAAACGATTCAAAAATGGAGCTCTCTAGCTCCTGTTATGTTAATTTGAATGAAAGGCACTTTTTAACCGTAATATAGTAAAAACACTAATTTTTAGCATATATAAGAGTAAAAGTGAAGTAATTTCTAACTATTTTGTCTTTTACCTTCTTGTATTTTGACTTTTCTAGAGAGTGAGTGAAGATGTTGAGCTGATGAGAGTGCGAGCTTCTAAGACTAAACGTCCTATGGGAGGAGGTAGCCCATAGCAAGCAACACTATTAGGTGAGTTGATTTTTTTGCCTTAGCTTTGTCCTTACACATTTATTTTATGTTTTTACGCATTTCTAGGTAGATTTAGTACCCTGGAGAAAAAATTCACAAAGCATCCATTTTTTTCACAAAGTGTCCCCTTTTTCTCGAAGTGTCCAACTTTTTCACAAAGAGTTTTGTTTCTTTGTGAAGTGTCCCAAAAGGGATCTTAAGTGTCAAGGACCCTTAGTAAAGCACACTAGAACAACTTTAGTACACTTTTTTGATTGTTGATGTATAGATGTAAGATTTTAGAATGCTTATAGGACATATTTTTGCTTTTTTGTTATATTCCACCTCAATCATGGTAGCATCTTAGCGGTAGAAAGTTTTGTCACCTCTGAGACATAGCCCCAACTTTATGAGAGGAGGAGACAAATTTATTACAGATATCCAGATTGTATTGGGAATACCTCATGGCCCCCATGAAGTACCATGATGCTATGTTGATGGCCTTGGTAGAGCATTGGGATGCAAATACATGCACGTTTCATTTTTTGATAGGCAAGATGACAATCACTTTAGAGGACATCCATTGCATTCTCTGAATTTTGATTTGTGGCAATTGAGTACATTTTCTAGGGGATTGATCATTTTTCTAGATGAAATACGATATGTAGTATTGTCTTCAAGGTCTGCTTCATGATGACATCGTGGTGTTGCAGATTGAGCTATTATGGCTACTATATTCATGGGCTCCACTTGTGGCATGAATTATGATGTTTACTATGATACTAGTACTCATCCATGATGGATGGAGAACACATCTAGAGGGAGGAATAGTTCATATGTTATGATAGATGGTAGGGTAGAGGACTGTATATGCCTAGGGGCATAGTATCCTTACACACTTATAGTACAATCTATGGAAATTTTCATTCCAAAAGGTCAACAATATGGTTCATTGTACACTACTATAGGTATGGTTCTTGGAGCATATCACATGCACTAGGATGATAGGGTTTCCATGTACATCAACCCTAGGGTACCCTCATGCATTGATTTATCCACTAAGGTGGTTCTGGTAGTACAAGGATTTGCATTTTTGGAGGGTCTAATTCGACCGACTAGATGAGAAGGAGATCATATGGAGACCTTACTAGCCTATATTGCAGTGGTTGGATGAGACTCGTCATTTGAGGAGATTATAGGTGGATATATTTTTGATAGGCAGACATGATTATGTTACGTAGTGTGACCCTTCTACTACAATCATGTCATGCGATAGTTTTTATAGGGAAAAGTACCACCCATGAAATGACTCTTCTTCAGGAGATCAGTTTAGAATGCTCGGTGTAAGAGCTAAAAATATTAGCTTAACACCTAAGACCACTTGCAAAAACAATGAAAACATTCTACAAGAGAGTATGCAAGAAAGAGCTTGCTTGATATTAAGACCTATCAAATGATGAGGTATGAAGTATATTATAAATGAGTACAAAGACCTTCCTTATATAGGCAAGGTTGAAATTTAGTTATGAGACAACTAACAAACTAATCACCTAGGAAATGATGCATTAGCTAGATAAGATAAGTTCTATAAAAGCCAACTAAGAATTCTAGAAAGAATATTATAACCTAAGTAAACTTATGTAAGTGTAATTAAATAATTAATTACACCAACACCCCCCCATAAGTGCAACTTAGGGAGAATATTATTATGCAAATGATGCAAATATGTAATGATGGGTCCCAATTATGAGGCCATTTTAGGTACCCATGTACAAATGAAAAAAACATCTCTCACAACCAGAGAAAAGGAGAAAACCCAGTGGGACAAAAATCCTCTCCAAAAGAGAGAAAAGAAACAAAAGAAATAAATCATGTGAGGAAGGATGGAGGACTCCATGATACCCCCCAAGTACACCATCTATCACATATATATATTACAAAATCCCCCCCATAGGAGGGAAAGAAGGAGACTACATAGCCCCCCCATAATGAAGTAACTTCAAAACCACTGAAGAATGTCTGAAAGCAAAAGAGAATCAAATTCCTGCAAACAATGTATCTTCCCTTGGGAAGAAAAAAATCCAATGGTCGATGCTGAAGAAACTTCATCTCCAAGAAGAAGTAGGAGGGAAGTAGTTTGAAGCATGAAATCTCTGAAGATGTGTCAAGAGCCTCTAAATATGTCTCAACAAAATTAGGTGTTACCCCAATCAAGGAGGAAGTCGAAGAAAATGGAGACTCAAGAGAAACCTCCAAAGACGAATGATCAAGAACGAGAGAAACCCCCTCAAACAAGTCCTCCAAATCTACTGAAGATGTCTGACATACCAATATTTGATAACCTTGTCAAGAAACCATCCTGTATGTGCAAATTTGGAAAACCACAAGTATCCTGCTCATTTGAAGTTTGAATCAAATCTAAAGAAGCAGGAGGAGATTCAACCCCATTACATGGCTTATGAATGACAAGGTTGAACCATCAATGACATCCACCATCTGAAAAATTGTCCACATTGGATCTGGGAGAGTCATTTCTAGAACATTTCCCATCAGGAACAAAATGAGAAAATTAGTAGATCTTTTCCTGCTGATTTTCCCTACACACTGCAACAAGTTGCTTGGTATTCAAATCTCGAATGTATACTGAATTTGGAGTAAACTCAATTGATTTACTAGTCTGTGCTATCTGATATACTAAAAGAAGATTGTGCTTAATATCAAGAATACAAAGCACATTATTAAAGTAACCATGTGGAAGATCAATAACCCCTTTACCAAATACATCAAGATACACATCATTTTCCATCAAGATCTTCATAAGTGAACTATGCTTCAAAGATGAAAACCTATCAGGTTGTCCTAATATATGATAGGAGGCTCCAGAATCAAGAATCCAATTTTTAGACCTCTCAACTTGTGTGAAAATAGGGAATGTCCTTTCTGCTTATAATCATCTATCATATAATTCCTATTTGCAATACCCGCATGAACAGTGTGTGTAGTAGATGTCGATTGAGAAGAAGAAGATGATGAAATTTTAGACTTAGAAGGAAAAGAAATTTTATGTTCCTTTAAGAGTTGCCTCATTTCATATAACTCTTTCTTGTAACAAGTTTGGTCACCATGCCCTGGTTTTTTACAATAACCACATTTATTCTTCTTCTTCTTAGGTTTTTCCTCTTTTGAAGAGGTGGGAGGTTCTTTAGATTCTTCCTTAGGTTTCAACTTTTTCTTTCCTTTATCCTTAGATGATGATGATGCAACTAAAGCATGATTCTTAGTATCTGTATCAAGTTGCCTAAGTTTAGCTTGTTCTCTAGTCAACCTATCACAAAATGTCTCAAAAGAGGGCATTACAAAAGAATCACCTAAGCCATCAATAGTTGCATAGAAGGAAGTAGAAAATTATGCAAATGAACCTTTCAACTTAGAAAAAATAAAAAAGATGCATTCTTTATCAGTTTTCTCCTTGCCACATCTAGCCAATTGAGATCTTAGAGATTTAAATTTTACCAAGTAGTCTTCAATGGTGGACAATGCACCTATAGAAGGTGAAACCAATTCAGCCTCTAATTGCATGGCACAAACCTCACTAACTACACCAAAGAGTGTCTTATACTTATCCCACACCTTCTTAGGAGTTGTACATTCCTCAATATGAAAGAATAAACTATTTGAAACATGCATTGCAATTAAACCCATAGCTTCATCACATTTATTCCTATGAGAAAATTGTTCATATTCTCTGGTAAAATTAGGTTGGCGATCACCCAAGGTGGACCAAAAACCTTTTGACCAAAGAAATCTCTACATTTTTACCTTCTAGGTGTGATATTTATGAGGAGTCAACACTTCAAATCCTGGTTCAGCCATGAGATCAACAAGTACCAAGAGTAAAAATATGGAAAATATTTTAATCAAACTGATACAAAACCTCCCAAATCTGATAATACAACTGAAAATAAACTCCCCCCCACAAAAAAAACTTCTTCAAGTATCAAGATGTCCAAGTTATGAAGCATAAAGTAAATCTGAAAAAATATGAATATCTCACACTTGGGGCTAAAACTGAAAAAAGCGCATGAACCAAATCAAAGAGCTCCTCAATACCTTCCAAATGCAACTTGAATCATCAAAAAAGAAGAATCTGTTGGTTCTCAGTCGTGTTTTGATTGGTTTGTCCTTGATGACAAAATTCACCTTTGGGTATCTATCGGCATGACATTCACATGGTCTTGGCGACAAAGGAAAGGTCTATCGGCATGAGTATTTTTCACCGGGGAGAGGTCTTTATGAATGAATTGGGTCTCACTAACTAATACATGAGGTGGTTCATCGGCGTAAGTGATCCTTCATTGGCATTGTGTCTTGGTGAGTTTGAATTGTTACATCGACCGACTGGCACATTAAAGATTTACTTCGGCCAGACATGCTACTTTCGGTGTGAAGTCATAGCAATTGTACATTTTCACACCGACCGATGGCGGGAATATACATATCGGTAAGAGTTAGGGTTATCGAAGAGAGGTCTTAGCGAGTGACCTTTGGTCTCGCCGACATTACACATGGAGTTTCACAGGCAGCTTATGGCAGGACTTCTCTATGGTTTCAGCGATAGAGGGTGATCCCTATCGCAGGAGTTATACCATTGGTATGAAGTCACAACGAGATTTTTATGTCTCACCGACCAGAGGTTGAAGGGTAGATCTTGGCAAGAGTGTGTTTTTGTTTCAGCAACCCACATGAGAATGAAGGTTTAAACATTTCGGTGAGGGAACTATTGTGTCTTGCCGACTGGCACAAGAAAGAACTTTTCAGTGAGAAATTTTTTCATCGAAGTGAGGTCATGGAAAAGTAGTTGTGTCTTGCTGACCGTTGATAATGAAATACATTTCGGTAAGACTCATGAGTTTTGATGTAGAGTCTCAGCGAACCCGTCAAGTCTTGCCGACAAAGTCTTATGAATGGCTTTCGGTGAGAGGTTGGTAATGTCTCGGCAATCAAGTATGTATCGTGGGGTGTTTTGGTATGACTCAAGCATTCTACGAGAGGTCTCCCCGATGTCGGTATGTTATAGGGACCCTCATAAGATAGAAGGATGCATCGGCGAGAGAACCATTATGTTACAGTGACTTACAAGGGGTAAAAGGAGACTTTCGGTGAAACACAATGTGATCTGCATAGGGTCTTTCTGATTTCAAAAGGTTACAGCGATAGTGAATGAAACGAAAAGGGGATCTTGGTGAGGAAATTTCTTATGTCTCAGTGATTGGAAAGAACATAACATATGAGCACTCAGCGTGACATAATGTATTGGTTATGTCTTCTCCCCGACTCTAATGGGTCATGGTGAAAGCGATAACTAAGGGGAATATCTGGTGATTTAATTGCCTTCGGCAGGACTATCTGGATGTCTCAGTGAATGATTAATGAAGACTCAATCACTGTGGGCGACATGGGAATTTCTAAGTATAGTTGCAGGACGACATCATTGGTTGGCATCGAATCTCAAAACGGTTACATGGTAGAATATTCTTTGAGTTTCATTTATGGGCAGTCGTGGTTTTGAAATAACAGATTATTTGTAGCCCTCTGGATAGGCGTTACTCTTGATTTTTGCCATCATCCATAGATTGTCATTATTCAACTTCAGATTCTAAAATTGGCAAGTGAGTTTCAAATTCTTGTGAAAAATGCATTCTTTGAAGACTTTCATTATGACAGACATACTTGAAATGTATATAAAAACCTGTGTTGAAAAGAGTGTAAGTTCTCTGGTCGTAATTCCTGAAGATTGTTCTTTGGCTGTATCAAAAATGTATTGAAATACTCTGTATTAAAAATCTAAAAAATAAAGATGTAGAGATATATTGTTATATTCTTTTCTATGTAATATTTTAAGGATTCAATTATTTAATCCTTAGGGTATTCTGTAGATGAGAAAACAAAGAGTTATGAGCTTAACTAAAAACAGAGAGATCCTCTGAGATATTATTATTGTTTAGAAATATAATTTGAGGGGTTGGTACTCCTTGAGATAGATATCTCTAAACAAGTGGTTGGTTCTCCTTGAGTCAGTGCTCAAAAATCAACCTATAAGGCATTGTGAATAGTTGATTAAAAAAGATTAAGCCTGCAAGTCATTTCAGGAGTGGTTTTTATACCCCAGGAGGGTTTTCCACTCTACAAAATCTTGTGTCTCTTTGTTCTTCTATGTGCTCACTGCTTTCCTGTGTTGTTGTTTCTGTTCACTATTGGGATTATTATTTTTCTCAATTCTATTTGTGAATGATTACATTCAACTCATGAATGCATTAATCAGAGTAATAGTGAGATCAAATTTGAGCTATGTTTTTGAATTTTTCAAAATTGGTCAAATCTGTTAAGACACTGATTCACCCCCCTCTCAGTGTCATTTTAACTCGAACAATTGGTATCAGAGCGTAGGGTCCTCTAATAGGTTTTAATCACCTTGGATTGATCTTGGTCTTAGAGTTTGTTTTTAATGGCACATTCTCAAAATGGTGCCTCTGTAACCAGAGCTCCATTATTTGATGGAACAGATTATGTGTTATGGAAAATCAGAATGGAAGCTTTTCTTATTTCTTTAGATGTTGATGTTTGGAGAATTTTTATAAATGCTTACAATGTACCAGCCTCTATTCCCACTGATCCTGCTAAAAAAAAGAGGTATGAAACAAATTCCAGAGCTAAGCATGCCATCTTGTGTGGGTTAACTAAAGATGTGTTCATTAAAGTCATGCATTGCAAATCTATTCATGAAATCCGGGAGAATTTTGAAACTATATATCAAGGGAATGAGAAAGTCAAACTTTCAAAAATCATTACACTCAAACATCAGTTTGAGGAGTTGAAAATGAAGGATGATGAAAAAGTGGCTGAATATTTCCTAAGAGTTGTTGAAGTTGTCAATGCAATGAAAGGTCTAGGTCAAGAGGTTAATGAATTTGATGTGATAAAAAAGGTTGTTAGAACCTTACCATCCAAATTTGAATCTAAGGTTTTAGCCCTAGAAGAAAAGAAACACTTTGATCAGCTTACCTTAGACAACCTACAAGGAATACTTACTGCCTATGAAATGAGAACTAGCAAAAATAATTCAATAGGAAAAGAAACTGCCTTTAACACTAAAAGGAAAGAAAAAGTCAAAGTCAGTGAATCAAAGTTTTCTGATTCTAAAGAATCCCATTTTGTTAGAAGATTTAAAAAGGGATTAGGAAAATATAAGGGAAAACTTCCCTTTAAATGTTTTAACTGTGGCAAAATAGGTCACTTTGCTGCAAAGTGTCCCTATGATGATCAAATCTGTGACAACGAGACAACTGAAAAATAGTCTAAGAAGAAGGTCTTCAAACCTAAACGAAACTTCAATTTCAAAAAGAAGAAAAGTCTATTTAGTAAGGATGAATCTGATATTGAGTCTGAAGATTCATCAATTGAAGAAGATGAAACTTTGTTCATGGCTGAAATTACTTAGCAAAATTATTCAAACACTATTGATGTTGAAGAAGGTGAAGTAGATCTTGAAAGTGAGCTGAAATGTGGTTTACAAGAGGTTAGAAAACTCAAAAAATAAGTTCTTGCTCAAGAACATAAACCAGATCAAGAAATGGTCTCTCTGGAAACTCAGCTTGAAGAAACTAAAAGAGTTGAAGACTGTCTTCGAGAGACTGTAAGCTGCAAAGATCAAGAAATTCAATAACTGGAACAAGAAGTAGTTTGTCTTAGAAAGGAAATTGAGAAATATGAAACACTTTAAAACTCAATGAGATGTTCAGCAAGCAGAAGCTGTAAAAAGATAAAACCAGCATTGGTTTTGAAAAGGGTGAATGTTCAATTGATAATACATAACAAAACCCCTCTTCTGAAATCAAGGGTTCAAGTCCAAATCACTCTGATTTTGGTAAGAATCATGTTCAACCCTTGAAAGGTAATAGATCATCTTACAGATATAATCCTTTCTTCTATGGTTATTGTTTTTTCTACAACAAATTTGGCCATAAGGTGAGCACTTGCAGGCTTATGAATCCTAGAATACCCAGGTTTGGTCTTAGGCAACACTATGGTTTTTTTAGACAGATCAAATGTTTTAAATGCAATGCTTTGGGACATTCTATCAAACAGTGCAGAACTGATCTGCCATCAAAACAACAGAAAATTAAAAGGTTTGGAAACCTAAGACTGTTAACAACATTGAGCAATCTATTTGGTTCAAACTACTTTTCATTCCAAGAAAAAGGACTTATGGGTCCTGGACAGTGGATGTTCTAACCATATGACTGGTGACAAGGATAAGTTTATAAATCTTGAAGATTATGTAGGTGGTTATGTTAAGTTTGGTGATAACTCTGGTATTCAAATTAAAGGTATAGGTTCACTTCTTCTGAATGAAGACACTCCTATCTATAATGTGTACTATGTGGAAGGTCTCAAGCACAATCTTCTAAGTGTTAGTCAAATCTGTGATAGTGGTTATCATGTTCTTTTCACTTCGCAGGGATGTGAGATTAAGAACAAGCTAGGAAAGGCTATTGCAGCTGGAAGGAGGACAAAAGGAAATGTGTACAATATTCTTGACACATCAAGCAATGACAATAATCAAGGTATGTGTCTAATGGGCAAAATTTAAGAGAATTGGTTATGGACTAAAATATTAGGACACAAACTTTGAAAATATGGTTAGAATCAGTAAAAATCAGAATGTTAGAGGTCTACCAGTTCTTAGCAAGCCAAAAAATTATGTGTGCAAAGAATGTCTAAGTGGTAAACAAACTAAAATCAGCTTCAAAACAAAAGAACATTCTTCTTCAAAACCTTTACAGCTTGTGCATACTGATTTATGTGGACCAACCAGAACAAGGTCTATTAATGGTGAAAAGTACTTTATGTTGTTTGTGGATGATTATACTAGAATGGTTTCGGTCACATTTCTTAAGCACAAATTAGAAGCATTTGAAAGGTTTAAAATCTTTCCTAAATTGGTTGAGAAGGAATCTGATTTAAAACTTAAATGTTTGCGATCTAACAAAGGAGGTGAGTTCACTTCTCAAGAGTTTATTGATTACTCTGAATAGCATGGCATTAAAAAGACAGTATGCTACAACAAAAACACCTCAACAAAATGGGGTAGTTGAACGTAAGAATAGAACTATAAAAGAAATGGCTAAAACCATGCTAGATGAAGCTAAGTTGTTTGATATGTATTGGAAAGAAGTTGTTCATATAGCTGTATACATTTTGAATAGAGTGCAACTTAGGGTGAAATCTAAACACACTCCTTATAAACTTTGGTATGGAAAAACTGCTTCTGTCAAACACTTTAAAATTTTTGGAATTAAGTGTTTTATCAAGAAAGATGATGATAACCTTGGGAGATTTCAATCAAAGAGTGATGAGGGTATCTTTTTGGGATACTCAACTCATAGCAAAGCTTATAAATGCCTTAAAAAAAGGCTTAATAAGATTGTTGAAGTTGTTAATGTAAAATTTGATGAAAGACCACATTTGTATGTTGAATCTTTGCAGGATAATGAGGAAGAAGAACTTGAACTAGAAATAATTTCAGAAGGAGCTAAAACAACAAAGCCTAATACTGATTCAGCAAGCCCTAAAAATGAAACAGCAAGTCCTGAAAAGGTTGCATCAAAAGCTCTAGCTAAATATCACCCCAAAGATCAGATTATTGGGGATAAAAATGCAGGAGTTCAAACTAGAAGAAAGGCTACAAAATCTGATGAAAAGGCACAAATTGCTTTTTGTTTAGTTACTCAATTTGAGCCTAAAATTTTTAATGAAGCTCTCACAGATTCATGTTGGATTAATTCTATGCAGGAAGAAATTGATCAAATTGAGAAAAATCAGACTTGGGAGTTAGTCCCAAGACCAGATGACAAGAATGTCATTGGAGGCAAATGGATATATAGAAACAAGCTTGACAAAAATGGTAATGTTATTTGCAACAAAGCAAGATTTGTCTGCAAAGGCTATGCTCAACAAGAAGGTATTGATTTTGGTGAAACCTTTGCACCTGTTGCTAGATTAGAATCTATCATAATATTCTTGGCTTATTCTATTTATAAAGACTTTACTGTTAGCAAATGGATGTCAAAACTTCTTTTTTGAATGGCTATTTAGATGAAGAGGTCTATGTTGAACAACCTGAAGTATTTATTTGCAAAGACAAGCCTGATCATGTTTATAGATTGAAAAAGGCCCTCTATGGCTTAAAACAAGCACCTAGAGCTTGGTACTCTAGGCTGGACAGTCATTTGATTTCTAATGGTTTTGTTAGAGGAGGTGTAGACAAAAATCTTTATGTTAAAACTGAAGCTTCTGATATTTTGGTTTTTGAAATTTACATTGATGACACTATCTTTGGCTACAATAATGCTACTTTGAGTAAAAAATTCTCTCAGCTAATGGAATCTGAATTTGAAATGTCATTATTGGGAGAATTAAATTTCTTCTTGGGTCTTCAAATCTCTCAATGTGAAAATGGAATATTTCTTTCTCAAACCAAGTATGCTACAGAGATGCTTAAGAAATTTTAGATGGATGAATGCCATCCAGTTAGCACTCCAATGATTACTGGATGCAAACTTACTAAGGTTGATGATTCTCCTGATACAAATCAAACTGAATATAGATCAATGATTGGCAGTCTATTATATTTAACTGCTTCTAGACCTGACATCATGCATGTAGTTTGCACTATTGCACGGTTTCAGGCATCACCTAAAGAATCCCATGTCACTACTGTTAAAAAGATTTTTAAATATATTCAGGGCACTCACAATTATGGTCTTTGGTATCCTAGAAGCAATGATTTCGCTTTGATTGCTTGTACTGATGCTGACTGGGCTAGTTGTTTGGATGATAGGAAAAGCACTAGTGGTGCTGCATTCTTTCTTGGTGATCATTTAGTGGCATGGCACAGCAAGAAACAAGTATCTGTTTCTCTCTCTACTGCTAAAGCATAATACATTGCTACCACTTTGTGCTATACTCAAGTTCTTTGGATGAGTCAAACTATATCTGATATGGGTATTGAAGTTCCTAATCCTATTTCAATTCTATGTGATAACACTAGTGTGATAAATATATCAAAAAATCCTATTATGCACTCTCGTACTAAACATATTGCTATCAAGTTTCATTTTCTGCGAGAAAAAGTACTGGCTAATGAAGTATGTTTACATTTTGTTAGATCACAAGATCAGCTGGCTAATATTTTTACTAATCCCTTAGCAAAAGAGTTATTTGAAAGGCTGAGACTTCGGTTGGGAGTTATCTCTCAATCGTTACTTCTCTAATTCACCAAGCTTCAACTTAGGGGGAGCATGTTATATATTTTGATTCACTTACAACTCTCCTACAATCTTGGTTGCTACACTATTACTCTCTTTTTTGCAGCTGTTTCTCATGATACTTTTGGTTGGCTTCTCAGTTGTGTTTCCTGGCACTGCACATTCTTCTCTTTTATCCTTTGTCATTGAGGCAAAGAGGGGGAGATTCATTTGTGTTTTTCCATCAAGGAAAAAGGGGGAGTTTGTTGGTTCTTAGTTGTGTTCTGATTGGTTTGTCCTTGATGAAAAAATTCACCTTTGGGTATCTATCGGCATGACATTCATGAGATCTTGGCAACAAAGGAAAGGTCTATCGACATGAGTATTTTTCACCGGGGAGAGGTCTCTCCGAATGAGTTGGGTCTTACTGACTAATACATGAGGTGGTTCACCAGCGTAAGTGATCCTTCATTGGCATTATGTCTTGGCGAGTTTGAATTGTTACATTGACTGACTGGCACATTAAAGATTTACATTAGCCAGACATGCTGCTTTCGGTGTGAAGTCATAGCGATTGTACATTATCACATCGACCGGTGGCAGGAAGTTACATATCGGCAAGAGTTAGGGTTATCAAAGAGAGGTCTTGGCAAGTGACCTTCGGTCTCACTGCCATTACACATGGAGTTTCACAGGAAGCTTATGGTAGGACTTCTCCATGGTTTCGGCGACAGAGGGTGATCCCTATCGGCAGGAGTTATACCATCGGTATGAAGTCACAGCGAGATTGTTATGTCTCACCGACCAGAGGTTGAAGGGTACATCTCAGAAAGAGTGTGTTTTTGTTTCGGTGACCCACATGAGAATGAAGGTTACATTTCGGTGAGAGAACTATTGTGTCTCACTGACCGACACAAGAAAGAACTTTTCGGTGAGAAACTTTTTCATCGAAGTGAGGTCATGGCGAAGTAGTTGTGTCTTGCTGACTGCTAATAATGAAATACATTTTCGTAAGGCTCATGAGTTTCGATGTAGAGTCTCAGCGAACCCGTCAAGTCTTCTCGACAAAGTCTTATGAATGGCTTTCAGTGAGAGGTTGGTAATGTCTCAGCAATCAAGTATGTATCATGGGGTATTTTGGTATGACTCAAGCATTCTACGAGTTGTCTCCCTAATGTCAGTATGTTATAGTGACCCTCATAAGATAGAAGGATGCATCAGCGAGAGAACCGTTACGTTACAACGACTTACAAGGGGTAAAAGGAGACTTTCGGTGAAACACAGTGTGATCTACATAGGGTCTTTCTGATATCAAAAGGTTACAACAATAGTGAATGAAACAAAAAGGGGATCTCGATGAGAAAATTTCTTATGTCTCAGCGATTGGAAAGAACATAACATATGAGCACTCGGCATGACATAATGTATTTGTTATGTCTTCTCCCTGACTCTGATGGGTCATGGACAAAGCGATAACTAAGGGGAGTGTTTGGTGATTTAATTTCCTTTGATAGGAATATCTGGATGTCTCAGCGAATGATTAATGAAGAATAAATCATTGTGGGTGACATGGGAATTTCTAAGTATAGTTGTAGGCCAACATCATTGGTTGGCATCAAATCTCAGAACGGTTACATGGCAGAATATTCTTTGAGTTTCATTTGTGGGTAGTCGTGGTTTTGAAATAATGGATTATTTGCAGCCCTTTGGACAGGCGTTACTCTTGATTTTTGCCATCATCCACAGATTGTCATTATTCAGCCTTAGATTCTAAAATTGGCAAGTGAGTTTCAGATTCTTATGAAAAACACATTCTTTGAAGACTTTCATTATGACAGACATACTTGAAATGTATATAAAAACCTGTGTTGAAAAGAGTGTAAGTTCTCTCATCATAATTCTCGAAGATTGTTCTTTGGCTGTATCAAAACTGTATTGAAATACTCTGTATTAAAAATCTAAAAAACAAAGATGTAGAGATATATTGTAATATTCTTTTCGATGTAATATTTTAAGGATTCAATTATTGAATCCTCAGTGTATTCTATAGATGAGAAAACAGAGAGTTATGAGCTTAACTAAAAACAAAGAGATCGTCTGAGTTATTATTATTATTTAGAAATATAATTTGAGGGGTTGGTGCTCCTTAAGTGGGTGCTCAAAAATCAGCCTATAAGGAATTGTGAATAGTTGATTAAAAAGATTAAGCCTGCAAGGCATTTCAGGAGTGATTTTTATACCCCAAGAGAGTTTTCCACTCGACAAAATCTTGTGTCTCTTTGTTCTTCTGTGTGCTCACTGCTTTACTGTGTTGTTGTTTCTGTTCACTATTGGGATTATTATTTTTCTCAATTCTGTTAATGAATGATTACATTCAACTCATGAATTCATTAATCAGAGTAATATTGAGATCAAATTTGAGCTATGTTTTTGAATTTTTGAAAATTGGTCAAATCTGTTAAGACACTGATTCACCCCCCCCCCTCTCAGTACCATTTTAACTCCAACAAAATCTAGCTAAAATTTTTGAGCTCAGAAGTCCAAAAGAGTGATCTAGCTTTAGTTGTGAATAAATTGTGCTTGTAGCAAAATCTATCAAAAAGACCTGCACCACTACAAATTACTCAGAGAGAGATTTTTTCTAATATCCCGTTTGCAAAATTTAGAGATCGTGGAAAAACATTAGACAAAAATGAAAAAAAGGCCTAATTTAGGCACTTTGGGGCCAAAACAAGGCAAATCAAAAGCTAATTAGGTGCAAAAAAAGTGCACCCAAGGGAAGCAATTGGGTTACTCATGTGACCTATCGCTATCCAATGCAAAAAAAATCACTGACCAAATAATATAATGGGTTTTTACAATAAAATGGTCAGCCTCTTTTATACAAAGGTTTGTTGATATATAAAAAAAATCCTCCTAAATTATGTCGACAAGAACAAGGTGCAATAAATTTAGCATAGTAATAAAATATTATGCATATATGAAGGATTTTAATATAAAACAAATGGGTATGTGTAGGATCATCATGGAAAAAATAGACCCTTAAGTGGCAAAAAATTTAGAAAAATCAGATTTAGGCAACTTGACATAAATATTTGAATAAATTATCTATATTATTTCAAAAATATGTAAGAATAGTTCATCTATAGAAAATTGAATGTAGTTTCTAAACTACTAGGTTTGTTTTCAAAAAAAAATCTATTTGGTGAAAATTTGAAATTTCAATGCAGTGGTACTTAAATTTCAAGGAAAAAATAAGTAGGTGTCTGTCTGACCACCTTCACCACAATAAAATGATAATCTTTTTTTGTAATATTTTAGATATAAGTAGAGGACTCATGCCTCGATGTGATGCATATTTTTTAGTAATTTGTTTCAAAGTAAATATTTAATTATGATTTTTTTATTGCAACTTTTTAAAAAGTATAAAAACTCGTATGTCTGACCACCTTTTAACTTGGTCAAAACTTCATGAAATTCAATTTTTCTTTTTTTAATCCTATATTATGCAAAACATAGAATGTGATGCATGTTTTGGATTCAAAAAATGTGATACCGTTTGAAAACTATAGATGTTTTCCAATCAGCCTATTAACTAGGACTTTAGTTGTAATTTAAATAGAAAATGAATAATAATTACTTATTAAATTCAAAGTAGAGCATAATTTATATTGGTGGAAAGCTGAGAATCTACTTTAAAAACCCATTTCATTTCATCAATTTTGGGTAAAAAACTAGTTGTCAGCCACATACTCATTATATTGCCACTTTTTGGCCCATCATGATCCTTCACATACCCAAATGAGGGAAATCCTTTGTACCAACGATGAAATGAAACATATGTACTGGTGATTAATAGCCTCGTACCATTCTTACCACCCATGTCCAATGTGAAGCCCACCAAATGGAATATGTTGACCTTGTCAAAGTGATGGAATTAACAACTGATGCAGATGGGAAGTGAATGCTGATGTGACAGGAGATACCCGCCGATGGTGGTAGTAGAAGGTACCTGCAAGTGGTGAAGAGCTGGTATGATCGGGTGCAGGTGATAGGACAATGATGTACGGTGGGGGAATGAAACCAATGGCTGGTTATGATGCAATGTGTAGGGCCTGAGAATAGGATGTCGATGAAAATGTGAAGACCCAACAAACAAAAAAGAAATCGTTGGTCAAAGGGCCGACCCAATGAATGTCCCTACAACTGTCAGTACGACCCATGGCTAGAAATACCCATAGAAAATACTATGCCCTTCCAATAATAAAATTCCTAAGAAATATTTTTTAAGCCCCAACAATAATTGAAATAGCCAAATAATATATGCAGAATATTTATTTTTTTGAATGTTTTTTCTGCAAAATAAATAAATTGTACCCTATACTCGGGAGCCGTACGACCACCCTAGGTAAATTTTTTTTCTCACGAACAACAAAAGGTGAAATAGGGCACGTTATATGTCAATTTTGATCTCTTGGGCCTCTTGGAAATGATGTCGAGGTTGGATCTTCATGAAAATGCACCTGAAGCTCTACAACCTTCAGATCTTGCAAATCTTCAAACCTCCAAAACTTTTGCTAGAAATGTCAAATTTAGGAAGAAAAAAAAGTCAATTCTAATTTTCTTAGCTACCCTAAACTCAAATCTGAGCTCAAATTTCCTCCAACATAAGCAAAAGTAAGTTTCCATGAAATCCCACCAATGGAGAGACAACCTCAAATCAAGATCTCTCACTAGCAATAGCTCCACCCTCAAATCTAAGAAGGCTTTTGAGATGTGGCTTTAATACCATGTAAGAGCTGAAGATATTAGCTCAACACCCAAGACCACTTGCAAAAACAATGAAAACCTTCTACAAGTGAGTATGCAAGAAAGATCTTTCTTGATATTAAGACCTATCAAATGATGAGGTATGCAGTATATTACAAATGAGTACAAAGACCTTCCTTATATAGGCAAGGTGGAAATGTAGTAATGAACATGATGTTGAAAAATGTCATAATCCTATGGCATGAGACAACTAACAAACTAATCACCTAGGAAATGATGCATTAGCTAGATAAGACAAGTTATAGAAAAGCCAACTAAGACTTCTAGAAAGAATCTGATAACCTAAGTAAACTTATGTAATTGTAATTAAATAATTAATTACACCAACACTTGGAGGACTGGTGACACTAGATGATTCACCGCTAATGATGTCATCTAAAATGAATTTGATTACAAGGATCATGATATTCCTTCAGTCTTCGATGTTGATGACATCAATACCATAGATGCGTACGAGCAGTGGCGTATAGCAGCACATCCAACTCCTGTATCACCAATGGATGAGCTGATAGGAAATGCAGAGCCACTCCCAGATCAGAGAGATGAGGAGGATAGAGTTGAGGAGACAAGGGTTAGGGCTATAGACTTATTTTTAGATGTGATAGATGAGGAGTGTGATGAGGCTATAGATCCTGGTTATGATGGCCAACGGGAGGATGAGGAGGAGGATGAGGAAGAGGAGAAGCTGATGAGAAAGGGGGATGATACAACAAACGAGGATCTAATGGGTCATGAGTGGGGAGAGCTAGCTCACACTCATGTGGCTAGATCATGATCAATAGTTGTAGCACGTAATAACACCTACAATCATGGAGAGGCTAGCACATCCTTCATGCCTCCTACACATGATGAGGTTGTCTTTACATTGTAACCAGTTAGAGAGCTAGGTGATGATATTTAATTTACTACTATGCTTTATGCTTATGTTCATGCTTTATGTTTTAATTTTATGTCTATATATCATGATGTGTACTAATTATATTTATGATTTCTATCTTGCAGGGGATATGAGTGACCTACATGATCTCTATTTCTAGGTTGATACTGAGATATTTCCTTCATAATTCTACAAGGAGGCTTTTGATACATACTATGTGCCCCTACCCATTATGGAGTGGGATCTAGAGTTGTTCGAGCCATATGTCAGACTATAGGTAGCATATGAGAGTTTCAAAAGGAATTCCCACCAAGCCAAGGATTCCTATGGGGAGGTTGTCATCTTGAGCCCCAATAGAGGTCAAGAGACTCCAGTAAGAGGTAGCCAGACTATATCTAGAGAGAGATTGTCTAGCAGAGGATTGCTAGGAGGCCCTTGGATGAGCATGAGGTCTACAAAATGCTCTAGATGTATTTGAAAGCTCATGATCATGATCACATACCATTGTCTCTTGATGAAATACCTCTAGGTCTACATATGCGATCACTAGATCCCAAGGGATCCAGTAATCACATACCACATTAGCATTGTATATATTTATGACATGTAGAATATATATATATATATATATATATATATATATATATATATATATATATATGAGATCATTTGATGTTTTATTATTTATGTTTATGTGTTTAATGTTAAATGGCAATGTGATTCATCAAATAATCTTTGTAAGACTGTTTAATAAATGTCTCCATGATTTAACATGTTTATGTGATCTAATTAAAAATTATTCTAGTTTCTCTTAGATGTGACAATGTGATTAAGTATGTTATAATAAATTAAATGCACCTATGGTCTAATTATAGAACATTAAATGCAAATAAGGATCTAATATAACACAACATACAATATTATCTTGAATAGTATGAAGCCTAAAGTAACTATCTAAAATTAAGTTAAATAATTACTTTAATATTCAAGACACAAAAATATTTTCTTATCAAGAACAAAGCAATGTGAGAGCACATAGAACATCATCTACTAACTCTAACACTAGTTTTTTTTATCATCCACACTATTCAAGAAGATTAAACATAATATCGGTGCAAATTCATGACATTTATAGGCTCTTTAAGGTGTGTACCATCCATTTGTATTATCATATATGCTTCAGACCCATAACTTTCATGAATTATATAAGCTCCTAACTAATTAGGACTAAATTTTCCTTTTTTAGTCAGGTCGACAATGAAATTACATTGATTTTTTAATATGTTCACTAAATCACCTTTGTTGAATACACAAGGGATGACATGATCACTATAACTATGCTGCAATTTTCTAACATAAGCTTGGAGATGTTCAAGAGAGAATGTGTTGTTCATCAAGCATCTCAAGTTGGTGCAGTCATTGTTCTCTATAAGTGTTGTCATCAATAAGTCCTTGAAGAGAAATCCTTAACATAGGGATCTTCAACTCCAAGGGAATTATCACCTCGGTATCATAGCCAAGGTTATAAGGACTAGTCCCAGTGGATTTTTTGATACTAGTATGATAAGCCCGTAATGTGTATGTTAATTGTGTGTGTTAATCCTTATTATGTTTGTTTAATGTCTTCCTTAGGATTTGTTCAAGGGTCTTATTAGTTGATTCATCTTGACCATTAGATTGTGGGTAGTAAGGTGTTGAGACATGATGTTGGATGTTAAATATTTTTAGGAACTTCACATCATTATTCTTAAATGGTGTCCCATTTTTTGAAACCAACGAAGAAGGAAGTCCAAAGCGAGCAATAATGTGTTCTAATATGAAACAACATATCACATTAGTAATTATGGAATGAAGGGGAATAGCTTCTACCCATTTTGTGAAATAATGTGTCATGGTGATTATAAAAGTATGTTCGATAGAGGAAGGTGGTGATATTTTTCCAATTAGATCTAGTCCCCATACTAAGAACATCCAAATAGGAATTTGGGCCTAAAGCTCAGAAGCAGGAGCATATATCAAATCGCTATGTTCCTAACATTTGTGACATCTCTTAACATACTCTAAGAAATATTTTTCCATATGTCTCTAATAATATCCCATGCGGACAAGCTTTTGAACTAATGATCTTCCTACAAAATGAACTCTACAAGCACGTGCATGAGCTTCTTCAAGTACTATAGGGATTTCATCTATTCTTTAAGGCAGCTAAGTAAAATACCATTAAAGGATCTTCTGTATAACACGTTGGTGAGAGTTACATATTTAGATGCTAGTTTTTGAAGATGATCTCAAGTATTTTTAGTTGTTGGCTTAGGAAAGGTACCTTCTTTTAAATAATTAAATATTGGTGTATACCACTCACTAGAGCTTTCCATAGTTGTTGATAATACTTCTTCAAATTTGGATTCAATTGATGGTTTCATAATTGTATGGACAATAAATGTGAAATCATTTGAAGGATCTTGAGGGGATATAAGAGAATTTGCACTTTCCATTGCATAGACGTGCTAATTATCCTTTCATGGGATGTTATCAATGGTAAATGACTTAAAATTCTCTAATAAATTCATTGTGAGATCCTTGTATTTCAATAATTTTTCATGCTTTGCTTGATATGTCCCATTTATTTTCTTAATGACTAATTGCAAATCATCAAATATCTTAATATTTTGAACTCCCAAATCTAAAATAGCATGTAAACCAACAATTAATGCTTCATATTTTATTGTGTTGTTAGTGCATAGGAAGTTTAAGTGATAGGATAAGGGAATAGGCTTCCTTGTGGGTAGAACTATTATAACCCTAACACCAAAGTCTGTTCTACACTTAGATCCATCAAGGTATAATTCCCATGTTTCTTCATCTTTCTAAATAGTGCACACATTCTCATTAGGGAATGTTTCTATATTAGGTAAAACCAGGGGTGAGGGAGCTTCCACTAAGTGGTCGATTAAGGCTTGTCCTCTAATTTATTTTTGTGAAAAAAAATTAAGGTTAAACTTTGTTAACAATGTAACACATTTAGCTAAGCATCCAGATAAATCTGTTTTGGTGAAAAGATGTTTTAAAGGATCAAACTTTTCCATTGCATGTATTTCAACATTCAATAAGTAATGTCTCAACTTACTAGTAGCAAAGACAAGAGCCAAACATTGTTTCTTTATCGCCGTATATCATTTCTTATAATCAATCAAAGTTCGGCTATTATAATAGACAGGGTGTTCTTTACCATTCTTATCTTGTTGATCCAATAATACAATGAGAGCATGGGCTGATGCCACTATATAGAGGATGAACAATTTGTTTTGTATAGCAGGTTGTAAAATAGGTGAAGTGGCAAGATAATCCTTCAAACTCTCAAAAGCCTATTTGCAATCCTCATTCCAACCAAAGTGCACATATTTCTTAAGAAGATGTGTAAATGGTAACATTTGATCTACTAAGGATGCTACAAAATGATGGATGACTTGAATTGTTCCTTGTATGGTATGCAATTAAGAGATGTTTCTAGGAGGTGACATGTTAACTAAAAAAATAATTTTCTTTGTGTCCACCTTGATAACTCTATGAGATATGATAAAACCTAAAAAATTTCCACCAAAGAAACACTTTTTTGGATTGAATATCATGTTGTATTTTTGCATTCACTCAAAAATATTTCGAAGGATATTTGCATTTTCTTGTCTGGTTACAATTTTTGCTAAAATATCATCAAAATAGTCTTCCAAAATCTTATGTATGTAATCATGAAAGATTAATGTCATAGCTCATTGATATGTTGGTCCCACATTTTTTAATCCAAAAGGCATCATGACCAACAAAATGTTCCCCAACACTATTTTGTATTGATCTTGAGGGTTGATAAAGATTTGATTGTACCCAAAAAATCCATCCATGAATGACAACAAAGCACATCCCACAGTTGAATCTACTATCATGTGGGTATGTGCGGGATCATCATGGAAAAAATAGGCCCTTAGGTGGCAAAAAAATTAGAAAAATCAGAGTTAGGCAACTTGATGTAAATATTTGAATAAGTTATCTATATTATTTAAAAAATATGTAAGAATAGAATATGTAGAAAACTGAATGTAGTTTCTAAACTACTAGGCTTATTCAAAAAACAAAATCTATTTGGTGAAAAGTTGAAATTTCAATGCAATAGTACTTAAATTTCAGGGAAAAAAAAGAATTAGGTGTTAGTTTGACCACCCTAGCCACAATAAAATGATAATATTTGGGTATGTGCAGGATCATGATGGGCCAAAAAGTGGCAATATGATGGGCATGTGGTTGACAACATTTTTTTACCCAAAATTGATGAAAAAAAAGGGTTTTTAAAGGAGATTCTCAGATTTCCATCGATATAAATTATTCTTTACTTTGAATTTAATAAGAGATTATTATTGATTTTCTATTCAAATTATGACTAAAGTCCTTATTGATAAGCTGATTGAAAAACATTTATAGCTTTCAAATAGTATCATATTTTTTGAATCCAAAACATGCATCACATTCTATGCTTCGCATACTATAGGATTAAAAAAAGAAAATTTGAATTTTGTAAATTTTGACTAAGTTAAGGTGGTCAGACATATGATTTTTTATATTTTTTAAAAAGTTGTAATAAAAAATTCATAATTAATTATTTACTTGGAAAAAACTACAAAAAATATGCATCACATTGGGACATGAGTCCTCTACTTTATATCTAAAATCTTATAATAAAAATATTATCATTTTATTGTGGTTAGGGTGATCAGATAGATACCTACTTCTTATTTTTCCTTGAAATTTAAGTACCCTCGCATTGAAATTTAAAATTTTCACCAAATAGATTTTTTTTTTAAACAAACCTAGTAGTTTAGAAACTACATTTCAATTTGCTATAAATTCTATTCTTACATATTTTTGAAATAATATAGATACTTATTCAAATTTTGAATCAAATTTCTCTTTGATTTTTAAATTTTTTACCTTAAGGGCCTTTTTCCAAGATGATCCTGCACATACACCATTTTTTTATAAGATTTTAGATATATGTAGAGGACTCATGTCCCGATGTGATGCATATTTTTTGTAATTTTTTCCCAAGTAAATAATTAATTATGAAAGATTTTTTTATTACAACTTTTAAAAAATATAAAACTCGTATGTCTGACCACCTTAACTTGGTCAAAACTTCATGAAATTCAATTTTTTTTTAATCCTATAGTATGTTAAGCATAGAATGTGACGCATATTTCAAATTTAAAAAATATGATATTGTTTGAAAGGTATAGATTTTTTCAATCATCCTATCAATCATGACTTTAGTCATAATTCAAATAGAAAATGAATGATAATTATTTATTAAATTGAAAGTAAAGCATAATTTATATTGGTGGAAAGTTGAGAATCTCCTTTAAAAACCTTTTTCATTTCATCAATTTTGGGTTAAAAAAAATGTCATCAGCCACATACTCTACACATATCCATCATATTGCCACTTTTTGGCCCATCATGATCTTGCACATACCCATGTTGATCATACTAGGAAGGGGAAAGTTATCTTTTAAAGATGCTTTATTCAAATCAAAAAAATACATACACATCCTAATACGACTATCAAGTTTTGTGACTGCAACAATGTTTGAGATCCAAGGAGAATAATCTATAGGTCTTATGAAACCAACCTCAAGGAGTTTTTTAATTTCTCTCTTAACTAGCAAGGCTATTTTAGGATTCATTCTTTTGTATCTTTTGTCTAACTAGTTTAGCATTTTCAGCAAGGACTATGTTGTGTGTCACTATCTTAGCATCAATTTTGAGCTTGTCCAAATAATTCCAAGAAAAAATATCAGGAAAGTCATGGAGTAAAATTGCATGATCTTCTTGTTCTTCATCATTAGGGAACTTTCCTTTCTTAATTACTTTCTCCTTATCATTAATGTCCATTGGTATGTCAATTTTATCTCCTATAGGAAGTACACTTGGTTTTGGAAATTCAGGGTTGTATTCTTCTTTACTCATATCCATCTCACTACTTTCCTTTTCTCCGTCGTTTTGTTTGGTATTAATCATAGCACATGTAACCTGTTTCTTTTGAGGATTATATGGTTTATCATAAACCCATAGCATTTGTTTCAAGGATTCATTATCTTCAAAATATTCCCATGGTCATTCACAAGTTGTATCAAGAAATTCAGGATGCTTTAAGGTGAGATTGATTTTAGGTTTACACATAATGGTGATGATGTTTAGCGAGGTTCTTTCAATGTTTTCTTGCATTATATTAGAAGGAAAATATCCCAAACCACTTTTTTGTTTCTTGCATGTTAGGTTCCATAGGAACACAGATGCCTTGCTCTTTCTTTCCACATCCTTTTCCACTATAACCCAATTGCTTCATATGTTCATAACCTCTCCCATAAAGTATTTCCATTTCTTTCAGGTTTGGTGATTGTTGGTAATCTATCTCATTGAAGTTTGTTGTATATCTTATGTCACTTTCAAGGGTAGTTGAGGTAGATGCTTGTGAGTCTTCTTTTGAATTCTACATTGACATAACCATTGGTTGCTTTTGTTATTCATCTTCTTTTCTTGTGATTATGTATTCTCCCATAAACAAAGGTGTGAATTCTAAGGAACCCCAATCATCTTCCAATAACTTTGACACTATTTTTGTTTCTTGTTTGTCTTCTTCCATAGGTTTTATGTACGATGTTGGAATCAATTTATTTAAAGGAGATGTCATTCCTTTTTCACCTTGTAAAAATATTTTAGGCTCGGGTCTATTTCAATTTGGTATACCTTATTATTGTAGACATACTTCATTATACAATGAAGATTTGAAGGAACTGCATGCATTTCATGAATCCAAGGTTGCCCTAAAAGCAGGTTATATGATAGATTATCAAGGAAACTAGTGAATCGTCTAGAACCTCTGAAGATTATCTATAGAATCTATTGAACATGAAATTGAATTCCCAACGGTTGGGTTTGCTCAATTGCTACAGCTTCCCATCTAAGAAGGAAGTGTTGACCTTGCTAAGATTTCACTGCTCCACAAGCTACAACTAGGAGATTTCTTCCATGCATCTACATGAAAGGAGACAATAAAAAAACATCAAAAGAGTGGAGAGATAATTGAAGAAGTAGTGAAAACTCTACAAGAGGCCATGCTCGGTGCAACAATTGATAGTTCACTCTCTAGTATGGAAAATATGAAATTTTTGATTGATTCTTTCAAAGAGTATGCCTCTATTTTGAAAGAAAAACTTGAGAAAAAAATGGACAAGAAAGTGGAGGAGAAGAGACTAATCTAGATTATAGAGAAGTGTGCACAAGCACACAATAAATTTCATGAAAGTCTAATGACCATGCTTGTGTGGATAAGTTCAAAACCATGTTCTAACATTGTATGAAGTGGGCTAGAGCCACAAAGAGCATCAAAGATGAAATGGACTCAATTGAGTCATAGATAGGTAAATATTCTACTGTACATGACTTGACATAAGACTGAGATGGAAGCGGAAGATCTACTATTGAAGATTTGTATGAGAAATATTTCCAACAACAAGGTCAAAAAAAGAAAATCATTATGCAGCTCAAAAATATAAGGGACATGGTGAACTCAAATTGCACATCTATTTCTAGTGCCCTTGTAACTGTTGATTAAGCTACCAAGATTAATTTTGTACCCATCACTCTGGAAGAAGGAAAAGAGTTCCTTATGGAGCTTGAGACACAATGCAAAATTCTTGGAATAGCCAAGAAGATCTAGGAAGAAGGAAAAGAGTGCCTTATGGAGCTTGAGACACAATGCAAAATGCTTGGAATATCCAAGAAGATCTAGGAAGAAGGAAAAAAAGAATGGAAAGTTCATGCTGCAAAGCTTTAAGAGTCAACCTCCTTTGGTTGATAGTATTTCTATTTATTTAAGTATTTTCAATGAAATTGTTTTCAGACTCCAGTGTGTATATGTAGATGGTGCATAATGATTTGGGTATGTGCAGGATCATCATGGAAAAAATAGGCCCTTAAGTGGAATAAAAAAAAAAAAAACAGAGTTAGGAAACTTGACATAAAAATTTGAATAAGTTATCTATATTATATAAAAAACATGTAAGAATAGAATTTGTAGAAAATTGAATGAAGTTTCTAAACTACTAGGTTTTTTTTTTTTTAAATAATTCTATATGGTGAAAATTCAAAATTTCAATGCAGCAGTACTTAAATTTCAAGGAAAAAATAAGAAGTAGGTGTCTTTGTCTAACCACCCTAACCACAATAAAAATAATATTTTTTTTATAATATTTTACATATAAGTAGAAGAATCATGTCCCAATGTGATGCATATTTTTTTGTAATTTTTTTCCAAGTAAATAATTAATTATGATTTTCTTATTACAACTTTTAAAAAAATATAAAAAACTCATGTGTTTGACCACCTTAACTTGGTCAAAAATTCATGAAATTAAATTTTTCTTTTTAATCCTATAGTATGCAAAGCATAGAATTTAACACATGTTTTGGATTCAAAAAATGTGATACCGTTTGAAAGCTATAGATGTTTTTCAATCAATCTATCAATTAGGACTTTAGTCACAATTTGAATAGAAAATGAATAATAATTACTTATTAAATTCAAAGTAAAGCATAATTTATATTGGTGGAAAGCTGAGAATCTCTTTTAAAAACCCTTTTTATTTCATCAATTTTAAGTAAAGAAAAAGTTGTTAGCCACATAACCATCATATTGCCACTTTTTGGCCCATCATGATCCTGCGCATACCCATTTTTGGTACATTTTTTTGTCCTAGTTATGATGCATAACATTCTTAGGGGGAGTAAATTTAGTTTTCAACTTGTATATATGAACATTTTTGTCAAGGTGAGATCGAGTATGTCAAGAAGACTATTGTATATGCCCTTTTCCCTTGATGTCAAAGGGGGAGAATAATTTGGAGATGATTTTGGCATGTTGCAATCAACGAAAAAGGGGATCATTGGAAGAATAAGGAGATACCATTGATTCATCTAGTGGAAACATTAGCATATAGGATGAGTACAAGGTATATTGTAGCTATGCATTGTAGTGTTTTCATTGATATCAACATTGTAATCCATATGAACTCTATTGTGCATATTAATTTAGATGTATTGAATGTATTTAAAGATTATTATGTAAGACAATGTTGTAAGAAGGTTTGATCTGGTGAAGGAAATAGTTGTGAAAATTGACTAAATTTCAATTCAGGTTATTTTGTCTACATGAGATCTGGTATTTGGGTTTGCATTGGTCCGATGATGAATATTTTTTTATCTACGCTTCTAACATAATTTTATTAGTTGATAGAAGATCTTAATTCTAGAGCTTCATCCTATTTTGGCTTCTGGTTTTGGAGTTATGATCAACATAATTTTGACTTGGCAGTATGAGACATTTCTAGTTCAGTACATGTGTTGATGAGTCCACTCTTCTCCACATATTGGTTTTTGGCTTTTCCACTTTATTGAGATATTGAAAAATGTTAGATGAGTGAATACCCAATTGGCATAGATTTTGGAGGTCCATGTGTCTAGATGTGGTTGCATAGTTGGAGAATTTTACAATTAGGTCATTACCGGTGCAGACCTAATGAATTGGGTGTATTGCAAAGATTGGATATTTCTTGATCTATTATGTTGGTGGTATTTTAAGTCTGTGTTGACCTATTTTTTATTTCTAGAAGGTATGAATCTTGGCACAAAGCATGTGTGCGTAAATCTTGAGGTGACAAGCTATATTTTGTATATTACATCTAATTAGGTCAACCTAATTGATGTTATAGATGAAGCAGATATATAAGTTAGATCTTTCTTAGTATTTTGGTGATGGTGACATATGATAAGAGTTGGTGAGTGTGAATTTAGTGTGAATGTAGAGCAAAGAAGAGTGTTGATTTAGATAAGTATGAATAATTTTGAGTCTATATATTTTGAGCTTCATTGGAACTATATTTAATGCATGAGTTAGATGTAATTGTAATAGTTTAAATTTGGCCATAAGCAACAATATCTTCTATCTTTTTTATTCATCAATGGACAGTTAGTCCACTTGCAATAACACTTTTGTAATATAATATAACTAGTTATAATATTTTGTGAGCTAATCCTCACCATGGTTTTTCCCATTTTGTGTTTTTCACATAATTTTTTTGGTTTTCATGTGTTATGTGATGTTGTTGGATGTTTTCATGTTTTCCTTCATTACTGTAATTGAATAAATTATGAGCATTAGATGTTGAAATGATTATGTGGTTTAAAAGAATACTAATTCACCCCCCTTCTCAATATTCTAGGTGTTTAAAAAATTAAGTTGTAACAACCCACTTGGATAAGATAAGATCTAGAAATGACAACTAATACTTCTAGAACTAATCTTAAAACATAAGTAAACTCAACATGTGAATATGTCCCCTAAGTCCCTAATAAGTGAATTAACTAGGTATAATATATTTATTCACCCAACACCCCCCTTAAGTGAAATTGAGGGAGAATATTATTATGCAAATGATGCAAAGATGTAAGGATGGGAATCGGCTATGAGGCCATGTTAGGTACCCATGTACAAATGCAAATGTAATTTCTCACAAATAAAGAAAAGGAGAAAACTCGGTGGGACAAAAAATTGTCCCCAAAAGAGAGATAAATATAATAATGATATCCATCACAAATACAATCAATCTGCATCCACACAAAAGATGATAAGAAAGACCATATACCCCCCATAATGAGATAACCTACTACAATGAAGCACTGAAAGCACACTTGTGCAAGAACACTAGAATCCTTAATCTGACAAGTAAAGGAAAGATAAATTTGTTTGTTATAAACCATATTAGAGTCACTAAAGGACTCAGGTCAGAGTCATGATAAAGCAATAGTAGACTCGATAGCAAGGAACATTAGAAAAATCGCAAACTGACACAACCCTAGAATCTATGAAGTAACAACTAATTGATAAATGATTTGGAATTGAAATGAAGTGTAGTGATCAAAATTGCACCCTCCCAAATATCAAAACATCCAAGTAATCTCAAGAACACACTTTGGGGTAAAACTAAAATAACAATCAACTTAGGACAAATACAAAAAATTGCATGGATGGAAATGTAGAGCTCCTGAATACCTTTCCAATGAGGTAAGAATCATGAAAAACAAAGATCGTTGAAAAAAGATATGAGCTCAAGAGCCATAAAAGTAGATCTAAATTTAACAAGTTATAAATACTAAAAAACAACAAAAACATACAAAATAGCCTACACCACTGCAAAACTCATACTGGCAGCTTCTTGAGAATATCTCATTTGCAAAATTTCATCTTCTAGATTACAAGTTATGAAAATTTGAAAAAATGGCTTATTTGGCCCTCTAAGGAATCAAAATTGGGGCCAGGGTCTAAAAACTATCGCCCTTGGATTGCCATATGACCAAATTTTTCAAAGTTTTTTTAAAATACACTGTTGTCAATGGCAATGATGTCGCTGGGTAGAGCAGTGGGGGTGGGGGGTGGTAGGCCATAGGCCATGCCAGTCTTAGGTTCTAACCCCTTAAGGAAAATCCCATTGGTCATGAAATTTAGACCCCACAACCAGGGGTTACAATAAACTATTGGTCAATGGTTTAAAATATTGCTTGATATCAAGAATCTTTAAAAAAAACTTTATTAAAATAAAACCAAAACATATAATAACCTATGATTAAAAAATAATTTTGTACCTCTACGATGTGATAGGATAAAAAAATGGTATGATAGTGATTTTATGCACAACACCATGCTAGCATTCACAAAATATGTAAAATATTCCTAGAAATATGCCAATTCTATTGACGAACATACTTGTAGATGCAAATGACAATGTTGTATAGTTGTATGGCCATGTATGATAGTGATTTTATGCACAACACCATGCTAGCATTCATAGAATATGTAAAATATTCCTAGAAATATGTCAATTCTGTTGACAGACAGAGTTGTAGATGCAAATGACAATGTTGTACAATTGTATGGACATGTATGGATTTGTACAATTATATGAACTAAAGTTGTTTTCCTCACACCTCAACTAAATTTATCAAATATCAACAATTTTGTAGAGTATTTTAAGATTCTTGCACCTTCTAGATGCAATGGTGAGGTCATTTTTTGCTCAAATTGCTCCTAAATATCAACTACCCCCTAAATATGGAAATTGAAACCCTTCCTTGAAAACCTTGTAGATCTAAAAATATATATCAAATTTTGATGAAACAAAATCCAAATTTGACTTTCTCTAACACCTGGATTCAATGGTGAGGTTTTCAAGACCACAACTCACACCCAACAATGTTTTTCCCATGATATTTTCTCTTTTCTTTTGTTATGAGAGATTTTATTTTGTTATACATGGGTCCCTCATCAAGCCTTACATCTAGAACCTATTTTTCATCCATCATTTTATTGATAATTAGGTTTTTAGATTATCCCTTAGTTGATATTAAGAGTGGTGTTGGAGTAAATAGGAAAATCACCTAATATTTAGTTAATTATTAATTAATAATTAGGCCCATTTTAATTTATGTATTTGAGCTAAACTTAGGAAAATATTTCTTATTATTAGATTGAGCTATTTTATAAGTCATGTTATCTCATAGCATAGGATGAGGACACTTTTTATTATCTAACTTAATCCTCAATAAAGGTTTGATCTAGGCTTTAATTTTTTCCTTTTTAATTTTTTTTTTCATTCATTCAAGTTAGTACATCAATACAATTTTTCAAGTTGTTGAGAAAATCAATTGCTTTGATCTCTCTTTTTGACAGGTTATTTTCTTGTAGGTGTTTTCTTGGAGTTGTGGGGTTCACCATAAACTCCACTAGTCTAGTCTATGATCGTATTAATATAAATAGATATTGAGGGATCTAGTATGGTGTGAGCAATTAATTAATTCTAATGAATTACAAAAGCATCACCAAGGATAGATGGTTAGTAAATTTGTAGGGCTAGGTTTCAAAAATTATTAAGCATTTTTTAGGTATATCTAAGTGTGCATGATAGATGTTGTCTAATGGTATAGTTTGTGAGTGAAATCCCTAGAAACTTCAAAGAAACCTATAGGAGGAATCCAAATTTACCTAAAAAATCAACTATTTTGTGATATTTTGAAACTACTAGTATATGGTTTCTACCCTAAATAAAAAATTACTACCAAGGGAAAAAAGAATAATTTTCAGTAAAATACTTAGTTCAATTAGCTATATAGTGACTTTCTAATAACCAAAATCATAAGAGGGTGAGGCGAGCACATATAATGGGTAGTTGTATAAGGTGCTAGGTGGAAAATAATTATACCAAACCATGGCCCTAGAAAGAGATTTGGTACTATATTTAGTGGTGTTACATACAACAAATAACTAGATTTATAAAATATAGACAATAAAAGATAAATTAAAATACTAAACAATACTTTATTGATTTGATAAATCTATATTATAGAATATTGCAAGTCTATTCCAATGGACAACCATCAAACAATATTTTATTGATTTGATAAATCTATATTATAGAATATTGCAAGTCTATTCCAATGGACAACCATCAAACAATATTTTATTGATTTGATAAATCTATATTATAGAATATTGCAAGTCTATTCAAATGGACAACCATCTTTGAGAAAATTTCAATGCAATATAATTCATTTATATTTATTTTACTATCAAAAATCTATATTTACACTAATTCTACTCAATAGAACTACTACCTTCCAAACATGTGGAATAAACTAACTTTGAAAAGGGGATGTTTTACAAAGCATATAATTGATTATTTTATTAACTCAATACGAAAATACTTAAGATTTTGGGTATTAGCACAAACTCTAAGTAGTCTTCATTACGAATAAGTAAAATCCAACACTTGAAAATACATTCAAATGATGGTAGAAGATGTTTATGATGCACCATTTTTTACCTCCTCAACAAAGAATTCATCTCAAGATCCACCACTCCCCATAGCTTTCATAGCTAATGGATTCCACCACAAAGCATTATTTCTTAGTTCAACTCCCCGTTTAGTCTCCATTACTTCCTTGATTAATTTATGCACTTCTTCCCTCCCAACCAAACCATTCTCTCTTTTATTCAATCTTATACCTATCTTCCAATGCTCTTCGATGTATTTTGTATTAGTTGGTTGATCATTGCATTGAGAAAATCCTAGCATAGGAATCCCTAAACTAAGGCTCTCTAGTGTAGAATTCCATCCACAATGGGTCATAAACAAGGCTATAGATGAATGAGAAAGCACCATCATTTGTGGACATCATGGCACCACTAACCCTTTTTCGCTAGTTTCCTCTAAGAAACCCTCTGGAAAATCTTGCTGAGTGCTATGTTCTTCTTTATCATCACCTGGACATATCACTCACAAGAAGGAATAACCACTAGCCTTTAGTCCAAATGCTATTTCATGGATTTTCTCTTTGGAAAGGACAGCTAAGCTGCCAAATGAAACATTTATGACAGTTGACTCCCCCTTTTTCTCAAGCCAATTCATGCAATTTGTTGCTTTCCATAGATGTGCTCCTACATCTATGTCTTCATGATTGTTTTTTTCTAGAAAATTTTATGGAAGTAGAGGACCCACTGTTCTAAGTCGAATGAGTGAGTCCATGGATTTAATTTCTGTTGCTTCGAGTTCACTGAAGGAGTTTCCCAATATCCATGTGGCTCGAGAAATAGCAGTAAATTGATCAAGCACCAATTTTTTCATTGATGGGGAGGGATTTGAAGATTGTAGAAATGATGGTAGATCTGATGGACATAGTTGTGGAAGTCCAGATATTGCTTTCACATTCATGGCATTCTCCGATTCATCTTCTTTCCCTGAACATGAAAAATATAAATGTTTAGTCAAAATATATTTGATAAATGTTTAGTGCCCATTCCTGCCAAGTCAACCAGGAACCACTTTTAAAGGCTAGAAACAGTAATCAGTTGTTGACTGTAAAGCAGTCCAGTTAAAAAGCTTAAAAAAATATGTACAGATCAACCATCAGAACAGTAACTCTTTTTCTGCCAAGGAGAGAAAAGCCAGATCATATGTGAAAATAAAATCTATTTGAATGTGAATGATGAAGTTATGTCAACATACCAGTTATTTCGTGATAATGATAATAGATGGAGTTCTTTTGCACAAGACTGCGTCCAAAAAAAAACCACAGGAATAACAAATTTCTTTGCTATTAGTGGAACCCAATCCAGAAAAGAGTCATAAACTATACAAGATACTCTCTCGCCTTGAGCATTGAACCTCTCTATTAGATGTTCGAATGAAACGCTTCCAAACTCTTTCAGCAGATTTACCATATCTGTTATTTTCTCCTTGCCAAGATCAGGAGTAAACCCGTCTGAAATTGTTTCAATCCAGATATTCTTTAAAGCTGAGTTCGCAGAAGCAGCACCATCCTGAGCTTGTTCCATTCGCTCTTTCACAAGTACCACTACATGAGGCCAAGCCGGTCTCTTATTGCTGTTCTCTAACTCTCCTAAGCTTCCCATTTCACTGAAAATACTTTAGCTACTTCTTTAAGATGTTAAAAACTTTGTGCTTCTAAGGTTACAAGCAAGGCTTGAGCTATAAATAGAACTAGAATGTTCTGTCCAAGAGTTTTACGAATGAACGTAAAAGTTTTACCAATTCAAGACATAAACGTCACAGCTAAGACAGGCAGTCGGCGAACGCCTCAATAAACACGTGTGTTCAAAACGTTTCAACCTTGCCGACTTTTTAAATGACTGTCATTCACGTGCATATAGATAGATACAGCCAACTACTGGTCCGCTATGATCGATATTTTTTTCTTCTTCCTTGTGCGAGGCTTTCGAAATTTTAAAAATGTGGGCTGCATTGTAAAATGACAAATGAGATGACAAATTGGACAAGTTCTTGATCGAAATCAATTATAATTGTAAAAGCACCCAAGGTGGTCCAAAAGAAAACAGGCAGCACGTGCTTTTGGTTTGGAACTTCAAGTTATTAACAAAGTTAAAAGGAGTTAAAAGCAAGTAAAGGGAAGCTCAAATATTTGAAATTATAAGTAAAAAAAAATTTAGGAGCATGTTAAATTATAATAATTATATCTGATTTTTAAGTTAAATTTGTTGATCATATTTTATGATTATTGATTTATATAAAGCTATTTTTTATAAGAATGAAGTCTACTTAGTTCTATTTAGGTGATGTTCATAGGGGTGAAGCATCAGGACTTTTTAGGAGTTCACTCACAATGTACTAGTCTCATTAAAGTTATTAACCATAGAGTTTTCGTCAAGAATCAAACCGTTGGAATAATAAAGTATATGCAATATTTTTATTTTATGAAATTAAATTTAAAGAGATTATATATTTAGTTTTAGAAATAATGAAGAAGAGAGACTTGATACAACATAAAACTTCATTATCTAGAATAGGAAAATAGGTAACCTTAGTGCATTTATCATCCTCAATTTGTGTAGGCCTATAACTTTATTTAGGTTAAATCCATTGATGTGGAACAATTCTATGTTGCACAAATCCAATCCCTAGCATGTGGTTATAATTTGGAATAGTATAGGCATACGCTATCTAGTTCTTGGGACCTTTGCTCATAATTGACGATTAAGGACTTCACAATCATGGCATATATGGGTAGGCAAGTGCGCAAATTCTTTTAATAAAAAATGCAAATTGCTTGTTTGTGAAAGTGCTACTTGTAAATGTGATTGATTATTCAATGATTGCTTGATTAGATTATGAATAGTGTTAAAATCACTCTCTTTAAAAACCACGAGTTAGAAAATAATCACACAAACATGTGCTAAGTTAGTTCCTAATGGCTATGACAAAAGGGTAAGAATTAGCATTTTGAGTTCTAGGTTAGATCTACGTCATAAGTGATCAATCCCACATGTAATAGAAATGACTCAAAATAGGGAAAGTCAAGTATCAAGATCAAGAATGAATTGTTTCTAATCAAGGATAGTAAATCATATAAATATATTGGAGAAAGCACAAATAAGTTATGGATAACTTCACATGTATTGAAATGTATACAGGCATGGACATGAAAAAGTAACCCTTCTACTTTTTCTCATGTTCAAGCCCTTCAAGTAGACTTCGGCTTGATTTTGCCTAGATTTAATGTTGTAATGTGGTCAGCACATTCACATTAGGTCTTGGACCCTTGAGAATCATTAAGACTTCTAGGATGTCTTGTAGAAGTGTTGTAAAGTGTTGTAACCCACTTTCACACTTTTCTAGGACCCTTTCATTAAATTTATTTAAATAACCCCTTTTATCACTTACCAAGTCTTATTTCAAAGTGTTGTAAAGAGTTGTAACAAATTCTCACGCTTTTCTAGACTTGTCATCACTAAATTGACCCTTTCTTATGTTTGAATGACCCCTTAATGCACTTTCTGGTCCTACTTAAGTGTATTTTTGAGGATATTCCCATTAAACCTTATTTAAAGGACTTTAATTTCTGACACCCATTAAAATTACCCTAGTGGGACCAAGTCGCCACTTGGGGCGACTTAGTCCCATTGGGCACAAAAATAAAAATAATTTCAATTTTCTAGCAAGATTTTATTCTCTTACACTTGAGGTCATCCTGTGATGTGTTATTTTGAGAAATATTAGAAAATCAAGTATAGATAAAGGGTTTTTCCTCTTATTTTACACCCAATTCATCCAACACTCAAGTAATCAATCTCTTAATCATTTTCAAGTACTCAAGCACTCTGAGCATCATTAAGTCATCCATTGGAGCACTTCATTGCATATCTTTAGATTTCAACATCAAGGGTTTGGTGAGTTTATGACATTGCATGTTGTTTATTCATCATTTTATCTTTATTTCATTTCATTTCATTGGGTTTGATTACCAAATTGGGGTTTGACCAAGGAAAACCCCTATTCTCTAACCCTAACCCCTTTTTCCCCTCTTTCCATGTGTGTTTGTAAGTCTTGTACGCATATTTTTCAAAGAGTTTGGTGTCAAAAAGTGGTCAACAATCCATCAAAGCCATCAAAGTCAACAAAGCCCTAATTAAATCTTGGAGACCTCTTTCAACCCGTTTCATACAAAATTTGAACCGAAGACCTATTAGGAAAGGAAGTATAAGCCGAAAGCTACAAAATCCTGTCCAAAAATTCTAGAGATTCCAAGGTGGACTAAGTAACCATCTGAGGCAAATTAGTCCCACTATCAGACCTAAAAAGTGGTTTCTATATTTTTGAGTACCCATCTGACAGATTCCTGTCATGACAAATTTTTCCCAAAATTGGACTAAGTTGCCTAGCTTGGTGTAAGTGTCCCAATCAACATTTCCAAACAACTCTATAGGATTCCAGAGACTCTTTGCATTGGACTTTAGATTTCAGGTGCACCTCTCCAATATTGTTTAATTTTTTCATTGTTTACTTGCATTCTTAGGTGTTTTTTCATATCATAATGTATTTTTGAACATGTTACATTTCTTAGGTTTTGCATTAATAATCACATTTATTTTTCAATTCATTGCATTTATACATAGCATTTAGGCATATTGCATCCATTCATACATTAATCTTGAATGTGTACATTGCATTTTGGCCCATTTCTTTCCTTTAGGTGAGAAACCCTAAAAGAGTTAGAGAATCCTTGGAAGCCAAAATATTTGTTCACAATAGGCAAGAATAAATGATGATGGATAGAGATCATGGAAGGAGCCAAAATTAGTAGAAAAATATGTCACATGTCATTATGTAATTTAATGAATATATTATTTCGAAATGGACCCAATACTTAATGGAAATAAACATGAGAACATAAATTTCACCATTAGTATTTTCCCTCACTTTGAGGTGTAGATGAATTCTAAATGAACATATATCTCATAGTGAAAAAGTGCTCAAAATTAAATATTTAGACATAAAAAGAGTATTAGGGTTCATGTAAACTGATGTATCCAAGTAGATATATCAATGTGTTCTTATATCCTTTAACATGCGTTTAATGCTCAAACCTACAAACCAAATAAAAAAAGTATAACTATTAGTATTTTTCCCATAGGTTGAATAAGCACCAATCACAAACATGCTTTTATTGTCTAAGAAAATAAACAAGTAGGACGATGGTTAAGAAATTATGCCTCTAGAATTTTTTTCACATATCAAGTGTTTCCACATCATGTAATAGATTATGACTCATCAAAAACTAATATTACATACAATCAAGCTCCATATGGATATGATAATGATTATCTATATTGGCATTAATAACCATATTTAAGATCAATAAAAGAGTATATGAGATAAGATATCCCCCTTCAACAATTTCATTCAAGGAATTAGAGGATAAGTAAAATAGTAAATGAAAATTAAGAATAGGATAAATATACAAGCTTATGAATCATGTAAATAATATGTCATGATTACATATTATAATAGGTAAGACATATAGTAGATTAGGCATGGAAGTATATGGACTAGATTTGTATATAAAGGTAAAATGTTTCACCTAGTAAGGTAAATAGTAAGATGAAAATAGCCCCATATGTGGAATGTAAGTGGTATGTGGTGATGATATTTCCCTAATATTTCTCCTACTATATAGTAAGGCATGCAATAAGACATAATAATCTATGGGAAGGCATGATGTCCCCCCTATATGCTAAAGATAACAATAGGAACATAATTAGGAATGTCAACAGAATATGATATCTAGAAAGGTGT
>VDFB02000020.1:66478478-66735120 GCA_007258455.2 Sequoia sempervirens
CCACTACCTTACTATGTATCTATAGAGCTTAATTGCTAACATAGAGTTGCATTCCCCCACTCTACTGGTTGCCCCTTTGGGCCTAGTGAGGCTCCTATGACTCCATTAGCTCCTCTAAGTGAGTTCCACTCAACTCATGAATTGGTTGTTCATCTACCCATTTCCACTATTCCTATATTTCCCTTAGTTTTAAAGTGGCAAATATATACTTTTGATACAATTATTTATTGATGAATATCTCTAACTAGACATTCCTCTATTTATGTAACACCCACTTGGATGGGCCCTCTATGGGGGCATCCCCCACTTCTCCTAGGTCCGAGGACTTAGAAAAAATATTTCATGATTAATTATTCAAAAGTAGAAGAAATATCTCCCTAAGCCTATATCCTAATCACACACCAGGGCTAAGGGTGTAAGGTTCAATTAAAAATGGTATGGCATCATTTAGGCTAGATCCTTGGGTATTGTTTTGTTCTTGGAAACTTGATTATAGTTGGGTTATATTTTGTATGGAAACTTAGTTGTGTTGTGCTATTCCTATGTAATAGGGTTTGGGCGTTATCATAAACCCATTTTATTTTAATCAAAAAAATGAAATCTCTCCTCTAGCACATCACATTTTTAAAAAATATTAGTAAAAAAAATCATTAAAAAACCTTACATTTTGTTGTTGATGACCACTTTTACTAAAAAATAAAAAATAAAAAATATTAAAATGAATATATTGTTTAAAACTACACATTTAGATCTATAAAAGGGTATTTAAAGATTTTTCAAAAAATTATTTACAAGAAAAGAAATGGTAGTAACATCAAGTTTTTTTAAATAATTTAAAATTTTCTTTTTAAATTAGCACCAAAGTGATGCTACCCTATATTGGTGAAAGTTCAAAATTATGTCTCAGTTCAGATTGAAACTTATTAGCATAAATAAATTTAAACATTTCTAATTTAAAGTTAATTTTGGTCAAATGTATATGTTCTAATTGGATGAATTATAGGTAAATTAGATTTGGGTCAAAACTTTTTCAACTAGAAATGTCCACTAAATACACGTGCCATTACTTTGGGGCCAATTTACCAAAAAAGGAAAATTATTTTTTTGACTTTAATTTTCCTTTGTCTTCTACTCAAATGATACTAAAAAAAAAGTATCTAAAACTTCTTTTCATAGAGCTATATATGTAATTTTAAAAAATATAACTTTTTTAGTACTATAAATTAATTAGTGTTTGTATTTTTCTCTATTTTTTACTAAAAATAGATTGTCAATACCAAAATATAGAGTTCATTATTTTCTCAAGAAAAATTAAATTTTATTATTATTTTTTAAAAATATATGATGCACTAGAAGAGAGATTCCATAGAAAGATGAATTATTTTTTCTATTTTGGATAAGCAGTTAGCGAAAACTTAAATTCTATTGAAATAGTTGTATTTTCAATAGAAAAAATTTAAAGAATTTTTTTATTGAAATGGGAAAAAATTAATACATGTATTAACATTTCAAGTTATTACTACAAAAGCCAATAGTGGCATGTTGTGATGGTTAAGTTGTTGTGTTGTTGTTTTTGCCATCAAGGTTCAAGCCCTATTGGGGTGTAATTGTTGAGAATTTATATTGAGGATGAGGTCCCCCATTTGTGACCACATTGATTCATAGCTCAGGGTCAAAAAGTGTTTACCTCTCTTAATTAAAAATAAGTTATTACTACAAAAAAATTAAAGAAAAATCATAATAATTTTTTTTATATTAACAACTAAATTATATTGTCAATTTTTTGGATTAAATAAATGCTTGATCACCCTCTTGTCGATTTAATAAAAACTCATCTAAAGAACTTGTCTAGACATGAAATTTGTTATAATTTAGTTGTTGATGACATCTCATTCGAATGACACTTTCTTTCAAGGGTTTTTTATAAATTTTATGTTGATCTAAACTTGTATATTAATAATTTTATCATAAGTTACTCTTCATCATGTTGCATGTTGACAATTTGTCTTTCACTGTGAAAGATCAATTGCTAATCAATAAATTGAAAGATGATAGGAAGACCAATTTTGAGATGTCTAGTCTTGCATCACTTCATTACTTGCTTAGAATTGAATTGTGACAAACAACTAGGCAAATATTCCTCTTTCAAGTGAAGTACACAAAAGAAATTCTCAGATAGTTTAGAGAGAAAGACTAAAATTTTTTACTAACACCAATGGATATTAGAACTACATTAGCTTAAATATTGAGATAGTAAAGTAGTCAATGAAACACTATATAGGATTTTGTGGGAAATTTGATTTACATAACTAAGTCTTGTCGACACATATCTTACATATTTGTACTCTTGTCTTGATTCATGACTAATCCAAAGTAGAGTCATTAGTTAGTTGTAAAGTGAGTCCTAAGATATATTCAAAGAACATAGAACTTTACATTAGAATGTTCGAAGAATGAAGGTTTCAAATATGCTAGAATCTTATATCCAAATTGGGCAAGTTGCAAAGACAATAATAAACCAACTTTTGATTATTAATTCAATCTTAAATATACCATTACTCCATGCAGTTGTAAGATTTACTTGACTACTACATGTCCACACAGGTATCTTATATAGTTGGAATTTTATATCTTATTTAGTTGCAAAGTGAGTTCTAGGATGTCTTCAAAGAACATAGAACTTTAATTAAAATATTTGAAGAATGAAGATTGTGTTAATGGACAGTATTTTGTGATAGTGGATCTATTTACAAATAAAACCTTAAAAATAAAAAAATTAGCAAAATTAAATTAAATTAAACGTCAATTGAAATCTATGTGCAGTGCATTAAATAAGTGAATTAAACTCCCGCCAATTGCAGAGCTATATATAACACGAACTATTCTGGGGTTTCCAGCACATTGTGGATACCGACAAATAATCCAACCTTCCAAATTAAGGGACAACACATGGATGTGTCTAAAAATTTTGACATTTAGAAACTGATGGGGCTCACATTAATAATTTTATTATTATCGCCTATTGCATGGTTTAACTTTATTGGGGATCAGAAACGTTGTGATTTACACTACCCTACATACCAGGGAAGTGTCAAATGTCACTAAAATGGCATCATAATTGTTTATTAGTATCTAGTAATACCTTGTCTCTTTCTTGGTTTTCTGTGTTTTAAAACCTTATGTTTTGAACCAAATTTGGTAAAATTATTGGTTTTCTACAAGTGGGAGTCTCAAAAGATTTGGCATGCATTCAAGCTTATGCCTAGACAATTTCAAAATTGACACAATATTTTTTGGAGATTAATGTAATCATTTTGAAATTGGCTTGAAAGCACCAATTTCACCTAAATTCATAAAAAAATATAGTTCTAGCACTATAGTGTCTTTGTCTCTTTCCCCTACCTTTCAAGAGTGTCAATTTTCTTTCATCTTTCACCTAACCTTTCATTGTATCCTCCTTGATATATTTAGAGTCAACTTTGGCCATTTCTTAGAGAGTTTTGTGTAGAGCTTTAAAAAACTCATGTGTGATGTCAACTTCTATTAACTCTTCCTCTATCTTGTTTACTAAATAATTAAATCATGCATTGTCTACATTATGAAAATGTCATAAATAAATATTATGGGTGATCCCACAATAGTGGTTTAAAATTTTTGGCCAAACTGGAAAATGAGATATATTTTTTTAACTAAATCTTCACTTTCGGGCACCTATAGCGGCTAAACCATGAGAAATTTGGAGATGATGCAAACTAGAGTTTCGTGACATTTTGTCTGTAGATTATAAAAAATAAAAAATAAAAAAATTTGGAATTAGATTGCACTTTTTTCCCATCTCCCTCGAAAACTAGTTTTTTTTTTCAAAAAACAATCATTTTAAAAAGTGACACTCATCGTATAACACAACTTTTTTTCCATGAATGATGGAATTCTAATTCTTTTGAATTTAGATTTGTTACTATGATATCTAGTGCTTCCACTAGGTTAGATAGTTTTTTATTGAATATTTTTTCTTTAATCAAGTTTCAAAGTTAAACCAATTACAATTCAGACATAGCATGGCCATATAACGTGTAACCTTTTTTTTCTATATATCGAAATTAAATTTTTTTGTTGGATCCAGGACTTCAATATCTAGTGCACCAATAATTTTTAAAAAAAATTATAATCTGATATTTTTCAACATGTGCAGAACAAAGATCTTCATTTTCGGTGAAAAACCTATGTTTAATAATAATAATAAAAAAAATACATAATAAAACCAAAACATATCAAAATTATATCCATTGAATAGCTTGTTTTGAGGACTACCTAATTCCAATTGGGTTTGTAAAGTCTATTCCATTTTCATGTTCAATCCGAGCTCCGAAGTGAAAAAAATTATTATTTTTTTGTGTCTGAGAGGGAGAATGAGGGTTAAGAGGGGTTCGAACGAACCCCCAGGAGTTCACTCAAACCCTAGTTCAAGTGAACCACCTTTATTATATGCATTTTGTTTATAATTTGAGTAGGAATGTAGTAAATGGGTTTGCTTGAACCCATAGATTTGTTCGAACCCCTCAAATCAAGTTTTTTTCCATGGGGTTTTTTTTTGTGAGTTTTCCTTCCTCACTTGAATTCAAAACCACTTTTGTGGGTTTACCCTTATTGAAATGTGATCTATTTGATAATCGGTTGATCTTACCATTTTCTTTAGCTATTGCTACATATAAGAAGATAACATAATATGTGATTGAAGTGTACAAGTATACGTAAAATCTTAATGGTGGTTACTTGGACCTGTGTTCATATAGTTTTCTTGGTATTGTTAACCCATCATACCCCATATCATAGCAATTTTGGATTTCATGAAAACATGCTTCTCAAGGAGTAAGCAATCTATTTTTTGGTAAAAATCATTACTCCACAAAATAAAAACCATTTAGAAATTCCAAATTTCAAAAATAAATACTATATTTTTTTCAAATGATTTCAATATCTAGGTTCCACCATTAGAGAACCTTCAATTTAAAAAAATAAAAATAAAATAAACAAATACAAAATTTTAAAAGTATCCTCTTGTCCCACATTCTCTAAATTTCCTAAAATATAAAAATGAAAATAATTGAATTTGTATTTAATACCAAATGGTTCTACAACAATCTCAAGCAATAATTTTCCTACAACTAACATTTTCAAGAGCTAACACTCTATTAAAAATATGACCAAGATTTTGAGCAAGACCTGTATGTAAAGGAAATAAAAAGAGCAATGGAAAGTACTAATAAAGAGCAATTGTTTGAAGGAAAGAGATTACCAAATAAGTTGAAGTAGCCAAACCAAGCACCACCAAAGCAAGAGAGACACAAGAATTTGTTAAGGGGAAAAACAAGAAAAAACCCCAATATTATGAATGGAGGCAAAATGCCTAAAGAATAATACAAAGAGAGAGAGCTACAGCCTTAGCTTGCTTGCATAAGTCTTGAAGAATGAGAGGAGAGGCACCTCAATAAGTAGAGGTGAGAATGAGGAGTTAGAATGTAACTCCCAACTCAATGAATGCCACCATTCATCTATGTGTGTGCAAAGTGTCACCTCTTAAGGAGGTGGATACAAATATTCCTTAATAAAGGAATTAAAAAATAAGCCATCCTCACACATGTGTGAGATGAAAAAAAGACAAAAGACTTGTAGGGATTCCTTTGGAATATTCCTACAAGTTAATAAAAAATTACAATTAAAGAATAACCTTTACCAAGTAAAGATTAATATTCTAACATCCCCCCTTAAGCTTTACTTTGGGAAGTTACATCAAACCCTTCAATGGGTTGTAATCCAAGATTTTTACAATGGAAGAGAAATTTATCTTTACAAAGAGCTTTGGTGAGAATATCTGCAACTTGATCTTCACCTTTACAATACAAAAGAGAAATTTGTTTGTCTTCAATTTGCTCTCTAATGAAATGATGTTGAAGAGCAATGTGTTTGGTCCTTGCATGAAAAATTGGATTCTTTGCCAAAGCAATAGCACTTTGATTATCACAATATAAACGAGTAGGATCCTTTGGAGGTAGACCCAAGTCTTCAAGTAATCTTCTTAACCATAATGCCTCTTTAGATGCATTTGTACAACCTTTATATTCAGCTTCTGTAGAACAAAGAGAAGTAGATTGTTGTTTCTTACTATTCCATGAGATTGCACCTGATCCAACAAAGAAACAATAACCACAAGTGGATCTCCCATCATTGGGATCACCTCCTAAATCTGAATCAGTATAACCCTTTAAAGAAAAATCACAATTTGCATCATAAAAAAGACCAAGATTAAGAGTACCTTTAACATATCTTAAAATTCTTTTTGCAACTTTAAAATGAGTTTGTTGTGGTTTAGACATAAATCTAGAAACCAATCCAACACTATAAGAAATATCAGGTCTAGTAAGAGTTAGATAATTTAAACTTCCTACTAATTGCCTATATAAAGTAGGATCAACAAAAGGAGTTTCCATATCAACCGTTAATTTAGTTCCTAATTCACAAGGAGTAGAAACACACTTTGCATCATTCATTTTAAATCTATCTAAGAGATCTTGAGCATATTTATGTTGGGAAAGAAAAATACCTTTAGGTGTTTGCCAAATTTGCATACCCAAAAAATAATGTAATAGGCCTAAATCAGTCATTTGAAATTGTTGATTGAGTTGAGACTTAACATCACTAATCAAATTGTTAGAACTAGAAGTAATAATTAAATCATCAACATATAAAATAATAATCACAATATCATCTTCACTATGCTTAATATATAAATTTGGATCATTTTTACTTCTAATGAAACCTTGAGATAAAAAGAAAGCATTGATCTTTGAATACCATTCTCTAGGAGATTGCTTTAAACCATATATTGATTTCTTCAATTTGCAAACAAGATTTTCATTACCTTCCTTAATGAAACCCAAAGGTTGAGACATATAAATTTCTTCATGTAAATCACCATTTAAAAATGCACTTTTAACATCCATTTGATGAATAGGCCAATGCATATGAGAAGCTAAAGCAAGAACTAATTTAATGGTTGGCATCTTAGCTACTGGAGCAAATGTTTCATTATAATCTAATCCTTCAACTTGAGAGAAGCCCCTAGCAACTAATCTAGCTTTAAACTTGCTAACTTCATTATTTGCATTAACCTTAGTTTTATACAACCATTTGCATGAAACAAGATTCTTACCTTGAGGTAATGGAACTAAATCCTAAGTATTATTAGCAATTAAAGTATCATATTCTTCTTGCATAGCCTTTTGCCAATGAGGTTGATCTTTAGCTTGTTCATAAGTTTGAGGATCATTTGAATTCATAATGTTAGACATCAAAGCATGATTACAATAATTTGCCTTTCTTCTTTTAGGTGGATTTTTAGCTAAATAATCCTCACTTTCTTGCAACAAATTTTTAAACCATTTTGGCATTCTTTTAGATGTAGGAGTATCATCACTAGAAGAAGAATCATGAGTAGAGATTTCAACATTTTCATCATCACTATCACTATGAGTAAGAGATGCATTAGGAGGGTTAAGAGGAGTTTCAACTTGAGGATTATCCTCCACAACAATAACTTTATTTTGAGAAGAATCAATATTATGCACTTTAGAACAATCATGAACACCATTTTCAGCAATGCATACATCTCTAGCAACTTTAACTTTGTTAGTAAGAGGATTATAAACTCTATAAGCTTTAGAATGTTCATCATCACCAACAAAAATATGATAAGAAGATTTAGCATCTAATTTTTGCCTCTTTTGTTTAGGTTTGTGAACATAAGAAATTGAAACAAAAATCCTTAAATGCTTAAGATTGGGCTTCCTACCAGACCAAGCTTCTTCAGGAGTTATATCCTTTAAAGCTTTAGTAGAAGTCCTATTAATAATGTAAGTAGCACAAAACATAGCTTCTGCCCAAAATTTATAAGACATATTTTTAGCATGTAACATACATCTAGCCATTTCAACAATAGTTCTATGCTTCCTTTCCGCTACACCATTTTGTTGAGGTGTATAGGGAATAGTTAGCTCATGCTTAATACCAAATGTTTTCAAATAACTATTAAAAGCATTGTTCACATATTCTTTTCCATTATCAGTTCTAAGAATTTTAAGTTTAAAACGAGATTGTCTTTCAACAAATTTATGAAATTCAGAAAATGTATCAAGAACTTGATCCTTACTATGAAGAAAATAGATCCAAGTTCTTCTAGAAAAATCATCAACAAAAGTAAGTGCATACCTTGATCCTTGGATGGAGTTATTCTCCATGGGTCCCAAAAGGTCACTATGAACTAGGTGCAACTTATGAGTTGCCCTCCATGATTGACCATGTGGAAAGGGCTCCCTATGCATCTTACCACTCATGCATCCAGTGCATACAATTTTAGATGGAACAATACTAGGCAATCCATCTACCATATTAAGCTTGTGCATTAAAGCAATATTGTTAGCATTTATATGACCAAGTCTTTCATGCCAAACATTAAAATCAATGGTAGATATTAAAGAGCATCTAGATTGAGAAAACTCATAAAATTTGAACAAATTATCATTGTCTAATTTAGCATTAGCAATGACCTTGTTTTGTTTTGGATCAATAACATAGCACATATCTTTGTAAAATTCTATTTTATAATCTTGACAAAGCTTAGCAACTGAAAGCAAGTTAGTCTTTAATTCAGGAACATATAAAACATCATGCAATTTACCATTAGGAACATTCACATCTCCAATTGCTTCTACTTTACAAGTATGATTATTAGCAAGTTGAAGAGGAACATTTGATATATCAGGTTGCATAGACTCAAAAACTTCTTTATGTGAAGTAACATGTTGAGAGGCACCTGAATCAATAACCCATTCAAGAGGTTGAGAAACATAAGAACTACAAGTAAAAGCACGTCTAGATTGATTTGCATTATTTTGAAACTTATTATTATTAGGTCTATTTTGTTGTTGATTATTTTGCTTCATAGGCTTTTTTCTCATTTTGCTTTTTAAAACAAGTGTTTTGCCAATGACCATCCTTATTACAATAAGTGCAATGTGGTTTCTTAGAAGAGTTAAACTTTCTAGGATCATTGCCATTATTATAATGAGGTTTGGAATTATAATGTTGTTGTTTAGAATGAGGTTTAAAATTTTGCTTATGATTAGATAAGAAAGCATGGTCATTAGACTTAAGAGTACCAAACTGAATTAACTTAGCCTCTTCTTGTCTTAATAAATCACGAAAAATATCATAAGTTAATTGAGTAGCTAAAGAAGGAATAGCTAATTGAGCATGAATATTAGTAATGAATTGTTGAAATTGTCTAGGAAGACACTTTTTAAGAATAAGATGGATTAATCTAAGATTATCTAATTTAACTCCTAAACCATCCAAATGACTATTTAAAGCATCGAATTTCAATAAAAAATCATCCATAGATTTAAAATCAGAATACCTCAAATCTTCAAGTTGATCTTGAATTTGAATTTTTCTTGATTCATTTGTACTATCATAAATTGTTTTGAGTTTGTCCCATGCTTCATAGGCAGTTGTGCATGTCCCAATGTGAACATAAAGTTTGAGTGACATGGAAATACCTATGAGACCAAGGGCTTCTTCATTTTGGAGATTCCATTTTTCAATTTCATCTTTAGATGCAGACGAACCTGGTTTAGATTTAGAATTTGTAGCTACATCTAAAAGATGTTTAAACCGAAAAATGAAATAAATGTGAGTCTTCCAAGAATGATAGTTAGATGAATTTAATTTAATCTCTGGAATTAAAGTTGACATGATTGCAAAAAATAAAAATTACAACTTTAGGAGAAAAAAAACTATTGTAAATATTTGCTTAAAAAAAAATACCACTTTTGATTAAAAAATAATCTCCTTTTAGTTAGAGAAAAAAAAACCTTATATTTGTAAAATAATCAATCTAAAAAGATATATTAAATAATATCAACATAAATTGTATTTTTTTTTAAAATTATTTAATTGATATAAATATAAAATTAAATTAAGAATATAAATTATGAAAAATTATTAAAGTTATATAATATTAATTTAAAACTAAAAAATAAATATGAAATGAAAGATTTAAAAGATTAACTTATTTTTAAATCCTTAAAAATAGGAAGATTCTTAAAAAAGTAAAAACTTAAAACTTTTAGCTTTATACGAATCTTTATATAAGATTTTGAATACTAAACTATTAAAAAATGAAACCCTTACCTTTTAAAAAAAACACTACCTACATAAGAGTCCTTCTTTAAAAGTTAAGATATAAAAAAAACTTTAAAAAAGTAAAGACTTCTTTTAAGGGAATGGGCGGGCTTTTAAAGAGATTTTAAAAAAAAGCTTGATAAAATAAAATCGAGACAATCTAAACTAGATTGAATGCGCTTAAAGAAACGGGAGGTGGGAATATTGATGGAAGTTAGGGTTTTAAATTAAAAAAAAGCAACTCAAAAATATTTGAGGTATAGAGATATTTTTAAAGCAAAAATATTTTAGGTATAGAGAAGCGGCGACAAAGGAGGAGGGCACAGACAATGTGGGTGCAGAGAACTATTCAAGGCCGACGGTAGCCAGGTCGGGTGCAGAGAACGATTCACCAGAGGGCGGTGCAAGGCGGACGATTCACCAGAGAGGCATACCAGATAAGGGCTGTGGGCGGTTGCGGTCGATTGCGTCTGAGAGGAGCTTATAGGCAGAAACCCTGCGAGGGTTAAAAAAAAAATGAATTTATTGTTACATGCAAGGTAAAAATTCTTTTTAATTTTAAAATCTAAACAGAGAAAAAATAAAAAATTATTTATTTTATGTTATATTGATTATGAAACCCTCTTTTTGTAAAAAAACAGGGTATAAATATGAGAACCTGAAAATATTTGATAGTTTGTTTCAATGAGCAAATTTTATTTTATTAATTTTTTCAGATTTCAAACAATATTGTAAACAAAAGCTAGATAAAATAACCTACATAAGAGGGTTAGAAAAAAATAGACAAAAAGCAAGATTAAATTTTTATTTTTATTTTTGGCTCTTCTCTTCTTCTTTAGAAAAAAAATAGATGATTTTTTACAGATCTAATATGCAGATTTGTATAAACTATAAAAATAAATAAACTTTAAATTGAAAATTTAAAAATAAGATAAACTCTTATTGGGTTTTCTAAAAGCTTGCAAGATATACAAATAGATTTAAGAACAAATTATTTAAAATCTGAACAATAGGAAACTAAGATTCCTGCACAAAAAAAAACGTTAGAAGACAAAAAACAACCAAGATTAGACACTTTGCTCTTCTTCTCCTCTTTGAGAGTGTCCCCAATGGTGTGCTGAAAAAATCTGGTAAACCTTCAACAATGTAGCTCACTAAATATTAGTAATACCAAGCTCTGATAGCATGAAAGGAAATAGAAAAGAGCAATGGAAAGAACTAATAAATGAACAATTGTTTGAAGGAAAGATATTACCAAATAGATTGAAGTAGCAAAACCAAGCACCACCAAAGCAAGAGAGACACGAGAATTTGATAAGGGGAAAAAACAAGAAAAAACCCCAATATTATGAATGGAGGCAAAATGCCTAAAGAATAATACAAAGAGAGAGAGAGCTTTAGCCTTAGCTTGCTTGCTTGAGTCTTGAAGAATGAGAGGAGAGGCACCTCAATAAGTAGAGGTGAGAAGAAGGAGTTAGAATGTAACTCCCAACTCAATGAATGCCACCATTCATCTATGTGTGTGTAAAGTGTCACCTCTTAAGGAGGTGGTTACAAATATTCCCAATAAAAGAATTAAAAATAAGTATCCTCACACATGTGTGAGATGACAAAGACAAAAGACTTGTAGGGATTCCTTTGAATATTCCTACAAGTTAATAAAAATTACAAATTAAAGAATAACCTTTACCAAGTAAAGATTAATCTTCTAAAAAGTAACTATATTATGTAAAAAGAAAAAATAGAGAATCCACCATTTTTCCTATATCTTTTCATTATGTAGAACTGAAAACTATCTCCCCTTCTCTACTTTTATATTTAAGCATCTTTCAAATTTTCCTTTAAAGACCATGCCCACAACTATGGATGCTTGCATTGGGTTTTGTTTTCTATTTGAACAAATGAGGATTTTCCTTATATGAAGCTTGAGATGCATCATGGTTCATTCTAAATGCATTCAATGGTTTGATACTTGGAAAACCTTATTGTAATTCGAGTTCAATAGTTTCATCTTTTCTAAAAGAAAACCTATTAAAAGTTACCTATGCTCGAGGGTCTCTACCTTGTACTCTTGATTTTTTTGTGTTGGGTTACTTCCACTACATAATATTATGTAAAAACCAATGAAATTGAAGGGTTTTCTCATAGCTTTTATTTCACTATGAAAAGATTCTTCATTGTAACCAAGATTCTTGACCTTCATTACTCTTCTCGAGTAGGGTTTTCTTGACTTTGTGTCATTCACAAGCAAAGGATATATTTGAATATGTTGTTATTCTTTATGTGCTTTGAATTTTTTTTTGGGCATTCATAATTTGGTGTATATATGAAAAGTTTGATGTATATATCATTATCTCTACATGAGCTTTATCTTTTACACAGTCAGTTTTCCTAAATATTCTCTTAGAGATGATGCCACTTACTCATACTTATAGACTGTCACTATGTAAACATTGACACTGCTTATCTTTGTGTAACTGCTTCTATATGATCATTTGACTATCATCAAATTGTAATGGCCTCTTGGTGTGTAATGGAATCTTGGTGTTTGATCTTTGTACTAGGGATGTCATAATGCTTTTCCTTTTCTTGTACAAGTCACAAAAATAAATAATTTTTATGCATTATCCATCAAGAGTGCTTCCTAACACTGCCCTGGGTTCTCTTTATATCATTTTTCCATCCTCATCATAGTGCACTATCATTTTCTTCTTCACAAATTGTGATATCTTCCCTTTTAATTGTAACATTTGCATGTTAATATGAGAATCATTTTCATTAACTTATGAAAACCTTAGGTAGGAATTTGTGCACAACAAGACCCTTTGAAGGTTCTTAGGTCACTATGATGTAGAGTTATGAGTTATCATGCTCCTTGTATGTAGTTTGTCATGCATGGACTATTTATCATGCTTATAATTCCATATTGCACTATGTTTTGGAAGTTGCCCCTTCTGTGTTGTTAAGGCCTGCAACTTAATCTTTCCTCTACTAAAAATAAAGGCTTCCATTGATGTGAAAGTGCCCACACATGGCATGATTTCCCCTTGACCTAAGGTCTTTGAACCTCATGCTCATCATGTAATGATGAACTATGTTATTAATTGCATGCACTATGTTACTGATTAAAACAAATCTTGTGACAATGACTATCTCTTTATTGTGAACTCAAAGCTCAATCATTTTTCAAAGCTACCACCTTCTTTAGAACCTCCCTTGACTATAACCCTCTATGTAGTTCCCTTTTGTGACTGTTCTACAATTTGAAATTGTTGTTCTTGTATGATATGCTATACTTCAATGCTATATATTGGCTACCTTTACTATCATAATTCTATCGTGTATGCTTGAAATGTCTAAGCATTATTTTTTCTGGTATATGGCTTCTAGTGTTGTCATTGATGGCAATTGAAGTCATTCCCATGATCCACAATTTAGTATCTAGTCATACTGGTAGATAATGTGATACAGTGTGTATTACTATTAGAATACTTGAAGAACATGGTATCCAGTCAAAGGGCTTCACTGGATCATGTTTTTGTGTTGTGGATCTTTGGAATTGCTTGTTAAGCATGTGGATTATCTTATTATTGAGTTTTGTGGTGTTGCATTAGTTTCAATACGAGTTTGGAGGTCTGGTAAGATATTATCTATTTATTTGTTTGTTTTGGCTAACTCAGTGAATGTGGTCCGATGTGGATGTATTAAGATGTTTTATGTTCAAATAATTAATTTTGGATCCTAGCTATGGAATAGCCGACTTGCTTGGGTACGTATCAAATTGTTCATGTTTTGGGCTGACAAATTGCAAATATTCTTAAGTATTATTTAGTTGACTTGTATTGTTCAAATCCCTAGTCGCGGATATATTTAGAGGATCGATTATATCATTTTGATGAATGAAGAAGTATTGGTGTAAGTTGTGAATGTCTAAGGAGCATTTGAGCGATATCATGTGCATTTTCACTTGCGCATAAATTTTTTGTGTGCAAACTTGAGCAGAGTAGAGAAGAAGTTCCGTATCAGTCATCAGGATAGAAGTTCGTCATTAGAGCTTAACCAAAACTATAATCAAGCATTGATAGATGCTATATTTTTAGTTCATTCTCTTTTGGATCTATTCCAAACTATTGTAAAAGTAGTGAGTCCATTTTTGAGTAGTGAGGTGTAGGTAGTGAGCCTAAATGTAAGTGCATTCCCATCTTGTAATATTTCTATTGAGTATACTCAGAACTTACTGTGGATTGGCCATCCACCATGGTTTTTCCCCTATTAGGGTTTCCACATAAAAATCCTTGTGTTATGATTGTGTGGTTTCTTGCATTAAGTTTTTGCATATTGATTTTAATTAAATGTTTTAAGTGGATTGAAGATCAAAGTAAAAGAATTAATTTTTGCAGAACACTGATTCACCACCCTCTCAATGTTGTGTGTTTCCAACAATTAGTATCAGAGCTAGTTCATCAAAAGAAGTCTAATAGCTTTGGGATATCTTGGAAAGTGTTCTCAATGGATACAAGCAGTCTTCAACAACAACTCATGGTCGCCTTAGATGATCTTGACCAGTCAAAATATGAGATCCAAGAACTGCAATTTTTTTTTGCAAATGCAGAAAAATTCATCTAGCCATTAAAAGACAAGATCAATGAATCAAGGGAGAAAAGAAAGGAATTATGTGGTTAGCTTAAGCAGAAGAGAAAAACCAGTGGAGATGAACAACTCAGTCAAGCCCTGAAAGATAAAATAGAAGAATGTGAAAAATTTTCCCAAGAGAATGCCACCTTGAATAGTGAGATGAAATCCATCATGATGAAGATGACCAAGGAGTTTGAGGACAAGAAGAAGAATGAAGAAAAGCTTTCACAATCCTTAAAATAATTTTTTGAACAATGTAGTTGACTGGGAAATGAATTGGAGCAATCCAAGAAAAATGAAGAGGAGCTTGAAAAACAACTTGATGATCTCAGAGATGAACTTGCTACTACAAATGACTTCAAGGAGAAATTAAAAGCAAGCTCAACCAAACTTGATGAATTAATGAAAGGACAAAGAACTGATGGTGATAGACGAGGCCTTCAATATGAAGAAGGTGAAAGCTTTGGATCTAGACAAAGGAGCTCTAAACATAGCACTTTAGGACAAGAAAAATTCAAACAAGGAAACTAGATGAAATGACCTAGAAGGAATCTGGTAAGGCAGCCTAATGCTCAAAGATATAATGGTTATTTCTATACTTGCAACAAATTTGGTCATATGGCTTCTTAGTGTAGGAGTAGGGTGAACACAAGTACACCATCATTCTTAGGTTAGTGCTTTAATTGCTACAAGTATGGTCATAAGTCAAGTGAATGCAGAATTATGACCCATAACCCTCATAAAGATGTTAGATTCTATGCATGCAATAGATTTGGACATATTTCTAACCAATGAAAATCAAGAAAAAATCAGTGGAACAGTTGACCTAGATAGAGAAGTGTTGTGTGCTACAGCTACAACAAATTTGGTCACACCTCTAGATTTTGTTGGAACATAAGAGGACTGGTAAAATAGAACATGCAACCAGATGCTAAAGGAAAAGCAAAAGTTACTATTGATGAAATCAAGAAGTAGATGTAGAAGAAATGGGTGAAGAAGAGTCCCTCTACATAAGGAAATGGATTGACACCAAAAGTCACTTTTGGTAATACCTTTGGAAATAATTTAGGTCTCTGCCTTAGGGGGAGCTATCAAGAAAATTTTCTAAACCCCCTACAAGTGATTAATACTAGAATTCAGATGAGTCCAGTAGGAAATTGGATATTCTTCAGACATTGTGAAATGATTCTAAGGCATCAATGGAGATTATTGTAGATCCACACAAGAATTATCTGCCCCAGAACATAAAAGTTAGAGAACTGATTGAATTAGGGCAAGGGAATTTATTGCAAAAGTAAGGAGTTAGGTTCAATGACAATAAAAGAATAGTGTTTACTTTCATTTGTCATATTTCACTTGGATGAAATAATTTTGGAGTGCTTTGAGGTGATCTTTTCAAAATTGAGAAGGGATCCAAGCAAAGAGGAGAATCTGTGATCAGTTTCCGTTTCACCTCTGAAAGGTTTTTTTTTTTGCAAAACCTGTGAATTTTTCTACTCAAAATTATGTCTACCCCTCTTATAGTTGAAGTCAAGGATAGGCCACGTCCAAAGTTCAAATGGCATCCATATAAGTTTGTAGACATAGAACCCCTATGTGCATTTTCATTAGTGTCATACGAAGTTTTGCATATTGAAGATATTAGAGCATATGTGCACGCTAATATTTAGAATCTGGGTAGTGCACAACTAAATTGGAATTGTATTCAAATCACATAGTTCAAGAGGATTTCTCTATGAAACCTAAATTCAAAATCCTAGTAGATAAGAAATTTGTGCAATTCGTAAGGTTTCCTATATTTGAGGAGGATGAGTGGGTTCGATACATACTGATCCATGTGCATGATGAATTCATGTGGCTAGAAGTTCCATTCAAAATTACCAAGGAAGCTATTTGTGCAGTTACAGGCTTAAACTCCACCAACAGACTTCTAATTTTGAAGTTGGTAAAGAATTATGAGGCTACTAAAGTGACTGGCTCACATTGGCACAAAAGGGAAATGAATATATATCATATTGTTGAGGTTGATGTAAAATTTGCATCTATGGTCATAGGGTGCAAGCTTTACCACTCAAGTCAGGAGAATTCTATATCTGGCACTGCCATCTATACAACATGTGAAATGATCAAGGAAAATTCATATTACGATCTATGTGAATTACTCAGAGGGACCAACTATTGGATAATATGAAGAAGATCAAGAAGGACAAGAAGAATATATTCAAGTTCGAAAACTTGTTAATCTATCTATATTTCTACTTCTCAGGTGAGGTACTGAGAATTGGTAAAGTCTAATGGCAAAATGATATTCCAATAGTCATTTAGATCTGGGATATACTATGGCACTTGGTGATCGACAAACCCACAATACAATCCTATGGGTTCATTTCAAAAATTTCCAAAGCTTGATGCATGCTAGAGAAAGAATTCCTACCACAATAGTGGAACAGTATAAAGACTCTATATGCTTCATGGTAGACATTGACCAATGTCATATGGAAGTAGTTGATCCTAGAAATATTTAGATCATGCCTATGGGCTATGAAGTGGATGAAAGTATTCTGAGGATGTATGCAGGAAATCTACTAAATTCACCACTGGATCCTAATGAAGAAAGGTTTGACACCTATGCAAAGAAAAGCCTACAAGTTCACTCAGACTTGAGAAAGCCCATGTCAATCAGAAAGGTAAGAAAGGAGACAAAAATATTTGTAGAGAAAATGGGTCTTCCATTTGAAAAATTGAAAGAAATAAGGAGACAAAGAGATGAAGCTGAAGTAGCCGAAAAGAAGGAAAAGACAACATTAGCTGGTCGGGAAAATATTCTACTAGAAAAACCAAGATTTCCCTTGCAGCATAGTCTAATCAAGCCAAAGCCTTCGGAAGAAGGAAGAAGAAAAAAAGCTCAAGAACTTATAAAGCTATATCCGTAGATGAAGAGGAAGAAACTGACTCTGAAGAAGTAGTAAGACAGTTAAAAGCTTCTGGGACTCATGCTATCAAAATTAACAAGAGAAAACCTTCTAGCAAAGGTGAAGAAGCAAAGAAAAAGACCAAAGTTGACAAGCCCAGTATGATTGTGGAAGAAGTTGAGAATGTAGTAGTAGAAGACAAAAATCTCATGCCAACAATTGAAGAAGCTACTATGTGACCTGTATGAGACTTTCAATGAATTCGGTAAGAAGATTCTTGAAGAAGATACTATTAAGCACTTGAATGTTTTCAATAAAAATCTTGTTGAAATCATGTCTGGCTTGCCTACAAGCCTATTTAATGCATTAGAATCTAGGAGAGAGAGTGCCAAAATAGAGGAATAAAATTGGAGGAAAAGAGTTCTAGCTGATTTATACTCAGAAATGTCAATTGAAGAAATGGATTTATTTCTTCTAAAGGTCAAAAATAAATTCAGAAGCAAGTATAGAGTAAATAAACTCATGATTGGTGACACTGATGTAGTTATCAGCAAAACAAAGGTAGTTTTGGAAGAATTTTTGTCAAGGGAAAAGTTAAATATTGAGGAGATCAATTTTGAACATGCTCAAGGAAATGTAGAAGTAAATGTGAAGGTAAATGTGACAGAAGAAGGGAATGTGAATGAGGAGAACATGAATATGTCTGATCCTTCAGAGTTTGAGGATAATCTGATCTCTCCAAATGCAGAAAAATTAGAGACTATGTAAGGTCCAAACTGGGGCGATTGATGAAGCAATAAAGGTACATATTGAAGAAACTAAAATGCCTAAAGTCAATCCTGAACCAAAATCCCAAGTTGAAAAGGAAAAGGGGAAAAAAATTAGGATAAAGTGAAGGAATCTTTGTTGGAGTACCAAGATGAGCTAGATCCTAAGTTGGATGGAAACACAATTAACCTTTCCACCCTGTCTCCAATTCAGATGATGAAGGTCGCCAAAATTTCCCAAGCCAAAGCTAGTGAAAGGACATTGAAATCTCACATCGAGGACGGTGAACTGCTAAAGCTTGCATCTAGAGTCCTATAGAAAATAATGCCCACTTATGTTGTGGACCCATTTGGTTCCTGCTCTGGTGAGTTGAAAAAATTAATAAGCTATATAGATTCTCATTTCGAATCTTTTGAGAAATAGGATTTAGATAAAGTGAAGAAGGAATTCAAAGAGAAGAGGATTAATAGCCTAAAGGAATTGATTGTTAAAGATAAAAATCTGTTAGGATTTTGCATAAAAAATATTCAAAGTACTATATCTGAAGGAGGAAAAGTGTACAAGTCCTACTTAGTCTTGTCAAAATTTACTAAAGCAAATGAGAAGCAGGTGAAAGATATTGAGCAGCAGTTGGTTACTATTTCCAACACATTTGACCCATTGGCTAGCAGTATTTGTCATCAAGAAAGTCAAGTAATATCTTTGCTCAATCAAATAAAGAATATGAAGGTTGAAAATGAAAGGATTATTGGTAGAGTAAGTGAACTCAGGGGGCTAATAAGTCCACAGATAAAGATGATGGCGAATGCTCTGAAAGAAGCTAAAAGTGCTATGACTGCTCTTAATCCAGTGAATTTCGAAGCTGTTGAAACCTTGTCGTATCTTCTTTGTGGTAACATTACTATTCTAGAGAGTCTGAAAAGTGTGTGGGACTCAAAACTAAGTGGACTGAAGAATGTCTTTGCAGACATCTTCAAATTTTTGTAAGTCTCCAAATATGGTTGTACAGTTTTGCAAATTTTGGGTGCCCCAATTTTGTCATCGATGTCAAAGGGGGAGAGAATGAAGTAAAAAATTCCTTGATATTCTTAGGGGGAGTAATATTTTGCAGAGGAGTAGTATTTTGCATTTTGGCAGTGTACTTATCAATCTCGACACTTAGTCATTTATTTCACTAAGTGTTGCCATCAATGCCAAAGGGGGAGATTGTTGGCATATGGATTCTAGTGTTGTCATTGATGGAAAATGAAGTCATTCCCATGATCCATAGTTTAGTATCTAGTCATACCGGTAGATAATGTGATACAGTGTGTATTACCGGTATAATACTTGAGGAACAGGGTGTCCAGTCAAATGGCTTCATTGGATCGTGTTTTTGTGTTGTGGATCTCTCGAATTGCTTGTTAAGCATGTGGATTATCTTATTATCAGTTTTGTGGTGTTGCATTAGTTGCAATATGAGTTTGGAGGTTTGGTACGATATTCTCTGTTTATTTGTTTGTTTTGGCCGACTCAGTGAATGTGGTGCGATGTGGATGTATTAAGATGTTTGTGTTCAAATAATTAATTTTGGATCCTAGCTATGGAATAGCCAACTTGTTTGGGTACACATCAAATTGTTCATGTTTTGGGCTGACAAATTCCAAATATTCTTAAGTTTTATTGAGCCGACTTGTTTTTTTCAAATCCCCATTCATAGATATATTTAAAGGATCATATGTCATTTTGATGAATGAAGAAGAAGTATTAGTGTAAGTTTTGAATTTCTAAGGAGAATTTGAGTGATATCATGCGTAGTTTCACTTGTGTATAAATATTTTGTGTGTGAAATTGAGCAGAGCAGAGTAGAAGATTTGTATCAGTCATCAGGATAGAAGTTTGTCATCAGAGCTTAACCGAAACTGCAATCAAACATTGGTATATGCTATATTTTTAGTTCATTCTCTTTTGGATCTATTCCAAACTATTTTAAGGGAAGTGAGTCCATTTTTTAGCAGTGAGGTCTAGGTAGTGAGCCTGAATGCAAGTGCATTCCTATCTTGTAATATTTCTATTAAGTATACTCAGAACTTATTGTGGATTGGCCATCCACCATGGTTTTTCCCCTAATAGGGTTTCCACATAAAAATCCATGTGTTATGGTTGTGTGGTTTCTTTCTTTTAGTTTATGCATATTGATTTTAATTAAATGTTTTAAGTGGATTAAAGATCAAAGTAAAAGAATTAATTTTTGCATAACACTGATTCACCCCCCCCCCCGATCTCAGTGTTGCTTGTTTCTAACAATTTTGACACTAGACAGTTACCAGAGCAGGGTAAAATGCTCATCTAATAGAAGATTTCCTATTATCTTGATTCCTCACTATTGCATTACTCTACAAACTTTGATGAACTTTTTCTTTGCTCTGGTTGTTGTCTAGTATTAGAATTTGCATTCTTTTGATGGAACTCATATAGATAATGACTACAAACAAGATAATGAAATTATCCTTTAGAATGTTGGACTCAACCCTTATGGGAGCCACATTTGCTCCACATGATGTGATGTCAAACAAGATGAATTATGAAATGATGAACCTGTACTTGCACAGTGAACAAACACATTAGATAAAAAATGAAGCTCAATGTTATTCTTGGTGATGTTGACTTTCAGGATCTCTTGATATATGTGACAATTGATAACTGATTTAATGCATCCTAAATGAAGGTTATATTTCTATTGGTAGGACATAAGGTCAAAGTTTTTATCTGGAGCTCTAACCAAAACTTTTCTTCATAATTCAGGTACATTCAAAGATCAGGAGCAAGTAGGAGATGAAGAAAAAGAAGATCAACACAAGATTATGCCATAGGAAATGATGGATATATTCTTTTTCCATGTGTCTTTCTTTATTTCATATCTTAATATATATATCTTTCTATTTTTTTGTGTTAAATTAGTTATACCCACGACTTGTGTGGGATATTTGAACATTCCATTGATCTCAATGTATGAAACAACAATGCATATGCAATCTTGTATACATTTTCATTACAAAATGAATAAAAGATAGCAATATTATGCAATTTGTTTAATTCCTTTCTATTGTAAAACATTCATAATAAAAACTAAATACTCTTTTGACAGCATCCCCATTGTGCAATGATTTAACTTAGTAGAAATGTTTGAATAACCCTAACTTTTAAATGCAACCAACTATTCCAACTCTACCAAATTGAGTTGTAAGTGAAATTTTGGTAACAGGTAGATGTTGAAGAAACTCCAAATCCATGATGAAATAGGAGGGAAGAAGCCTCAAATATGAAATATCTGAAAAAGGAATCAAGTAGCTCCAAGGTTCTATCACCAAAATGAGGATCCCCAATCAAGGTTGAAATAATGAAATGTGGAGACTTAAGAAAACCCTCCGAAGTAGAATCTGCATAGAGTAGAGACATCCCCTCAAGAATGTCCTCCAAACCTGTAGAAGTAGCCAAGTCTTCAATACCTGAAACAAAGCCATCTTGTGATCCCAAGTATGGAAAACTAAATATATCCTATTGAGTAGGAATGATGGAAGCCTCAATCGATGACTCTAGGCAAGGAATCACTGAAGGTGAAGGTACATCAACTATCTCTAATGGAGAAGAAGCATCTAAAGAACCCTTGAAATCCTCATCTGAAGATTCAAAGCATTCCAAATTTGTAAGATAATTCATAGAAATATCATCATAGGGTATCTCATCTAAAGAATGAAGAGGCACATGTGACATTGTGAATCATGACAAAATTATATGTAAAAATTGATAGAGCTATGAATCTCCTTTGTATGCTACTAGAATCTCCAAAATTTGACAAACTAGTGAAAAGATATGAGCTCAAGAATCTAAAAGGAAGAACTGACTTCAAGCTATGATAAAATATTATACAAATAAAATCTGATAAAAATTTATAAACCACTAGATAGTGCTCAACACTAGCTTTCTAATGATATCTCATTTGCAAAAAAATGATACGAGTCAAAATATATGGAAATTTTAATAAAAATTCCTAATTAAGAAATGATGGGGCTTCCATGATGGTCATTTGGTCGTCAAATTTAAGATAGTCGCACATTTTTTTGTAAAATCACAAAAAAGTAAATTTACCACATAATATGAAGTATTTTATATGATACTGACTAGAGAGTGGATTTGTTTTTGTAACAAGGGGTAGGAAAATTTTTCCTGTAACTTGTATGATCCATATGATGCCCTTTCAATATCGTTGCAAAAAACCTCTAATGGCCTTCTGATGGTGAAGCTAAATTTTGATGAATGGGTAGGCATTCTTTAGGTTTCAAACCTTCTGAACACAATGGTGTGATCAAATCCGATCCAAAATGCTTCAAAAATCAGTTGCCTCCTAGATGAGAACAACTAGCCTTTCATGGAAACCTTTAGATTATCATAGTCTCCTCAGGTCAACTTCCCGATATGAGATGGATCTCCTATGGCCCATGCTCTAATACTATATTGGAAATATGAACAATAACCCAAATGAATCTAGTTGTACTTCAAAGGATTGCAAAGAATACCATCCACATGAATAAGAAAGTGTTGTAGCATGAGCAAGAAGACAACTTGATCAAATGATGATCTTGAAGATATTGAGATAGAACTCATGAGATGATTTAAAAATGTACAAGAGACTTGGTTATATAGGAAAGGTGGGAGAATGTTGGATAACAACCTTGGTTACAAACATTAAATTCCTAATGCATAATTTTAAATGCATGAGAGAAATATTAAATGCCTAGGTAACTACATGCTAATTAATGAGACATGGTCCCATTAAATACTAGTTTCTAGAATTCCACCTAGGAATTTAACTCCTAAGTAAACTTATTAATGATGTGAATAGGTCCTCACTAATATCTATTTAGGAAATAACCCAATTCACATTAACATCCCCGCATAAGTGCAACTTGGGAGTGCAACTATTATGCAAATGATGCAAATGTAATATGATGGGTCCTGACTACTAGGTCATGTTAGGTACCGATGTACAAATGAAAATACAATCACTTACAAATGGAGAAAAGGAGACAACCTCATGGGAGAAATCTCCTCTCCAAAGATGTGAAAAATATAAATCATGTACAAGCAATGCATGTGATGTATGGAGGTCTCAACATCAATATTTAGTTCCAATCAATAGTTATTTATCAATCCAATGTTGATCTAGCAATGAATTCATGAATAAACAATCAATATTCTTATCAAAAGATCCACCTTTCACCACTGCTTTCTTTGCTAATATCTTCCATTGCAAAGCATTCTTCCACAACTCTAAATGTTCATCACTTCCATAATTTTCTTAATAGATTTCTCCACCTCATCCCTTCCAACTAGCCCATCCCTTATTTTATTCAATCTTATCCCAATCTTCCACACCTCTTCAATATACTTAGAGTTTGTTGTTTGATCATTTCATTGAGAAATAGTTAGGACAGGTAACCCTAATATGAGGCTCTCTAATGTAGAATTCCATCCACAGTGTGTAACAAACATACCCACTGAAGGATGATTAAGCACTGCCATCTATGGAAACCATGGCACAACTAGCCCTTGATCTATAGTTTCCTCAAGGAAACCCTCTAGAAAATCATGCACACTATTATTTTCTTCTTTGTTATCATTGAATTGAATCACCCACAAAAATGAATGTTGAATGGCCTTCAGCCCAAGGGGTATTTCTATAATATTCTCTTTGGAAATGATGGCTAAACTGCCAAAGGAAACATATACAACAGTTGAGGCTTTGTTTGTATTGAGCCACTCTATACATTTTGCTCCTTTCCATATATGTGTGCCCATGTCTTGGTCTTGTGGATTTTTTCCATCTAGGAAATCCAAGGGAACAAGAGGGCTTACTACTCTTATTGGAACTATTGAATCCATGGATTGTATCTCTATCATTTTGATTTCATTAAAGGAGTTTCCTAGTATCCATGTGTCTTGAGAAACGGTTCTGAATTGGCCCAACACTAGTTGCAATAATGGTTTATATGGATTTGAAGGCCTTAGAAACTATGGAATATTTGATTGGCATAGTAGTGGAAGCCTTGGTATTGCTATAACATCTCTCCCATTCTCTGCTTCATCTTTTTCTTTCACTAAATAGTAAACACCAACATTATAAAATGGAAATCAATATTAAAGATTAAGAAAACTAAGTAATTTATGCTAATAAATGGAAAGAAAAAAGTTTTAATGAATTTTAACACCATCCATATCTAATTACAACATTCCATTTTTCCAGCTAGCGGACCCCATAACAAAAAAAATTGAAAGAATTTATTTTTGAATAAAATCATTTATGTTCTTCATTTCTTGAGCATATATATGTTCATTAATTATGGAAATAATGTAAGGTGCAACAAGCTCACACCTATCCAAGGAACATAAGGAGGGTAAGAAAGTACAATACACAATAAATGATCTTGAACTAATAATTTAGAGAGAGACAATTGTGGCCAATTAATAGACACCAATAGTTTTCTAAATATTTTTAGTTTTCAAGCAGAAAAAATAGAAAAATGAAAGGTTCTTAAGCAAGATATACATGTCATTTTAGAGGACAATTTTGTCCCTCATAATGATAAAGGTTCTAATGTTAAGACCTAGAAGATTGAGATTTTTGTTAATTTCATAAGAAAATAGTTTTAGAGAACATTTATGAATTGCTGATATAATTTTAAGTAATCATTTAGTAATATTTTTATAGAAATTATAATTGATGTTATAGAGAATATATAAATACATTTTAAGTGATCTTTCTAATACTAAACTTGTGAAAGTTGTGAATCTAAAAACTACTAAAGATATATATATATATATATATATATATATATATATATAAGGATTAAAAATATAAAACTTAAAAATCTATTGAGATAATTAGAGATACTCCAATGGAATTCCATTAGCAAAACCAAAAAGATAATATCTAATGATAATATATATATATGTTTAATGTTATAGAGAATATATCAATACAATCAGAGTATCTCTAATAATTAAAAATATAAAACTTAAAATCTATTTTATACAATGAAAAAATATTCTAACTTCAAAAAAATTTAATAAATTATAAATTCTATCCTAACATATTTTATAAGCTCCAAATAGTACATCCTAACCAAAAAAAAATTGTTTTATAAGCTACAAAGAGTATTCTAACAAAACATAAGATAATGTAAAAATATTTGGATTAAGATAAACTTACCCAATCCCGCGTAAATATGATAATAGATGGAATAAACTGCATAGGATTGCATCTAGAAAAATGTTGAAGGAACATTAAACTTGTCTTCAATATCTGGAACCCAATCTAGGAAAGAGTCATAAACAATACAAGAGACATTATCACCTTGAGAATTGAATCTCTCAATCACTCCTTCAAATGAAGGACCTCTGATCTTTCTCAACAAATCAACTGTCAGGTCTATAACGTTTTCGTCGCCACAATCAGGAGAAAGCCCATCTGAAATTGTTTCAAATCTGATATCATGTAAAGTAGTCATCACATGAGCAGACCCATCCTGGGCTTTTATCATTTTCTCTCTAACTCTCTTTGTGGTGATGAAGGTCACATGAAGGTTTTTGTAGACAAGCCTCTTGGAAAACTCTATTAATGGATTCATATAACCCTAGATTGGGTAAGGGAAGACCACTACATGAGGCCTCTTAATTATTTTTTTCTAACCCAATGACCCCATATTTGAATGTAACTCATGATTCAATGCTTCATAATGACACCACTGCATTATATTTATAATCAAATTGCAAGGGAATCATACACCACGTGTACTCTTTTTGTTTTGAGATAAAATGACAAGTAATCAGATGTGAGCACTTATGTGATGTGAGAGCTTATCAAAACATTGATTTTCCTTTTTGTTGGCTATGAAAGTGAATATTCTATGATGTAGTAACATATAAAGATGATACAATTGCACCTATGACTAAATCAAATCTTAGAGATGTATAGCACCCTTAATTTTAGATCTATTTTTTCTTTGATTTTTTACAAATATTATTTCATGTTTTTTTTCCTCACTTGGGCTACATAATTCAAGTAGGACATCCAAGTGGACAATTCAAATAAAGGAAAATGAGAATGTGAGATAAAATATATTGTAGTCTGTAGTTTCAAAATAAGTGCACCTTGCTTGATTCAAGAATAATTAATGGTAAATTGGACCTAATGTTGTCTTGATCTAGTGTTGTGAGGCATTTTACACATCCACATTAGGTCTTGGGATCGTTTTAAGCTAAATTAACTTAACTTTTCCCTAATTTAATGTTGTAAAATTTATTTATTGGCATGTTCACATTAAATTTGAGAGGCTTGTGAATCTAGTGGACCTAACCTAGTGTTGTAATGTGTTTTACATATTCACATTGGATCTTGTGCCTTTCTAGGCTATGTGGACCTCATTTTAATGTTGTAGAGTGTATTTAACCACACTTTCACATTGAAATTTGTGTCCCTAGCCCTACTCATCCTTTATATCATCATTAATAGGTTGTTATGCCCCTTAGTTTTGCATCATGAGGCATGGTTTGACTAATATCCTGATGAAAACACTCTAAAACCCCAAAATCTTGAAGACCCACCTCAAAAACCTCAAGGTGGGACTCATTTTCCACCTTGGACAAATGAGTCCCCTTAGGTGGGATCCATTCACCAAGTGTGGAGAATGAGTCCCTTTTGGGGAATTTTTTTAAATTGAGTAGGAAAACTGCAATTCTAATTTGAATTTTGACGAATGTCGGCCTTGGGGATCAAAATAATGGCCATTTGAGTTCCTTTCCTATATAAAAAAGCTTCTAAATAATTATTTCATCCATCCATCCATGTTTTCAAGTCAAGCAAGTAATAGTTAGGCATTTCAAGCCTTCACAAGGTCATCAAGATAGCTTTCAAGATCAATTCTAAGGCATTCGAGAGCAAGATTCTTCATCCATTGTTGCAACAATTCAAGATCCATCATCATAGAAAATTTATAATTGCATTACTTCATGTTCATGCTTCATTATCTTATTTTATCATTTTGGTTTAATTACTTACAAGGGGTTCGACCAAGGAAAACCCCTATTCCCTAACAATCAACATTTTCTTTCTCTCTTTGTGTGATTGCAGATCCAAAGACTTTGAAGGCTTGGAGATGATTGAAGAATAGATTTAAAACTTGTTAGAGTCATCTCCCTATTGGAAAGGTCAAAATATTCACAAAAAGTCACTTATAGTCCCAAAAATTAGGGTTTCAGATCCAGACACTTGGAGGTACAAATTGAGTAGACCAATAGCTATAGATTACACTTCCGAGTTTCTAGAAAAGTCAAAGTGGACTCATTCACCAAGAGTGGTGAATGAGTCCCACTATAATTTTTTTTTAGAGATTTTTATGGATTTGGATACCCATTTGGCTAAAACAAGCTCCGATGTAGTTTTCCAGAATCTGGATTGATTCGCCCAAAATGGCAAATGAGTCCCACTAGGCTTAAAAATCATTTTTTTTAGAATTTCAGAGCTATTTCCAGTCTCTTCGAGGTTTCTAGGTGCACACTTACAGTTTTACAACTTTCTATTTTATTTTTCTTGCATTTTCAAGTCATTTAGTTCAATTTTGCTATCACATTGTGTTTTCTAACATTTTGTCTTTTCCAAGTTTACAATTGGTGGTGAACCCTCATTTGTTGTTATCCTTCCCCTAGAACTCTCCCTTTGTCAGATTTCAATCTCCTTTGCATTGAAATCTCAAGGGTTTGTTCTTGAGTGAATAGTGAAGTTTTGTCTCTCCTTTTAGGTCCAAAACCCTAGAAGCGAAAGAGAGCACAAAATAATCTTATTCATAATCAAGATTGGAGGATCTAATTAAAGACTATCAAACTTTGTAACAAAATGAAACACTATAATTCAACACATAACAGAATGAAATAGTATAACTCAACACATAACAAAATGAAACATTATAATTCAATACACAACAAAATAAAATACTATAATTCAACACAAAAAAGAACAAAACATTATATTTCAACACACATAAAAATAAGTCAGGAAGATAGGAAGTCTATGTAAAATGAGGGGTAAAGTAAAGAAATCTATGCAAAGTCTTTAAGCCATTACCATTAAAAACATACGATATATAATTTAAATTAGTATGATAACAATCTCTGACATTTTTAGTCTTTTTAAGTCATTGTCATAGGAAAGGCTTATGTGGTCTTCTTTGTTCTTAAAAGCTGCAATGGATTTTTACAATTTATAAATTATTTTTACCTCTACATTCAGAAGAAGTTTTTAACCAATCCCATAATGTCAGATCTAAAATATTTAGTCATCTAAAGTTCTTTTACTTCTATAATCAGGCAAAACATATTTATTCTGCTATGTAATTGAGCTATTGTTGTATTTCAGTTGAATAATATTATTAAATGGATATAAGTTTACCCAATGCACAAGGTTGATGTTAATTCTAACTCTTCCCATGGTCTCCTTTGAAGACCAAAACATGTGAATAGGTCTTCACTAATATATAATTAGGAAAAAACCCATTCACACTAACACCCTCCCATAAGTGCAACTTGGGATTGCAGCTATTATGAAAATGATGCAAATGCAATATGATGGGTCCCGGCTATTAGGCCATGTTAGGTACCCATGTACAAATGAAAATGCAATCTCTTACAAATAGAGAAAAGGAGAAAACCTCATAGGACAAAACTCCTCTCCAAAAATGAGATATAATGCAAAATATAAATCATGCACAAGTAATGAAAGTGATGTATGGAGGTCTCAACATCAATATTTAGTTCCAATCAATAGTTATTTTTCAAGCCAGTGTTGTTCTAGCAATGACTTCATGAATAAAACAATCAATATTCTTATCAGAAGATCCACCTTTCACCACTGATTTCTTTGCTAATATCTGCCATTGCAAAGCATTCTTTCGCAACTCCAAACCTTCATCACTTTCCATAATTTTCTTAATAGATTTCTCCACCTCATCCCTCCCAACTAGCTCATCCCCTATTTTATTCAATCTTATCCCAGTCTTCCACACATCTTCAATATACTTAGAGTTTGTTGTCTGATCACTCCACTGAGAAATAGTTAGGACAGGTAACCCTGAGCTGAGGCTCTCTAATGTAGAATTCCATCCACAGTGTGTAACAAACATACCCACTGAAGGATGATTAAGGACTGCCATCTGTGGACACCATGGCACAACTAGCCCTTGATCTATAGTTTCCTCAAGGAAACCCTCTAGAAAATCATGTACACTGTTATTTTCTTCTTTGTTATCATTGGGACGAATCACCCATAAAAATGAATGTTGACTAGCCTTCAGCCCAAGGGCTATTTCTATAATTTTCTCTTTGGAAAGAATGGCTAAACTGCCAAAGGAAACATATACAACAGTTGAGGCTTCCTTTGTATTGAGCCACTCTATACAGTTTGCTGCTTTCCAAAGATCTGTGCCCACATCTTGGTCTTGTGGATTTTTTCCATCTAGGAAAGCCAAGGGAATAAGAGGGCCTATTGTTCTTATTGGAACTATTGAATCCATGGATTGTATCTCTGCCATTTCGAGTTCATTAAAGGAGTTTCCTAGTATCCATGTGGCTTGAGAAACGGTTCTGAATTGGCCCAGCACTAGTTGCACAAATGATTTATCTGGACTTGAAGGCTTTAGAAATGATGGAATATCTGATTGGCATAGTAGTGGAAGCCCTGGTATTGCTATAACATCTATCCCATTCTTTGCTTCATCTTTTGCTTTCACTAAACAATAAACACCAACATTATAAAGTGAAAATCAATATTAAAGATTAAGAAAACTGAGTAATATATGATAATAAATGGCAAGAGCAGATTTTTAATGAACTTTAATACCATCCATATCTAATTACAGCATTCCATTTTTCCAACTAATTGGCCCCATAACAAAAAAAAAATCGAAAGAATTTATTTTTGAATAAAATCATTTACGTTCTTCATTTCTGGAGCATATACATTTTCATTAATTATGGAAATAATGTAAGGTGCAACAAGCTTACACTTATCCAGAGAACATAAGGAGGGAAAGAAAGTACAGTACACAATAAATGATCTTGAACTAATAATTTAGAGAGAGACAATCGTGGCCAATTAATAGACACCAATAATTTTCTAAATATTTTTAGTTTTCAAGTAGAAAAAATAGAAAAATGAAAGGTTCTTAAGCAAGAAATAGCTTTCATTTTAAAGGACAGTCTTTTCCCTCATGAAGATAAATGGTCCAATGTTAAGACTCGAAAGATTGAGATTTTTGTTAATTTCATAGAAATAAATATTTCTACAGAACATTTGTGAATGATTGATATAGTTTTATAAGAATCATTTAGTAATATTTTTAAGGATTATAATTGTTGTTATACAGAATATATGAATACAATCAGACTATCTCTAATGATTAAAAATATAAAACTTAAAAATCTCAAAGAAAGCTTATGAGCAAAGAAAATATATCATAACAACTAAAAATCTATTTTATAAGCTGAAAAAATATTCGAACTTCAAAAAGAATTTTCATAAATTATAAATTGTATCCTAACAATGAAATTGAAAAATAATTCAATGATAAAGCTATTTTATTAACCATACATATTTTATAAGCTGCAAAGAGTATCCTAACATAAAACAATTGGTTTTATAAGCTGCAAAGAGTATTATAACTAAACATAAGATAATCTGTAAATATTTGGATTAAGATAAACTTACCCAATCCTGCATAAACATGATAAAAGATGGAATAAACTGCACAGGACTGCGTCCAGAAAAATGCTGAAGGAATATTAAACTTGTCTGCAATATCAGGAACCCAATCCAGTAAAGAGTCATAAACAATACAAGAGACTTTATCACCTTGAGAATTGAGTCTCTCTATCACTCCTTCTAATGAAGGGCCTCCGGCCTTTCTCAACAAATCAAATCTGATCAGGTCTGTATCTTTCGTCTTCTCACAACTAGGAGAAAGCCCATCTGAAATTGTTTCAAATCTGATATCCTGCAAAGCAGTAGTCACATGAGCAGCAGCCCCATCCTGAGCTTTTATCATTCGCTCTCTAACTCTCTCTGTGGTGATGAAGGTCACATGGAGGTTTTTGTAGACAAGCCTCTTGGCAAACTCCATTAATGGATTCATATGACCCTGGATTGGGAAAGGGAAGACCACTACATGAGGCCGCTTAAGTCTTTCTTGCTGATCTAATGACCCCATCTTTGAATGCAACTCAAGCTTCACTGCTGCCTTCAGAACTCTACTTAATGTATACTCAAATCAAAATTTTCCTTTCACTCTTTTCGAAGTGGTAGGAGAACAGATTTGATCCTAGGACCAGCTCCTTGTATTCACTGCTTCATAATGACACCACTGCATTGTATTTATAATCAAATTGCAAGGGAATCGTATAACATGTGCACTGTTTTTGTTTTGAGATAAAATGACACGTAATCTGATGGAAGTGCTTACGTAAATGATGGAATCGTATAACATGTGCACTGTTTTTGTTTCGAACATCGCTTTGTCTTTCTGTTGGCTATGAAATAGGAAGAGCATTCAACTACGACTAAATCAAAGGTTTGAGATAGGTTAGACGAGGAGCAAATCTTAGAGAGTTCCAAATAGGAAGAACATTCACCAAAGCTAGCACCTTTAATTTTAGATGTGTTTCTTCTTTGATTATTTACAAAATTTGTTTCATGGTTTTCTTCTTCATTTGGGCTAGATAACTCAAGTAGGACATTCAAGTGAACAATTCAAATAAAAGAAAACAGAAATGCGAGATAAAATATAGTGTAGTCAAAAGTGGAGGGCCTAATTAAAGACTATCAGACATTGTAACAAAATGAAACACTATAATTGTAATTCAACAGTATAAGCCATTACCATTATAAAGATATTTGAATTAGTATGATATCAATCTCTGACATTTTAGTCTTTTTAAGTCGTTGTCATACGAAAGGCTTTTGTGCTCTTCTTCGCTCTTAAAAGCTGTCATGGATGTTTACAGTTTCTAAATTCTTTTTACCTCTACAGTCAGAAGTTTTTAACCGATCCCATAACGTCAGATCCAAAATATTTAGTCATCCGAAGTTCTTTTACTTCTACAATCAGGCAAAACATATTCATTGTGCTATGTTGTATTTACGAGTCCATAAATTTAATTGGTAATGCGTTGTGATTGTAAGAAGAATGAGATCAAGTGTTTTCCTCATGTAGATCTCCACCACAGCAGAGAACATCCACGTCATATATTATGTCATGTAACAATCTTCGTTGATCTTCCGTGTATAAGTGAAAAACTGTATAGAAGCGGTCATAATATCATTTGTCTTGTTGCTGTAAAACGAAAGACAATGCACATGACAATCAGTAGCCTTCACGTTTAACTTATTCACAGAATATGAAACTCTAACTCTTGACTTGCAGTTGAAGAGTATTATTCAATGGACGTTGACGTTAATTCTAACTCTTCCCATGGTCTGATTTGAAGACCAAAAGATTGTTGATTCTGTAACAGGACAAATGAGATTACAAAAGCATTGACGTCGGTTGCACAACATGAGGTGCAGCTTCTCTACTGTTTTCAATCAAAACACGGAATATCAACACAGAATATTTAATGATAACAATATATCACGTGGATGGTATCTAGTGAGGTGAATATGTTCGGTAGGAGACACTTTATCTCAATTCCATTGTTTAGATTTTTACAATCACAATATATTAATTAAGGAATTATAAAAGTTACTTAAAACTTTTTAAATAGATTAACACTAACGTCTAAAGAGTAAAATTTAGTGAGGTTTGTCTTATTGTCAAAATAACCATCAAATCAATACAACATATCAAATTAAAATAAAATAAATTAGTCAAATCAAACAAAATCATTTTGATGGAACTAAAGAAATTATAAATATTTAGTAAAAATAGAGATGTCTAATTTATGATCTTAGTGTGGTTAATATCAAGGACTCATTCGTCCGAACAATCTACAATAGCATTCCATTCTCTACATATATCAACAAAGAATATAGACTCAAAATTTCATAAAAGAAAAAAATATAATTCACATGAGAATCCATCTCTAAAATTATCTTTTTTCAACCCAACTCACAAGTTTTCTCAAGAGCCACAAGGAGTGTCCAAGCTTCCATTTTCAAATTATTAGTGTTGATCCTTGTAGTAGTAGAAAAAAGAAGCGAGTCAAACCAACACTATCCTATCTAACTCCAACCATCCCCACAACACTCAGGTTACCATGAGAAGAACTATTAGTGTTAATTTTTAAAAAAATTAAAGGAGGAGGAGATCATTTATCTACTATATTCACTTTATTTTAAAATATTTGAGCCTAGGGGTAGAAAGAATAAATCCAACCAAATGACCCAAATCCATTTATTATATTATTTTAATATCAAAGTGATAAAAAGCATTATCCATAGAATACTTAGCTAACAATATTTTTTAATGAGTCCATAATAATTTGTAAAACATATTGAATAAGAATTTTATGACCATGGAAGACATGAAAAATATCCTATGCAATGAAAATAATAAAAGCAAAAGTAGGAGGTCTCAAACTAGTTCAAAACTTAGATAAGTAGCATGAACAAGAGGATGGCTCTAGATGTGTCAGCATTGCATCCAAAGACCCTTGGAGAAAGAATCCTAAAGGAAAATGAATGACACAATACTCATTAACATCACAAATAACACATTTGGAGGGACTTGGAAACCTCCCATTATTATGTTATCTTATATGACATTTATTTTAGAAAATTAGTCGTAGAAATAAATATTATTTGGGTGAAAAAAATTATTCTAAATATTTTTTCACCTAGAAATTTTTTTTTACTTAATTTTTTCATGGTCTAAGATCTATTAACTATGAGAAATTGAATAAAATCCTTGCAGATCATATTCCTAATTAAGAGTGATAGTCCCATCTAAGGAATAACATGGTCACTCAGGAAGAATAGAAGATAGGTTCTCCCAATATCTTAGATCTCCTCTAAGAGTACAACAACTAGGATCCTTCCAAGAAAAATGTGAGATTCCCCCACTAAAGAAAATATTTAAAGTTAAAAACTTTAGACCAACCAACACCCAAAAAATTTACTCAAAGGGAGGAACTGAGGGGAAGTAGGAATTGGGAGATAGGAATGTTGTTGTAAATAGGTGTTTTACCTATCCAAGCCCTATTTACATGTTAAGTCCACTTAGGTCCTAGGAGGAAATCTTTCTAGATAGTGTTAGTTGTCACTAGATCTTATCTTATCTTTTGACATTTAATACTTGTGTCCTAAGTCATTTAATATAAATGTTGAGATAGTTATCTCAGTATATAGGACTAAGACACATGTCAAGATCTTTTCTAATCCTATCTTACACTTTTCCATTATAGGAAAGGCATTGTGTGTACATCATTAACAATTGAATTCAATTGAGTTAGTCTAATGTATTACTACAATCTTGAGTATTGCAAATTCATGCTCAAATTCCTTTTCCTTATTATAGAAGGTTGCTTTTTGTTTTTGTAGGTGATTCTGGAGGCTTGAGTCCTTGAGTGACTCTAACATGGTATGAGAGCTTCAAAATTACAAAACCCCTTCTAAGATTTGATGGTGATTCAAGCTTGAACTTTTGTAGTGTGTGCATTAAGGAAAAATGGACTTACAATTGAATCTAGAAGGCTCGAAAACAATTATTTTTATATGTATTACTTCATTTTCGATGCTAGAAATTTTTTGGTGACTTTTTATTTTAAGTTGACTATCTTAAATTGGCATCCAAACAATTATCATTAGATGTTGTGTTAAATTTGACAACCAAATGGCCACCAGACATACTATCTTAAATTTGATAGTTAAATGACCATCATCTGCATTTGTGTTAAATTTGATGATCAAATGACCATCAACAACTCACTCCAATCTGCCCCCCTCTTCATCAATAGTTTTGAGTTTGTAGTCCAACTTCAAATAGTCATAACTCGGTCATACACACTCCTTATGAGATTTTTTTTTCATTTTGGGTAAAATCTCTTGCTCTACATAGTAGGGCTTTTGGTTTTTTCTTTTGGTATCTAAATGTTCCAAAATTATAGATTATCATAGGTGTTAATGAGCCATTCTTAGCTTAGGAATTTTTGGGCCTACATTCTAGCTCCTATAGTAACATTTTTGAGTGATTTTTTTTTAAGTGCATAATGTTTTCATTTACTTTGTATTGGTGTGATCAGATTGATCTCATTCTATGTAAATTTTTTGCTTTGTTCTTGTGGCCAAATTTGGCATTTGTATGTAATAAGATCAAGTATACTTCATTGATTTTAGAAATTGGCACATGTAATCACACTAACTCTAAAATGCCACATTGTATTATTGGGGGGTTATCATGATTGAATAATTATGGGGGGTAATCTTTTTGTTTTATTGGTTTGAGTCTCTTGATTTGTCTATTATGCGATAAAATTTGAGAAGTTTATCATGGCTATTTCATTGCATCCATCAATGATTGAATTGAATAGGGAATTATAAGGCTTGGTAATATGGTATGATGAAGAATTTTAAATAGCTTAACCTCTTTCCATACTTCTATAAAGTGGTTACTAAACCACTAAATGATTGGGACAGTAAAGAATGGTATCTTAAGACTAATTATATTCTAGGAACTATATGTCTTAATGTTCACACTAATACAAGGGAGATCCTCTAACATTTTAAGTATCCTATTTATTCTTGGATGAAAATTTGGTTCATGTATGGAGATCCAAATAATGGTCCACTCCTAGCTGATCGTAATTTGGATATGAAAAGTCTCCTAGATGATTATGATAATATTCCATATGATGAAGATACATTAGCAATGCTTAATTATTTTTAAAGTATTAAACATAAACGTTCCATCATATATTCTACTTCTCCTTTAAAGACTCCATGTACTCCAACAACAACTAATGTTCATACTCAATGTTCAATATTGTGTGGATACATCATTTGGGGATAAAAAATGTCGTCCTACGACATGCATTATAATATCATCTCCATATTATCTTGCATTTGATGATACTCATGTTGGAATAGTTTTATCCTCTTGTGATTTAGTGCAACATGATCTACATTGTCTTCTAGATACATCTAGTTGGAATGCATAATTGATCGATATTGCTAGTTTTTTTTTTGAGTCCCACATTTCAAATTTGGGAGAATACATCATTTATTGCATACACCATCTCTATGATGGAGATGATCCTTCTTTAGTTGTTGTGATGAAATACTATGATCCTCTTGTTCATTCTTTACATGATCATATTTGTAGTTTCCTGTGAGTGTAGATACTCTTGGACAACACTTGGAGGAGTCTTATTTGTCTTTAGAGGAGGAATATTTATCTCTGGTATGTGTTCTACATTTGTTTCTAGGAGATTTAGGATTGAAAATTTTAGTTGTTTGGCCTAGAATACTTGTTTGGAGTGCATGCCAACATTTAACATCGACATGGATACACTTGAGCATAGCTTCAAATACTTCACATTTCTTTCTTCTTTCCAAACATTCCTTTCAAGAATGGGAAGAAATCATGCATATCATCCTATTTTTATTTCTTCCTAACGGGAGGAAAGTTGTTTGACAAGATTGAATCATCTTCATAGCATTAAAATTTGATCTTCTACCATTGCATGAGACTCACCATTGAGGGGGGGATGCATGGTATCTCTTCTTCTCTCTTATGGGGGGTATTTTTCCTTAGATTGGTTTTTTTCCCTCTCATTCATCATTGATAGAATTATAGTATCTTTTCTCTATTTTTGGGAGGAGTTTTGTCCCATTGGGTTTTCTCATTTTCTCCATGTATGATAGATTAAATTTGTATTTGTACATGGGTACCTAACATGGCCATATAATCAAGACCCATCCATGCATCCTTGCATAATAATCATGTACTCCATAATTTGTACTTAAAGGGGGGTGTTTGTGTAAATAGGTGTTTTACCTGTCTGAGTCCTATTTGCATGTTAATTCACTTAGGTCATATGAGGAAAAATTTCTTGATAGTGTTAGTTGTCACTATATCTTATCTTATGTTTTAACATTTCATGCTTGTGTCCTACAACAATTAATATTTGTTGAAGTACAAATATCTCATTGTATAGGAGTAAGACACATGTCAAGATCCTATCTAATCCTATCTCACACTTTTCCTTTATAAGCAAGGCATCATTTGTACATCATTAAAAATTTAGTTGAGTTATGTTAGTCTAATATATCACTACAATCTTGGGAATTGCATATTAGCCATATCTTGCATCCATTATTGCAAATTCATGTTCTTGTTTTTCCCTCTTGTAGAAAGTTGTTTTTGGTTTTTTCAAGTGATTTTAGAGGCTTGAGTCCTTTAGTGACTCTAACAAGGAATCCAATTAATCTTACCAAAAAATACCATTGTCATAAAAAAATTACAATCTATGAAAGACCCTTCTTAACAAGTAAAGAACCTTTATTAAAAGTAATAAGATCATATAGCCTTTCCTATTAAAAAATATTGTCACAACCTCATCAACAATAATATCTTATAAATACTTATAGTTTAAAAGTTTTTTCCAAGGTTAATCATATTGTTTGCATCATATCCCATAAATTTTAGTAGCCAAGGCTTAACTATTCAAATTTAAAATATTAAGTCCAGGGTTTAACTATTCAACATTAGAATATGAAGGGAAAGAGTTCCATTTTTTATAAACTTAGTCCCACTTAATAAGAAACCATTTTTTATAATCTAAATTTTCTAGCCAAAGAAATTTTCTAGAAAGAGAGTCAAGCTCCTTTAAACAAATAGAGAATAAATTTTTAGTGTATATACTTCATACACATAGGCTTTAAGACTACTTAGGTGCCTGATTGACTCTTTCTCACATGTGGTGTCAATGTAGATAGGTGTCTTTAGAGGTGTCAAATCACTTTCAACACCTCTTTGTACGTTTTTGGTAGGAAAGTCGCCACCACTCCATGAGTGAGGATTCCTATCCTTATTTCATGGAGTTTATGTTCCTCCTTCATTCCTCTTTATGTATTCCTTGTTGATCTAATCTATTGGTTAACTTCATATAGTTTGTGTTCATTGTGATTCTTATTGATCTTTGTATTTGCAAGTTCCTTCATGGTATCATAGATGGATAGGGATTTTATTAGGTTGAAAGGCGAACCCTTTTAACAACATTATGTTTGTTTAATATGGTTATGCAAATTAACAATTCGTAGGAAGTTTTGTATATCGGCCTATCTCATGTGTGGCATAAATTCTGGTTAGAGAGACCATTGGAATTTCAACCCCATTTTTTCTAAGGCATTATTTTCCACTAGTACTCCTACAAATTATTTGCAATTTTGGACCTCACCTATGAGGTGAAATTAAAGGGTCTTATAAATACTTATTGTTTAAAATATTTTCCCAAGGTTGATCATGTTGTTTGCATCATATCCCATAAATTTTAGTAGCCAAGGATTAAATATTCAAATTTAAAATATGAAGGCCAAGGTTTAACTTTTCAACATTGGAATATGAAGGGAAAGAGTTCCATTTTTTTTATAAACTTGTTCCCACTTAAAAAGAAACTATTTTTTATAATCCAAATTTTCTAGCCAAATAAATTTCCTAGAAAGAGAGTTAAGCTCTTTTCAAAAAAAAGAGAAGAAATTGTTAGTGTATATCCTTCATACACATAGGCTTTAAGCCTACTTAGGTGTCCAATTGACTCTTTCTCACATGTGGTTTCCATGTAGATAGATGTCTTTAGAGGTGTCAACTCACTTTCAACACCTCTTCCTACGTTTTTGGTAGGAAAGTCACCACCATTCCATGAGTGAGGGGTCCTATCCTTATTTCATGGAGGTCATGTGGCTCCTTCATTCTTATTTATGAATGCCTTTTCAATCTAATCTATTGGTTGAGTTCATACAATTTGTGTTCATTTTTCTTGTGATTGATCTTCATATTTCAAGTTCTTTCATGGTATCAGAGTTGGACAAGGATTTTCTTAGGTGGAAAAGTGAACCGTTTAACAAAATTATGTTTGTTTAATTTGGCTATGCATGTTAAAAATCCATAGGTAGTTTTGTATATCAACCTATCTCATGTGTGGTATAAAATATGGTCAGGGAGACCATTGGAATTACAACCCCATTTTTTCTAAGGTGTTATTTTCCACTGCTACAACTACAAATTATTTGTAGTTTTGGACCTCACCTGTGAAGCATGATTAAGGGGTATGATCAACCTTTGAAGAGAAACCATTTGGATTTTAGATGCCATGATCTTGAAGCAATTTTTTTGAGGCCCATGATTCTTATAATTTTTTTGTTATTTCGAGACCCTTGGCATGGCGAGATCTCCCCTAGCTCGAGCAAATTGAGTCAAGATACTGAGGAAGATAGAGATGTGTTTTATCTCTATGTAGGTCATGATTTTTTTGGAGGGTAGTGTGGGTATGTGGAGGATCATCATGGAAAAAATAGGCCCTTAAGTTGGAAAAAAATTAGAAAAACTAGAGTTAAGAAACTTGACATAAAAATTTGAATAATTTATCTATATTATTTCAAAAATATGTAAGAATATAATTTTTATGAAATTGAATCTAGTTTCTAAACCACTAGGTTTGTTTACAAAAAAATATTTATTTGGTGAAAATTTGAAATTTCAATGCAGTAGTACTTAAATTTTAGGGAAAAAATAATAAGTAGGTGTCTTCCTGACCAACCTAACCACAATAAAATGTTAATATTTTTTAATAAGATTTTAGATATAAGTAGATCATTCATGCCATGATGTGATGCATATTTATTGTAATTTTTTTCCAAGAAAATAATTAGTTATGAATTTTTTATTACAACTTTTAAAAAATTTAAAAACCTCGAGTATGTCTGACCACCTTAACTTGGTCAAGACTTCATGAAATTCAATTTTTATTTTTTTAATCCTATAGTATGCGAAGCGTAGATTGTGACACATGTTTTGGATTCAAAAAATGTGATACCATTTGAAAGCTATATTTTTTTTCAATCAATCTATCAATCAAGACTTTAGTCATAATTTGAATAGAAAATGAATGATAATTACTTATTAAATTCAAAGTAAAGCATAATTTATATTAGTGGAAGGCTGAGAATCTCCTTAAAAACCCTTTTCGTTTCATCAATTTTGGGTAAAAAAAAGTCGTCAGCCACATACCCATCATATTGGCACTTTCTGGTCCATCATGATCCTGCACATACGTGTGATCTATCTCTACTCTTTGCAAGTCATGAATTTTGTGGTGCCATTATGAATCCTCTAATTTTCCATAATTTTTGATGTATCATTTTACCCTAGGGCTTATGATAGATCCATCTAAAAATTAAGACACTGGTCATATGATATTTCGGTTGTTGATTCTTTCCAATCCAATTGGGCTTAAATTTTTCTTATTTTTCCTCCTTCATTTTGATTTTTTGGCATAAGAAATTATTTTCTAAAAATATATAAAATATTTTGCAAGAAGGAAAGTTAAATTGTAAAGTTGTAAAATTTGAAAGCTTCATAGCTTTTTCTCGGTAGCTAGGATTTGAGTACCATTTTTTGCTATAGTGCTTGTTTATGCCTCTTTCAAGGGTTAGTTACAAAGCACTCCTTGTATGAAGTGAAAAATTGGGGGGAAACAAATAATCAAATTGGTTGTTGTGTGTTCTACTTTCATACTTCCTTTAGAAGTGCTTTTATGTTTTTATTTTCCCTTCATTTCTTCACACATTTCCAAGTTTTTCATTTTTGTATTTCTACAAAGAAACTATCTAAATTCTAGAAACATGGAGTCTAATATTGCTATACTTACAATAACAACTTTCCATTATTATGTTTGGAAGATGAAAGTAATATGCACACTTAAGAGAAAAGCTTTATATAGAGTAACTATGTAAATGAAGAAAGAACCTACAATAGCCGAAGACAAAGAACTCTTTTTAATAAGTGTGATCAAGCATTTGGATTCCTATGTTTAAATTTGTCTCTTGAATCAGTGTTCCATGTTGAGAACTTGAAAACACCCAATAAAGTTTGGGAAGTTCTAAACAAACTATTTGGGGAAATAGATGAACTGAGAAGCCAAAAGTTGAAAAATAAGTCTTAGTCCTATAATTTTTTCAACTTTACAAGACTTTCTTTAGTAAATTTAAATCTTTAAAGTTGTAGTTAAAATATTGTGGAATTGACAAGAAAGACTCAGACCAATTAATCCTTTATGTACTTTCTAGGCTAGGTCCATAATTTTTTGTTTTTGTATCAACTTTCTACTCTACTCTATGAACTCTTAGAGCCTCATGGTCAATGCCCACACTTAATTTAACTTTACTACTGATCTCATAAGGGAGTAAGAAAAATTAATTAAAATGGAAACTTTGAAGTCTACTAAGCCTCAAACCATACTTGTAGGGAATGAAACACAACAAACTTCAAAAGGAGATAATAAGAAAAATAAAAGGGACAAGGAAGTTAAGAAAGAAGGAAAAATTGAAAACTCCAAAATTGATAACTCTTCTCAACATAATACAAATACTGATAGAGTTAAATGTGCCTTTTGTAAAAGACTTGTACATGATGAACATCTATGGATAAGGAAATAAATTGTCTCTTCAATTTATTCTCAAAAAGAATAATATAGGGCTATCTGATTCTATCAAGGAACTTTCATCAACTTGGAAAAATACTAAAGACAAAGAGAAATCAAAGGGAAAAGCCTTATTTTATACATTATGTTCATCTCCATAATAGATTATAGGCCATCTCCATAATAGATTATAGGCTTTAGTGCTTCACACCATATGGGTTCTTCATAGGTTATTTTTTCATCCTTAGATCCATCTAGTATGTCCACAATCACCTTAGGTGATGATACTCCAACATTGGTAAAAGGGAGAGGGTCTTTTGAATTTGAAGGAGGGATATTTTTAAATGTTTATGTGTTTCTTCAATATCAACTAATATCATTTTAGTGTATCAAATAACTCATTTAGGGAAGGGAATGACAATACACTTCTCTCCAAATTTAGTTAAGATAAGAGAATTACAAAGAAAAAATTTGGTAGCTATAGGAAAGGAAAATTACCAATCCAAATTATATAATTTCTCCAATTTAGCCACAAATATTTCTCTAAAGGCACTACTAAATCATTCTAATGAAGTTAGAAAATTATGGCATGAGCAATTTGGCCATCTAAACTACCACTATCTTGAGCAACTATGTCAATATAATATTGTCAAGAGATTACATAAGGTTAAATCTTATAAGGGACTTCGTGACGGTTATGCACTTGGAAAGCATCCACAAGAAAATTTTGATAAAGGAAAATCATAGAGGGAAACACAAGTCTTAGAACTTGTTCACAATGATGTTTCATGGGGTTTTCCCTATACATCTTTTACAAAGGCTAGATATGTTCTCACCTTTAATGATGATTTCTCACAATTCACATGGGTCTACTTCCTTGGGAAAAATTCAAAAGTATTTGAATATTTTCAAGATTTCAAAGCTCTTGTCAAAAAATATTTAGAGAAATTCATCAAAGTCCTTCAAACAAATAATAGGGGTGAGTGTCAAATTTTTAGAGAAATTTTACATAGTATAGGGTATAAATCTATAGCACACAATTCATTATACCACCAAGCCTTCTTGTATTAGCAAGTTAATGTAATCCTCCTCAACCTATATCATACGACACTGCTTCTGAAATACTCTACAAGAGAACCAAGCCTTCTTGTAGTATGGAGTTAAAACCCACCCTCAACTTGTAATTTCATCTTGATTCAAGAGGAGGGAGCAACAACTCCCAACTTCTATTGGAGAAACTCAAAAGTATCTTTAGGAAATGGCTTTGTTAAAAAAAATTCCACTTTCTCCTTTGTTTCAACATATTTCATCTTCACTTCTTTTTTAGCAACCTTCTTTTTGAAGAAATGATACTTAATTTTAATATGCTTCATCCTTGAGTTCATTATTGGATTGTTTGAAATGTTTATAACACTCTCATTATCACAAAAAATGGAAATGGGTTCATCAAAATTCATTTTCATCTCCTTTAAATTATATTTCATTCACAATATTTGAGTGAAAAATGCAACTATGGCAATGTATTATGCTTATGATGTAGATAAAGACACTAAATCCTACTTCCTACTTAGCCAAGATATGAGACTGCCACTAAGAAATAAAGCTCCATCACTTGTAATCTTCTCATCATATATGCTTCCTACACGATTTGCATCTATGTATGCATTCAAAGTGATTTTTTCAATCTTAGGACACCAGAAACCAAAATCTATTGTAGCCTTCAAATATCTTAATATTCTTTATATAGCTTTGTCATGAGTTTCCTTAGATGCTTCCTAAAATATAGCTACCATTCCAACCACCTACATTATACTTGATATAGATGCAGTTACATAAACCAAACTACCAATCATGGATCCATACAAAATCTGGCCTTCTGGAGTAGATTCATCATCTTTTTTTAGTTATCTAGTAACCATAGGTATACTTACTAGCTTTCTTTACTTCATCTTGAACTTGTTTAATATTTTCTTTATATATTTGTTCTAAGAAATGAATTTATGCCTTTGTCTGATTGAGAGATCTATAGACAAAGAAAGAAAATTAATTAATCAAGAATTGACATTTCAAAATCACTTTGCATTGCATTCTAGAACTAATTTCATATGTCATCACTTGTTTTGTCAAAGATAATTCCATCAACATAGAAAACAACAATCAATAGTTGATCACCTTCTATTTTTTGTATAAATTACTATATGAACTATCTCTCTGGAAACCTTGTTATAGATACCTATCCAACCTAGAATACCATGCTTTATGATCGGATTTAATTCCATAAAGTTCTTTCTCTTTTCTGCAAAAAAAATAAAGATTATCTAAACATTGAAATCCTTTTGATTCCTTAATGTAGACTTCTTCTAACTATCCATTCAAAAATATAAACTTCACATCCATGTAATATAATTTGAATTTTTTCAATACTGATAAGTCCAAATGCATTCTTATTACTTGCAACCTTTTTACTAGAGAAAATATCTCTTCAAATTTAATTCCTTCAACTTGATCATATCCTATACACACAAGTCTAGTCTTATTTAGGATGACTTCTCCATGTTAACTCAAATTATTTCTAAAGGTCTACTCAATACCAATAACATTCTTGCCTTTATGTCTTGGAACCAGCTCCTAAGTTTCATTTTTCTTTATCTAAGTCAACTCTTCCTCCATAACGTCTATCAATCCTTTCTCTTTAAGGTCAATCTTTGATCTAGTAATGCAAAGTGTACCTACTCATTTGATTTCTTAATCTTTCTTCCAGTCTAAACTCCACTATTCTTATATCAAAAAATTTGATCTTTAGAATGATTTTTTTGGACATACCTTGTTAGAGTCTTTATAATAGTATTCTCATAATCAAATTCTAAGTATTCATCACTGCTATGGATTGGTTCTTTTTCATCTTCTAATTTTGAAATATCGGTAGACTATATTGTCTCGTCAATACTTATATTTATACTCTCAACAATACTTTTTATTATTTTGTTATAACATCTATATGGACCTTAAAATTTTCATAGAGTAACCAAGAAAAATACCTTCATCAAATCTAGAATCAAAATTACCCAAGTGTTCTTCATCCCCTTTGATATAGCACTTTCTTCCAAATATTTTGAGATGTATAACTAAATCTTATCTTCCTATCCATAATTCATATGGTGTTTCATCAGTCCTTGATCTGATTTGAGCCCTATTTAAAATATACATTATTGTTTGAACTGATTCTATCAAATATATATCTAGTAAACTTGCTTGACTTAACATTGTTCTAGCCATCTCTTGTATAGTCCAATTCTTTCTTTCAACAACTCCATTTTTTTGTGGAGTCCTAGAAGAAGAAAATTGTCTTTGGATACCACGTTAATCATAAAACTCACCATACTAGTCAAAAGTCAATTCTCCACCTTAGTTAGATCTCAGAAAATTGATAGTTCTTCTAGTTTTATTTTCAACCATAGCCTTAAATGCTTTGAATGTATCAAAATCTTCTGATTTATCTTTTAGAAAAGTAATCCAAGTCATTATAGAGTAATCACCAGTAAGCATCATAAAATACTTGTCACCTTGTAAACTCCTTATCCTCATTGTTCCACATAGATCTATATTAATCAAATCCAATGGCCTTGTCATATAATATTACTTACTAAGGAATATGGTATTTTTCTATTTCCCCTCATGACATGGTTTATAGTTGATTGGCTAAGGCTTCTTGATCCTTGGCATGTCTCTAGCAATTCCATTTGAACTAATCTTCACAATGTCATCAAAATTGGTGTGTCCTAGCCTTCTATGCCAAATCCAACTCTCCTCTCTATATAGAAAATAAATTTTGTCCTTTCAACTCACTGAGATGGTATACATCACTATCAGTCCTTCTTCCTTCCACAATCAAATCTTTGGTACCAACCTTTCCCATTTCACACACTTTAACACTAAATAAAATACTGTAACCTTTGTCAAACATTTGACTTAAACTTCTAGATAATTGTGTTTCAATCCTTCAACATACAAAAAATCATGATTTTTTGTCTTACCACCATCAAGACTAAAAGTACCCTTACTAGTAATCTTAGCAATAGAATTATTTTAGAGAGTTATAAATCTTCCATCAAACTTCTTGAAATGCAGAAACTTAATTTTTTCTCTAGTCATGTGACTTGAACATTCACTGTCAATGATCCACATATTTCTCTCGTTTTGAGCATGTAAGGAAGTTTGAGCCATCATGTATTTTTCTAATCTTTTCTCATCTAGTTTCTTCCTCAAAACATTATTTGAGTTACTATTTTTATATTCTACACTTTTTCCTTTTATTTTTTATAGATGACTCACAATACTGCTTCCATAATTTCTAGCAATGTGTCCAAAGTTATTACATGCAAATAATATTGTAACTATAAGGAAACTATATTTTAATTACATACAAAGGTGCAAATACATTACTGATAATAAATTTGTTCTAAACTAGAAATCTTATGCAATTCACAACCTTCTGACCAAAATAATTGCAATTAAAACAATAACCAAAAAAGAATGATTAAACATGGTATTGTATCCCCATCCTCTTGAATCTTGTCTTTTGGATATTTCATTCTTGATTTTCACTTGGATGTCATCATTCTATACTTTCTCTATCATTGATTCTTATAATTTTTTCAGACTTTACACTTTTAGATCTAATCTCTTTTGAATTCTCATTAGTAGGGTACACGAGCTACTTAGTTACTTTATTATTGTGTTCATGAAAAAAACTAATACCATGTTTTATATGTGGTGACCTCTAGATTTCTATTATCTATTCCAAGATTTTAGTGCTCTTTCTAAACATCATCTTTATTTGATGATTTACTCAATGAAGATCTTTCCTTAATGACACAATTTCTACTTCAAGCTTTTCATGGTCTTTATCTCTTGACAACAATATTTTAGTCAAGACTGAACTTTGATCCATTTTTATTCTTCTTCTTGAATCTTCAGGTCAATGATCATCTTCTCTTCCTTCCCATTTTTCTGAGACAAATGTTCTTTAGTCTTCACGTCCTCAACAATTCTATTATTTAGCCTCTTAATCCCTTTGCAAGTGTAGAGAAAATCTTCCACATGATCTACCTCATCATCATTATTTCTAGAATTCATCTCATAATATTTAGTAGTCTCCATAGCCACAAATACAAATATCTCTCTTTCATCTCTAAAAATGTCTTGATCCTCATAGTTAGTTGAAAAACCTTCCTCATTGATGAAGAAACTCTTCTGCTTGCTCTAAAATTTATTCCCTTTTGGCAATGACTTGTTTCCATTATTTTGCTCAAAATATTTGTATAGACACTTATCCATAAAATTTCCTACACCACCACATTTGAAACATTTGAAAGGAAACTTAGGTATTTATATTTTCAAAGCCCCTCTGCAACTTCCTGACAAAATTTTCTTCCTCTAGATCGGATTCATCATTTGAATAGGGATCAACTTTCTTCTTAGATGCTTTGAATCTAGCTTATATATTTAAAAAATTATCAGTCTCAGTCATCATCTCATAAGAGGACATAATTCTATGTAATTCATCCATAGTTAGAGTATTCAAATATTTAACTTCTTCAACAACATAAAACTTTGCATCAAACTTTCTAGGAAGAGATCTAAGTACCTTTTTTTATTTTCATACCTTCTTTGATTTCTTCACCAAGACATTTGATGGAGTAGAAACCCTCATAAATCTAAAGAAAAAATGTGGCAATGTTCTCCTCTTCCCTCATTTTTAGAATTTCAAACTGACCTCTATGAGTTTGAACCTTTCCTTTCTCTACTTTTTCATCACCTTCATAAATATTTTGTAACTTATTCCAAAATTCTTTCATTTTCCTACAATGCATGATCTTTACAAACTTAAAGTTAGATAAGCCACATAAAATAGTATTCCTTTATTTAACATTATTCTCAAAATTCTTTTGATATCTTGGAGGCCTTTTAGGGATCTCATATCCTTCAATAACTATTTTCCTAACTAAAAACCCTAGCTCCAAAAGGTATTCTTCAATCCTCACTTTCCAAAAAGCATAATTGGATCCATCAAAGAGCTATCACCTTATTTGAAGAAAATCATTCTCGAGCCACTATGGGTGCCATCTTGAATCTACCTCAAGCTATTAAGCTTCTTCAAGGAACTTGGCTCTAATAGACAATAAAAAAATCACACAATAAACACCAAATATACATGGAAAGAACTATAGTGAGAAGAGCTACTTGGAGCTACTATCTAAATCCAATCTCACCAAAATAATGAAAAAGTTACAATCATGAAGTAGGCACCAACCTACTGGAGACACCAATCCCTTGAAATATATGTAGGAACCAACCTAATAGGGACAATAATCCCCTATACAAAGATTTATGCACCAACTCAATAAGTAAGACACTAGTCCTACTAGAATACAAAGATAAATCTTGTAGAAATTTAATGATAATAATAGAACTTACACACGATATGAGCTCGCCTTAGATACAATCTTATACTCTTTCTCATCTTTTGATAATGGTGCAGAATGATTGAGATGCAACAACATTAAATTACACTTCCTTGCACAAGATTATACTTCCATAAAAATTCACATCCACACACTTTACTTTCACACACACATCATATGAAGTGAGATGATGATTATATAAAACATATTATGTTAATATCACTTCATATTGGCCAGGGGTCCACAATTATCTAGGTTGACATAGGGTGGATCTAAATTCAAATTACATGAAACATGTAACAGATAGGTCCTAAAACAAATAAATACTACCACCAAATGAACATGATGTCATGTGCTCCTACAATAATCTTAACCTAGACCTATTTAGCACCCCAAGCTATCTCCAAATGATGCAAACTACAAGACATTGTCACATATTTTCATAATACAAACTAGTTAATTGGTAAGCATAGTGAAAATTTTGTTACTTCAATCTTTTTGCATGCTTAACATAAATTACAAAAATTCTAGAATTAAATGGAATAGATGTAGACATACTCTCATCTTAAATTGAAAATAAAAAATCATATCTTTAAGGGAATACAAAACATGATTCTATTTCCAAATAAATCTCTCTACCTTGAGTAACTAGCCTGGTGCAGGGGCACCATGAATGTTTCAATGTGCAAGTTTTAGGAATATGGTCTAATGTTTAGTTTTAGTGTTGAGTCTTATATTTTTCTCATAAATAAGGTCATATAGACCATTTAATGATGTAATGAGTCAATTTATAGGTCTTTAGGTGGTTGGAAGGTTTAAGTTCCAAAATATTGAAAAATTGCAATATTATGTAAAAGTTGTCAAACTAAAGTTGCAAAATGTGCAAAATCTGGAAGTTAAAGAGTCACCTTGTTCTAGTTCATTAGAAAATAGTTGGAAGTTGTTTGGTCATGTTTTTAATGCCTTTAAAAGGCCTTGTGAATGTTTGAGGAAGGATTAGCTATTGAGAATTTGAATTTTGAATACTAAAAACCACTATTATCTCATAAATTTATGTATTTTGCATTAAAATTTATAGATACAAGGTATTGTGCTTGCCTGTACATGTAGTTATTTCTCTACAAGTGGTTGGATCTAGTGGAGGGTTGTTGGAATTTCAATTTGCATTTAGTTTTGTATAATTTCATTGCATTTTAAGCATCTAGGAGGAAATTCTCTATTAACTAGTTTGTGAACCATATTTAAGGGTTTTGAAGGTTTAATAATACAATAAATGGCTATTCCATCTATTGTATCTATTGTGGCTTGATGGTGAACTGATAATTCTATGGTTGGCTATGAACTTCAATTGCACTCTTAAGATGTCTCACCTAAAAGGAGAGATAGAACCCCAAAATTGAAGTGGTTCACTCAAATAGAGGATTGTATGATGTGAGTATGACTAAATTCAATGTTGTAAATGCAACTAAATAATGAAATTTATTGACTATTGATGCAAAACCTATGAAATATGCAATGTTTGAAAACACAGTGAGATATGCAAGAATGAACTAAAACATTAACAAATGCAAGAAAAAATTGAAATAAGGCTGAACAAAGTTCACCTAGGAAATGAATGTTGAATTTGGAATGATCTGAATACTAGCATAAATCAATGAAAATCACTAGTGGGGCTCATTCGCCACTGATGGCGAATCAGTCCTCCTACTTTTAAAATCTCCTAGAACATGTTTATGACTATCAGGAATTGGAATTTGACAAAATATACTTTTTCAACCTTAAGGTGGGACTCATTCACCACTGATGGTGAATCATTCCTCTCCCAAAATTCTATGAAATCAAGGGTCAATTCTATAGCTCTAGATCTGCACTTGTCTTCTTCTTAGTTTGATTCCAAAGTCAAATCTATAGAAAATGAACTGTAGGTTGTCTCCAAGCTTGAAATCAGGTTGATTTGACTTGAAACACTTTGTTTACTTGTTGACCACCTTTCAACACCTAATTTCTTGAAAAATATACATACAAAAGTCTACAAAAACACATGTAAAAGGGGAAAAATGGTTAAGGGTTAGAGTATAGGGACTTGCCTTGGTCAAATCCCACTTTGGTAATGAAACCTTTAATGAAGAAATGAAATGAAATGAACAAGGAAAGATGAATAAACAACATGAAAATGTCCCAAACTCACCAAAACCTTGTTGAAGAAATCCAAAGTTATGTCAATGGCTGCTCCAAGATGCGTAATTGATGCTTGATTGAATGATGCAAAGTGCTTGAATGATAATTAATGAATGCAAGTGAACTTGATGATTGAGAGATTGTAGGAGATGTAAAATGAGGAGAAAAGCACTTATTTATACACTCGTGTGCCCTAATAACCCAATGATACATCATCACAGGCTGACATAAGGTAATTTTGAATAAAAACCCAAAAGAAAATTTGAATTATTTTGATTTTGGAGCCAAGAGGGACTCATTCACCACCCATGGAAAATGGGTCCCACCTTGGGCTTGAAAGTGGGTGTCAAGAATTAAGTCACATTTAATGTTATTTATCAGGCTTACATTCAAAAATACACTTAATTAAGCCTTATGAATGCATAAAGGGGTCAAAGAAAGCATAAGAAAGGTGTAAATAGTGAAATTAAGCCTAGAAAAGAGTGAAATCTTGTTACAAGACTTTACAACACTTCAAAATATGACTTGATAAGGGATAAAAAGGTGATTTTTAGATTAATTGTAATGAAAAGAGTCCAGAAAAGTGTAGAAATGTGTTACAAAACTTCACAAAACCTTCACAAGATGCCATAATTTGAATATTTAGGACTTAATGTGAGTGCATAAGTTACATTGCAACATTAAATCAAAGCAAAATAGACTAAGCATCGTGAGAGCAAGACCTAAAAGACCATTAAAATGTCAATGATTCATTTTTCTATGCTATAGATGGCATGGCCTAATTAGGTAGGAATTAAATGTTATTAGGGTTTTGGAGAGTAGGGAAGGTCATTGGAGGTTTGGGCATGATGCCTTGGGGGTGAAAAGTGTTGTTTTTTGAGTGAATTTGGGAGGTTTGAGTATGGAAATGGTTGTAGAACTTGGTGGCAACAATTTCTGATGTTAGTTTAAGCTTGTGCAAGCATTATTATAAATTTTTTAAGAGTTGTTTGAGTGTTGGAAGGTTGGGAAACTGGACTTTCAATAAAACCTCTTTGTATTGGCATAAAATGAGGGTTTCATGAATAGATGACTTGAAAGTTGTGTCTTAGGGAAATAGTTATGGAATGTGTGGTTTTGTTGCTTGGTTAAGAGTTCCCAATTGATTTTTGGGCTTGAGGAAGTGACCTAATTTGGGGTCTAGGACAACATTGAAGACTTGGTTTGAAGATATTGGTCCAAAGTAAGTTATAGAGGTTTTGAGATATGTTGTGAAGAGGTTAAAAGAGTGTCTGAAAGGGCTTTTTTTTTTGGGTATGATTTTAGTTTTGTGAGACAAGTTCAAGAAAATAGGTTTGCAAACCTGCAAGGAAAGGTGTGAGTTTGAATGAAGAACCACGCTTGCTAGGGTTTTGGAGATTAAATACTCGTTGAAATCAATTTTAATCATGTTGATTGTTTGAAGACCTCCCTGATTTGCATCAATTGGTATCAAAGCTTAGGAAGTATATCTTGTGAAGGAGAAGTTGAAGAGTTGCAATGAAAGATTGAAGGGTGAAAGACAAAATGCCTCCAAAAGGAAATAATATGGAAAAATAAATGAGTGAATTAAAGGATAAGCAAGCTAGGGAGATAAGAGAAGGAAATACTTCCAACTCTAGAAACAAGCAAGAGAAGAGATGGGGATGAGAGTGATTTTGATGAAGAAGAGGAAGAATAATTTGAAGATGTGGATGAAGAATTGGATCCTGAAGAACAAAGGATGGCAAAGGTTTTGAGGATAGTCAAGAGTTATAATCATAAGGTGAAGATAGATGCTCTTAAATATGGTGGGACCCTGAATGATGAAGAGTTATTAGTTTGGATTGCAGCCTTGGACAACTATTTTGAGTGTGAATATGTTCTTGAAGAGCAGAGGGTGAAGATTGCAAATACAAAGCTGAAAAGTCATGCACTTTTATGGTGGGATTATGAGAAATCAAAGAGGAGAAAGAAAGGTAAGTCCAAGATTATTTCATGGGACAAAATGGTAGCAAAAATGAGAGGTAAGTTCTTGCCCAAAGACTATGAAATTCAAATATTTGAGAAATTACAAGGTTTAAGACAAAAAGAAATGGATGTGAAAACACATACTAAATAATTTTATAAGTTGAATATAAGATCTAGGCATAATGAGAATGAAGTTGAAAAGGTTGCTAGATATCTTGGGGGTTTGAGATTCAATATTCAGGATGAGTTAGTTTTGGAAAATCCAAGAACTATTGAAGAATGTTATCAGATAGCAATAAGGGAAAAAGAAAAGGTGAAAATAAGGAAGGAAAAAAAAACTAGAGTTAGGGGCATTACTTCAAGAGGTAGAGGCACATTTTCTAGTTCAAGACAATTCAATGAAAGCCTAGAAGATGCACACAAAGAAAAAGGAAAATTTTCTAATCAACATGGTGGATTCAAAGGCTCAAGAGAAAGATTTGGAGGAGGTAGATGTACAAAAAAATTTGCAGGTAGATGCTATAATTGTAATGAGTTTGGGCATCCAGTATACAAGTGTCCTAAAAAGCATGGTTCTGGTTCTACTTCAAGTGGTGGTGAAAGAAGAAGGAATAAAAGAGTGCAATTGGTTGAAGAAGATGAATGTGAAAGTGTGAAGTCACGTAGTTATCTTGTTGTAATAGAAGTGGGAGAATATTTGGGGATGAGTAGACAACTTATAAAGGAAGCCATGCAGAAGGAATCTACACAAAGGAGGACCTTATTCAAAATGACATGCAAATGTAAAGGTAAAGTATGCAAAGTTGTAGTAGATTGAGGTTCCATTGATAATATGGTATCAAGTGAAATGGTAGATAAGTTGAATTTGTAGAAATTTCCTCATGAAACTACCTATAAGGTATCTTGGTTAACTAATGATTAGTCTCTTTTAGTCAATGAACAATCCTTGGTTGAGTTTTAGATTGGTGGTTATAGGGATAAAGTTCTTTGTGATGTTTTACCTATGATTTGTTGTCATTTACTGCTTGGGAAACCATGGCAATATGATAGACATGCCATGTATGATGGAAGAAAAAATCCCTATCAGATTGAGAATGATGGGGATGTGTTTACATTGATTCCATTAGTTGAAGATGTGAAAGGAAAAGGTAAGGCATCCCAAGTGATCATGATGGGAAATGAGTATATAAAGGTTGAGGAAGACAAAGGCATAGAGTGTGCAGCCATTTCAAAGATTGAAAGTCATAAGATAGTAGATTGGAAAGGTAATACGATTTTGTAGAGAAAAGGTGGTAGTTTGATGTCAAAGTCTAGTGCAGAGAAAATCGAGAGTGAATTACTTGTGGAAAGGAAAAGTTGGCATGATTAGAACATGGTAGGGATAGTCATATGTCCATTGATAGTAAAAGGGGTTAAGGGGAAGTTCAATACTATCATTATAGTGGTAAATAAGTTTGATAATGTAAAGGATTTGAGGGTAGAGAAACTAGTGACAGAGGTGAAGAAAAAAAATGCAGTGAGTGATGGTGTTTGGTAGAGACAAAGAGGTAAGTTTGAGCATGTTTAAAGAATGAAAGATAGGGAAATCAAAAGAAATATTGTAGGAGGTAAGTTTATAGGTGTAGCATCAGTCTTTCATGAAGGAAATATAAGAAGTTAGCCATCAAATCAGTTTGGGGAAGAGAAGTAGATTCAAAGAGGTAAGAGGACTATAAGTGCAAGGTATAAGGAAAATTGTCCAGTTTTGACTCAATGGATAGGTGTACCAGAGAAAAGAGATTTTGCAGATCAAAGGGATGAATATTTTAGAGGTGGACCAGTTGAAGCTCATTTTCCAAGAGACTTGGTAAAATTTCAAGGCTGGGTGTATGGTGTAGGGGCACCATGAAGGTTTCAATGTGCAAGTTTTACTTGAATATGGTCTAATGTTTAGTTTTAGTGTAGAGTGTTATATTTTTGTCACCAATAAGGTCATATAGACAATTTAATGATGTAATGATTCAATTTATAGGTACTTAGGTGGTTGGAAGGTTTAAGTTGCAAAATATTGAAAAATTGCAATATTATGTAAAAGTTGTCAAACTAAAGTTGCAAAATGTGCAAAATCTAGAAGTTAAAGAGTCACCTTGTTGTAGTTCATTAGAAAATAGTTGGAAGTTGTTTGGTCATTTTTGTAATGAATTTAAAAGGCCTTGTGAATTTTTGAGGAAGGATTACCATTGAGAATTTGAATTTTGAATACTAGAAACTACTGTTATCTCATAAATTTCTATATTTTGCATTAAAATTTATAGATACAAGGTACTGTACTTGCCCTTAATTTTTTTTTTCTATACAAGTGTTTGGATCTGGTGAAGGATTGTTGTAACTTCAATTTTCATTCAATTTTGTAGAAGTTCGTTCAGTTTTAAGCATCTAGGAGGAAATTCTCTATTAATGGATCTGTGAACCAAATTTAAGGGTTTTGAAGGTTTAATAATGCAATAAATTGCCATTCCATCTATTGTATCTATTTTGGCTTGATATAATGGAATAATTAGGTGGTAATTATATGTTATAATGGTTTAGGAGAGCATGGAAGTTCATTGGAGGTTTGGGTATGATGCCCTGGGGGTGAAAAGTATTGTTTTTTAAGTGAATTTGAGAGGTTTGAGTATGGAAATGGTTGTAAAACTTGGGGGAAGTAATTTTTGATGTTATTTTAAGCTTTTTTAGGAATTATTATAAGTGTTTGAAGTTTTTTTTGAGTTTTGGAAGGTTGCAAAACTGGACTTTCAATAAAACCCCTTTGTATTGGCATAAAATGAGGGTTTCATGAATAGGTGACTTGGAAGCCGTGTCTTAGAGAAATAGTTGTGGAATATGTGGGTTTTTTTCCTAGTTAAGAGTTCCCAATTGAGATTTTGGTTTGAATAAGTGTTCACAAAAGGGTTCCTTTGATAAAGTGACCAGGGGTCTAGGACAACGTTGAATACCTGGTTTGAAGATGTTGATCTAAAGTAACTTATAGAGGTTTTGAGATATATTGTGAAGAGGTTAAAAGGGTGTTTGAAAGGAAATTTTTTTTGGGTATGATTTTAATTTTTTGAGACAAGTTCAAGAAAATAGGTTTGTAGAACTAAGAGGAAAGGTGTGAGTTTGCACAAAGAACCACCCTTGCTAGGGTTTAGGAGATTAAATACTTGTTGAAATAAATTGGAATTGTGTTGATTGTTTGAAGACCTCCCTAATTTTCATCATGGAATAAACCATTATAGATTAGAATTACTAATTACTTTTCTAACATGAATATATGCAATCATAATATTGCAAGTATAATGTTAGTAATCAGATTTTTCATTCTCAAAATGCATTGATAATGATAATTCAAGTATTATTACATTCATTTTTTTACCTAATATTGCTCCTCCTGAGACATCACACCTTTGACATCATTGATCTCCTTTGATATCAATGATAACCTATGCTAAAAAATTGACCCCCACTTGACATATGCTTACTTTAGTGTGAGTTTGAGTGTAAGCTCATACTCTCACTAAAGTGGAAGCTAAATGTAGCATCAAAAATTATCATCCTTGATGGTTTCACACTAGGTTTTTCTCCCTTCATGTGCTTGGACCTATTTATGTATTAATTTCCCATTTTATAAACATTCTTAGAAAATTAAACCTAAGAAATCAAACTAGGTCATCAAATCAACTCAATCCATGCAATAATAGATCCTTGAAGGTGATGAGTGTGACTTCAATCCATCAAGGTGATCATATCTGAGTAATGAGTTGTATAAATTTGTTAATTAATTACTTTTTTATTGTCAGCCTCTATCCAACCAACGATAAGCTCTCTTTTATATCATAGTTTTTCCATTGTGGAGGTAGAAATACCAACACATGGTTTGACATAGGTAATCCCCTATATGGAACAACTCTTCCCCTCTCTTCATATGTGCAATTTATAGATTTTAAGTTAATTGGAGGAAGATTGAAGGCTATTTGTTCACTCATTCATTAAAACCCTACAAGTTTTTAAGTCACAAAATATGAATTGTCTCATCAACGAATGAAGTTGTGAAAAAATATAGGAAGATAGAAGCTATATACTAGGAACCTCGGCCCTATTTTTTTAGATCCTTAAAAATAGGAGGATTTTCTAGGGCATATGACACCTTAACCAACTTTAACTTTGCACCCAATTTTGACCCTAGGTTCCTATTTCTCTTCACTCTACATTATTGGAACTCATTTTTATCTTCCTGAATTCAATTTATTAGAAATCATAGCATACTGTTTTATTTCATAGTTTTTATAGTTAGACCATTGCATCCTAAGAATCAATCAATCATATTACATCACATCAGACATTTTACCCACAAGGATTATAACCCTCATCTTCCATCCTAACTCTCCCTATTAGGTTTTGCAGTCAAGTGGATTTTTGATCATTTCTAATTCTTCAAACCAAAAATTAGGAATATTTTGGTCTATACCATAGATCCCTTTTCCCAATCAGAAACTATTCTATAAGCTCCTACAAATAGATATGGAGGTAAGAATTTTCACATACACTTAGAGGAAAGGAAGATCCACATATAGCCACTCTAAAAAAGTTGTGCACACCATACATATCTAGAAGAATAGTAAAATCCATTCAAACATAGAGGTATTCATAGCTACATTAAATCTTAGAAGTGAGAAGAGGTGAACAAATAATTTTAATTAATTCACAGGTATGGAGCCTATTTACAATAATAAAACAACCTAAAAATGTGAGTCTTCTATTCTAGAAACTATAGGAGGAACCTTTTTTTTCTAAATTATGGTGTTAGGCCTTCTATACTCATAGAGGTGTAAGAAAAAATCGTCCTTAATTCCATTTCAAAATATTGGATCCACTTAATTATTGGGTCTATTAAGCTCCAAAGAATTAACTATTTCATGATTGAAAATCTTGAGGACACCCTTCTCTAACAAATAAAATCTCCACAACCCTATATTTTAGTAGATTTCCTATGTAGACCCAATCTCCTAACATAGAATTAATGAGGAATGTTCATCACACCTCTGTAGGTATAAAAGGCCCACACCCCTCAATTGAATAAATAGATTCTCCCTTTAGTTTTTAGAATAGAAGACGTGCATTTTCTAAATTATTCTATTATTATAAACAATCTTCATCCCTTTGAACCAATAAAAAATATTTTTTCACCTCTTCTCACTTCTAAAATTCTATGTAAATATTCTTACAACTATGTTTGAATGAATTTTACTATGATCATGGCTATTTATGTTGTTTAAAACATATTTATATGGGCTATTTATGGACATTCCTTCCCTCTTAGTATGTGCAAAACTCCTTACCTCCATATCTATCTACAAGATATGGTAAAATAGAGACCTATGTGACTCCTAAAAAAATTTGTTGATTATTTTTGCTATTGTGAATAGGGAGAAAAATTCATAAGTCTTGATGCACCACTTCACTTTCTTTTCTTTCATTTCTCTCTCTCTCATTTTTCCTTTTTGAGTTGTTAGAATAAGGTAAGATTTTATTTTAATTTGTCTTGGCTTGGACCAACACATGCACCTAGATTTAAAAAGGGACAAACCTTCTCTAGATGTTTTACCTCAACCATGAGGGTCACGTACCTTGAGGCCATTTCCATTCTATCAATATAATGTTGAATTAGCCTTAGCAAAGGGTACAAATTTAGGTGATAACAATATCTACAGTAGACATGTATGTGCTTAGAATCCAATTTATTTGGTAATTTATAATTTAGTGCAAAAAATATAAAGCTACCAACTTCACTCATATAAAATAACATGTCTCAAATACTCTATCTAATCTACTATAAAATAACACTACTCAAATATAACATTCATTCCCAAAGAAATGGGAAAAAACTTTGTTTTACAAACCCACATCCATCAAGAGTTATACTTTAAACCATATGGTCTTCTTACAAAATCACAAAATTTTCTAATCATGCCAAGTAGATATTCTCCTCCAAATATCCTTATTAAATTTTTTTCCCTACATGTCTAGAATCGTTTAATCTCAAGGTAAAACATAACAAAAATAAAAACAACAACAAAAGAAAAACAAGGAATTTCACACATGCAAGTTTCTTAATAGGAGAGAATATCTCATCAAAATCCTTTCCTATAGTGAGGAATTATTTTTCCATTAACCATGCCCTATAATTTCAAAACATGTACTTATTATTTACTTGTTCATAGTCCTAGAACCATACATTAGAAGTGAAAAAAAAATGATACATCTAAAAGTAGGTGGATATGCCTATTAGATTACATTCTAAAATAAATTTACCTCTTCAAGAGTGGGGTACATGATATTTTTCCTCTTCCCATGGTGATTTTAATCACTCATTATTAGTCTCTAAGTATAATCATCATTATTCCAATGCTAAAATCATGTTCATCCTTGGATGTATGATCCTTGTTCTTTTGACTAAAATTGTCAAATGACTTGACTTGTAAATTTTTTTAATAGGTAAACATCTAATCATGTCACTCCAACCAAACTTTAGTTCTAGAACTCTAATATCTATGAGTTTCACTCTTTAGATTATGGGTATCTCTCTTCTCCCATACTTTATTGGTATTATCACTTTATTATAATAGAAATACTATTACATTAGGGGAAATTACACCTTTCTAGATATCATCTTGTGTTGGCATTCCTAATTATGTTCCTATTATTATCTTTAGAATAGAAGGGGTCACCATGCCTTTCCATACAATATTATGAGTTCTTGCATACCTTACTATATAGTAAGAGACACATTAGGGAGATCTTATCACACCATACCACTTATATTCCACATGTGAGGCTATTTTCACCTTACTATTTACCATATACTATGAGAAACATTTTACCTTTTTATATAAATCTAGTCCATATAATTTCATGCCTAACCTACTATATTTCTTACCTATTATAATAATAAGTAAAAATCTAATCATGTCATTTAAATAGAAAATTAGTTCATTATCATAGCAATCCTATTGCATTAGGGGAAATTACACCTTTCTAGATATCATATTCTGTTGACATTCCTAATTATGTTCCTATTGTTATCTTTAGCATATAGGGGGGACATCATGCCTTCCCATAGATTATTATGTCTTATTGCATGCCTTACTATATAGTAGGAGAAATATTAGGGAAATATCATCACCACATACCACTTACATTCCACATATGGGGCTATTTTCATCTTACTATTTACCTTACTAGGTGAAACATTTTACCTTTATATACAAATCTAGTCCATATACTTCCATGCCTAATCTACTATATGTCTTACCTATTATAATATGTAATCATGACATATTATTTACATGATTCATAAGCTTGTATATTTATCCTATTCTTAATTTTCATTTACTATTTTACTTATCCTCTAATTCCTTGAATGAAATTGTTGAAGGGGGATATCTTATCTCATATACTCTTTTATTGATCTTAAATATGGTTATTAATGCCAATATAGATAATCATTATCATATCCATATGGAGCTTGATTGTATGTAATATTAGTTTTTGATGAGTCATAATCTATTACATGATGTGGAAACACTTGATATGTGAAAAAAATTCTAGAGGCATAATTTCTTAACCATCGTCCTACTTGTTTATTTTCTTAGACAATAAAAGCATGTTTGTGATTGGTGCTTATTCAACCTATGGGAAAAATACTAATAGTTATACTTTTTTTATTTGGTTTGTAGGTTTGAGCATTAAACGCATGTTAAAGGATATAAGAACACATTGATATATCTACTTGGATACATCAGTTTACATGAACCCTAATACTCTTTTTATGTCTAAATATTTAATTTTGAGCACTTTTTCACTATGAGATATATGTTCATTTAGAATTCATCTACACCTCAAAGTGAGGGAAAATACTAATGGTGAAATTTATGTTCTCATGTTTATTTCCATTAAGTATTGGGTCCATTTCGAAATAATATATTCATTAAATTACATAATGACATGTGACATATTTTTCTACTAATTTTGGCTCCTTCCATGATCTCTATCCATCATCATTTATTCTTGCCTATTGTGAACAAATATTTTGGCTTCCAAGGATTCTCTAACTCTTTTAGGGTTTCTCACCTAAAGGAAAGAAATGGGCCAAAATGCAATGTACACATTCAAGATTAATGTATGAATGGATGCAATATGCCTAAATGCTATGTATAAATGCAATGAATTGAAAAATAAATGTGATTATTAATGCAAAACCTAAGAAATGTAACATGTTCAAAAATACATTATGATATGAAAAAACACCTAAGAATGCAAGTAAACAATGAAAAAATTAAACAATATTGGAGAGGTGCACCTGAAATCTAAAGTCCAATGCAAAGAGTCTCTGGAATCCTATAGAGTTGTTTGGAAATGTTGATTGGGACACTTACACCAAGCTAGGCAACTTAGTCCAATTTTGGGAAAAATTTGTCATGACAGGAATCTGTCAGATGGGTACTCAAAAATATAGAAACCACTTTTTAGGTCTGATAGTGGGACTAATTTGCCTCAGATGGTTACTTAGTCCACCTTGGAATCTCTAGAATTTTTGGACAGGATTTTGTAGCTTTCGGCTTATACTTCCTTTCCTAATAGGTCTTCGGTTCAAATTTTGTATGAAACGGGTTGAAAGAGGTCTCCAAGATTTAATTAGGGCTTTGTTGACTTTGATGGCTTTGATGGATTGTTGACCACTTTTTGACACCAAACTCTTTGAAAAATATGCGTACAAGACTTACAAACACACATGGAAAGAGGGGAAAAAGGGGTTAGGGTTAGAGAATAGGGGTTTTCCTTGGTCAAACCCCAATTTGGTAATCAAACCCAATGAAATGAAATGAAATAAAGATAAAATGATGAATAAACAACATGCAATGTCATAAACTCACCAAACCCTTGATGTTGAAATCTAAAGATATGCAATGAAGTGCTCCAATGGATGACTTAATGATGCTCAGAGTGCTTGAGTACTTGAAAATGATTAAGAGATTGATTACTTGAGTGTTGGATGAATTGGGTGTAAAATAAGAGGAAAAACCCTTTATCTATACTTGATTTTCTAATATTTCTCAAAATAACACATCACAGGATGACCTCAAGTGTAAGAGAATAAAATCTTGCTAGAAAATTGAAATTATTTTTATTTTTGTGCCCAATGGGACTAAGTCGCCCCAAGTGGCGACTTGGTCCCACTAGGGTAATTTTAATGGGTGTCAGAAATTAAAGTCCTTTAAATAAGGTTTAATGGGAATATCCTCAAAAATACACTTAAGTAGGACCAGAAAGTGCATTAAGGGGTCATTCAAACATAAGAAAGGGTCAATTTAGTGATGACAAGTCTAGAAAAGCGTGAGAATTTGTTACAACTCTTTACAACACTTTGAAATAAGACTTGGTAAGTGATAAAAGGGGTTATTTAAATAAATTTAATGAAAGGGTCCTAGAAAAGTGTGAAAGTGGGTTACAACACTTTACAACACTTCTACAAGACATCCTAGAAGTCTTAATGATTCTCAAGGGTCCAAGACCTAATGTGAATGTGCTGACCACATTACAACATTAAATCTAGGCAAAATCAAGCCGAAGTCTACTTGAAGGGCTTGAACATGAGAAAAAGTAGAAGGGTTACTTTTTCATGTCCATGCCTGTATACATTTCAATACATGTGAAGTTATCCATAACTTATTTGTGCTTTCTCCAATATATTTATATGATTTACTATCCTTGATTAGAAACAATTCATTCTTGATCTTGATACTTGACTTTCCCTATTTTGAGTCATTTCTATTACATGTGGGATTGATCACTTATGACGTAGATCTAACCTAGAACTCAAAATGCTAATTCTTACCCTTTTGTCATAGCCATTAGGAACTAACTTAGCACATGTTTGTGTGATTATTTTCTAACTCGTGGTTTTTAAAGAGAGTGATTTTAACACTATTCATAATCTAATCAAGCAATCATTGAATAATCAATCACATTTACAAGTAGCACTTTCACAAACAAGCAATTTGCATTTTTTATTAAAAGAATTTGCGCACTTGCCTACCCATATATGCCATGATTGTGAAGTCCTTAATCGTCAATTATGAGCAAAGGTCCCAAGAACTAGATAGCGTATGCCTATACTATTCCAAATTATAACCACATGCTAGGGATTGGATTTGTGCAACATAGAATTGTTCCACATCAATGGATTTAACCTAAATAAAGTTATAGGCCTACACAAATTGAGGATGATAAATGCACTAAGGTTACCTATTTTCCTATTCTAGATAATGAAGTTTTATGTTGTATCAAGTCTCTCTTCTTCATTATTTCTAAAACTAAATATATAATCTCTTTAAATTTAATTTCATAAAATAAAAATATTGCATATACTTTATTATTCCAACGGTTTGATTCTTGACGAAAACTCTATGGTTAATAACTTTAATGAGACTAGTACATTGTGAGTGAACTCCTAAAAAGTCCTGATGCTTCACCCCTATGAACATCACCTAAATAGAACTAAGTAGACTTCATTCTTATAAAAAATAGCTTTATATAAATCAATAATCATAAAATATGATCAACAAATTTAACTTAAAAATCAGATATAATTATTATAATTTAACATGCTCCTAAATTTTTTTTTACTTATAATTTCAAATATTTGAGCTTCCCTTTACTTGCTTTTAACTCCTTTTAACTTTGTTAATAACTTGAAGTTCCAAACCAAAAGCACGTGCTGCCTGTTTTCTTTTGGACCACCTTGGGTGCTTTTACAATTATAATTGATTTCGATCAAGAACTTGTCCAATTTGTCATCTCATTTGTCATTTTACAATGCAGCCCACATTTTTAAAATTTCGAAAGCCTCGCACAAGGAAGAAGAAAAAAATATCGATCATAGCGGACCAGTAGTTGGCTGTATCTATCTATATGCACGTGAATGACAGTCATTTAAAAAGTCGGCAAGGTTGAAACGTTTTGAACACACGTGTTTATTGAGGCGTTCGCCGACTGCCTGTCTTAGCTGTGACGTTTATGTCTTGAATTGGTAAAACTTTTACGTTCATTCGTAAAACTCTTGGACAGAACATTCTAGTTCTATTTATAGCTCAAGCCTTGCTTGTAACCTTAGAAGCACAAAGTTCTTAACATCTTAAAGAAGTAGCTAAAGTATTTTCAGTGAAATGGGAAGCTTAGGAGAGTTAGAGAACAGCAATAAGAGACCGGCTTGACCTCATGTAGTGGTACTTGTGAAAGAGTGAATGGAACAAGCTCAGGATGGTGCTGCTTGTGCGAACTCAGCTTTAAAGAATATCAGGATTGAAACAATTTCAGACGGGTTTACTCCTGATCTTGACAAGGAGAAAATAACAGATATGGTAAATCTGCTGAAAGAGTTTGGAAGCGTTTCATTCGAACATCTAATAGAGAGGTTCAATGCTCAAGGCGAGAGAGTATCTTGTATAGTTTATGGCTCTTTTCTGGATTGGGTTCCACTAATACCAAAGAAATTTGTTATTCCTGTGGCCTTTTTTTGGACGCAGTCTTGTGCAAAAGAACTCCATCTATTATCATTATCACAAAAGAACTGGTATGTTGACATAACTTCGTCATTCACATTCAAATAGATTACTGTTCTCTCCTTGGCAGAACAAGAGTTACTGTTCTGATGGTTGATCTGTACATATTTTTTAAAGCTTTTTAACTGGACTGCTTTACAGTCAACAACTGATTACTGTTTCTAGCCTTTAAAAGTGGTTCCTGGTTGACTTGACAGGAATGGGCACTAAACATTTATCAAATATATTTTGACTAAACATTTAATTTTTTCATGTTCAGGGAAAGAAAATGAATCCGAGAATGACATGAATGTGAAAGCAATATCTGGACTTCCACAACTATGTCCATCAGATCTACCATCATTTCTACAATCTTCAAATCCCTCCCCATCAATGAAAAAATTGGTGCTTGATCAATTTACTGCTATTTCTCAAGCCACATGGATATTGGGAAACTCCTTCAGTGAACTCGAAGCAACAGAAATTAAATCCATGGAATCACTCATTCGACTTAGAACGCTGGGTCCTCTACTTCCATCGAATTTTCTAGAAGGAAACAATCATGAAGACATAGATGTAGGAGCACATCTATGGAAAGCAACAAATTGCATGAATTGGCTTGAGAAAAAGGGGGAGTCAACTGTCATATATGTTTCATTTGGCAGCTTAGCTGTCCTTTCCAAAGAGCAAATCCATGAAATAGCATTTGGACTAAAGGCTGGTGGTTATTCCTTCTTGTGGGTGATACGTCCAGGTGATGGTAAAGAAGAACATAGCACTCAACAAGATTTTCCAAAGGTTTCTTAGAGGAAACTAGCGAAAAAGGATTCGTGGTGCCATCATGTCCACAAATGATGGTGCTTGCCCATTCCTCTATAGCTTTGTTTATGATTCATTGTGGATGAAATTCTACACTAGAGAGCCTTAGTTTAGGGGTTCCTATGCTGGAATTTTCTTAATGGAGTGATCAACCAACTAATACAAAATACATAGAAGAGCATTGGAAGATAGGTATAAGATTGAATAAAAGAGAGGATGGTTTGGTTGGGAAGGAAGAAGTGCATAAATTAATCAAGGAAATGATGGAGACTAAACGGGGAGTTGAACTAAGAAATAATGCTTTGTGGTGGAAGACATTAGCTATGAAAGCTATGGGAGTGGTGGATCTTGAGATGAATTCTTTGTTGAGGAGGTAAAAAATGGTGCATCATTAATGTCTTCTATCATCATTTGAATGTATTTTCAAGTGTTGGATTTTACTTATTCGTAATGAAAACTACTTAGAGTTTGTGTTAATACCCAAAATCTTAAGTATTTTCGTATAGAGTTAATACAAGAATCAATTATATATGCTTTGTAAAACATCCTCTTTTCAAAGTTAGTTTATTCCACATGTTTGGAAGGTAATAGTTCTATTGAGTAGAATTAGTATAAATAGAGATTTTTGATAGTAAAATAAATATAAATGAATTATATTGCATTCACATTTTCTCAAAGATGGTTGTCCATTTGAATAGACTTGCAATATTCTATAATATAGATTTATCTTGTTTAGTATTTTAATTTATCTTTTATTGTCTAGCTATATTTCATAAATCTAGTTATTTGTTGTATGTAACACCACTAAATATAGTACCAAATCTCTTTCTAGGGCCATGGTTTGGCATAATTATTTTCCACCTAGCACCTTATACAACTACCCATTATGTGTGCTCACCTCACCCTCTTACAATTTGGGTTATTAGAAAGTCACTATATAACTAATTGAACTAAGTATTTGACTGAAAATTATTCTTTTTTCCCTTGGTTGTAATTTTTTATATAGGGTAGAAACCATATACTAGTAGTTTCAAAATATCACAAAAGAGTTGGTTTTTAAGGTAAATTTGGATTCCTCATATAGGTTTCTTTGAAGTTTGTAGGGCTTTCCCTCACAAACTATACCATTAGACAACATCTATCATGTACACTTAGATATAACTAAAAAATGCTTAATATTTTTTGAAACCTAGCCCTACAAATTTACTAACCATCTATCCTTGGTGATGCTTTTGTAATTCATTAGAATTAATTAATTACTCACACCATACTAGATCCCTCAATATCTATTTATATTAAAAGGATCATAGAATAGACTAGTGGAGTTTATGGTGAACCCCACAACTCCAAGAAATCATCTACAAGAAAATAACTTGTCAAAAAGAGAGATCAAAGCAATTGATTTTCTCAACAACTTGAAAAATTGTATTGATGTACTAACTTGAATGAATGAAAAAAATATTAAAAAGGAAAAAATCAAACCCTAGATCAAACCTTCATTGAGGATTAAGTTAGATGATGAAAAGTGTCCGCATCCTATGCTATGAGATAACATGACTTATAAAATAGCTCAATCTGATAATAAGAAATATTTTCCTAAGTTTAGCTCAAACATGACTTATAAAACTAGCTGGTCTGCCACCACATACTTTTCCTAAGATTTTAGGGCTCAAATACATAAATTAAAATGGGCCTAATCATTAATTAATAATTAGCTAAATATTAGGTGATTTTCCTATTTACTCCAACACTGCTCTTAATATCAAATTAGGGATAATCTAAAAACCTAATTATGAATAAAATGATGGATGAAAAATGGGTTCTAGATGTAAGGCTTGATGAGGGACCCATGTATAAAAAAACAAAATATCTCATAACAAAAGAAAAGAGAAAATATCATGGGAAAAACTTTGTTGGGTGTGAGTTGTGGTCTTGAAAACCTCACCATTCAATCCAAGGTGTTAGAGAAAGTCATATTTGGATTTTGTTTCATCAAAATTTGATATATGTTTTAAGATCTACAAGGTTTTCAAGGAAGGATTTCAATTTCCAGATTCAGGGGTTAGTTGATATTTCAGAGCAATTTGGGCAAAAAATGACCTCACCATTACATCTAGAAGGTGCAAGAATCTTAAAATCCACTACAAAATCATTGATATTTGATAAATTTAGTTGATGTGTGAGGAAAAAAAACTTTAGGTCGTACAATTGTACAGATCCATACATGGCCATACATCTATACAACATTGTCATTTGCATCTACAAGTCTGTCCATCAATAGAATTGACATATTTCTAGGAATCCTTTTTTAATCACAAGTTATACAACACCATGCTAGCATTCATAGAATATGTAAAATAAAACCAAACGATATAATAACTACCATACCATTTTTTTTTCCTATCACATCATAGAGGTACATAATCCTTTTTTAATCACAAGTTATTATATGGTTTGGTTTTATTTTAATAAAGGTTTTTTTAAAAGATTCTTGATATCAAGCAATCTTTTAAACCATTGACCAATAGTTTATTGTAACCCCTAGTTGTGGGGTCTAAATTTCATGACCAATGGGATTTTCCTTAAGGGGCTAGAACTTGAGACTTGCATGGCCTATGGCCTACCACCCCCCACCCCCACTGCTCTACCTAGCGACATCATTTCCACTGAGAACAATTTATTTTAAAAAAACTTTGAAAAATGTGGTTATATGGCAATCCAAGGGCCGTAGTTTTGAGCCCCTAGGCCCAATTTTGATTCCTCAGAGGGCCAAATAAGCCATTTTTTTGAACTTTCATAACTTGTAATCTAGGAGGTGAAATTTTGCGAATGAGATATTCTCAAGAAGCTACCACTATGAGTTTTGCAGTGGTGTAGGCTATTTTATATTTTTTTGTTGTTTTTCAGTATTTATTATAACTTGTTAAATTTAGATCTACTTTTATGGCTCTTGAGCTCATATCTTTTTTCAACGATCTCTGATTTTCATGATTCTTACCACATTGGAAAGGTATTGAAGAGCTCTACATTGCCATCTATGCACTTTTTTGTATTTTTCCAAAGTTGATTGTTATTTTAGTTTTACCCCAAAGTGTGTTCTTTAGATTACTTGGATGTTTTAACAGTTGGGAGGATGCAATTTTGATCTCTACACTTCATTTCAATTCCAAATCATTTATCAATCAACTATTGCTTCATATATTCTAGGGTTGTGTTAGTTTGAGAGTTTTCTAATGTTCCTTGGTATTGGGTCTACTATTGCTTTATCATGACTCTAACCTAAGTCCTTCAGTGACTCTAATATGGTTTCTAGCAAACAAAATTGTCTTTCCTTTACTTGTTGGATTAAGGATTCTAGTGTTACTCCACAAGTGTGCTTTCAGTGCTTCATTGTAGTAGGCCATCTCATTATGGTGGGTATATGGTCTTTCTTATCATCGTTTGTGTGGATGGAGATTGACTGTAATTTTTATGGATATCATTATTACATTTATCTCTCTTTTTGGGATAATTTTTGTCCCACCTGGTTTTCTCCTTTTCTCCATTTGTGAGAAATTACATTTGCATTTGTACATGGGTACCTAACATTGCCTCATGGTCGATACCCATTCTTGCATCTTTGCATCATTTGCATAATAATCTTTTCCCTCAATTTCAATTAAGGGGGGGTGTTGGGTGAATAAATATATTATACCTAGTTAATTCCCTTATTAGGGACTTAGGGTACATATTCACATATTGAGTTTACTTAGGTTCTAAGATTCCTTCTAGAATTATTAGTTGTCATTTCTAGATCTTATCTTATCCTGATTTTTTACAACTTAGTTTTTTGAACACCTAGAAGATTGAAAGATGGGGTGAATTAGTATTCTTTTAAACCACGTAATCATTTCAACATCCAATGCTCATAATTTATTCAATTACAGTAATGAAAGAAAACATGAAAACATCCAACAACATCACATAACACATGAAAACCAAGATTTTTACATGGAAAACCGAAAATGGGAAAAACCACGGTGAGGATTAGCTCACAATATATTATAATTGGTTATATTATATTACAAAAGTGCTATTGCAAGTGGACTAGCTGTCCATTGAGAAATAAAAAAAATAGAATATATTGTGGTTCATCGCCAAATTTAAACTCTTACAATTACATCATACTCATGCATTAAATATAGTTCCAATTTTGCTCAAAATATAGACTCAAAACTCTTCATACTGATCTAAATCAACACTCTGCTTTGCTCTACATTCACACTAAATTCACATTCACCAACTCTTATCATATGTCACCATCACCAAAATACTAAAAAAGATCTAACTTATATATCTACTTCACCTATAACATCAATTAGGTTGACCTAATTAGATGTAATATACAAAATGTAGCTTGTCAACTCAAGATCTACCCACACATGCTTTGTGCCAAGATTCATACCTTATAAAAATAAAAAATAGGTTAACACAGACTTAAAATACCACCAACATAATAGATCAAGAAATATCCAATCTTTGCAATACACCCAACTCATTAGGTCTACACCAATAATGACCTAATTACAAAATTCTCCAACTATGCAACCACATCTAGACACATGGACCTCCAAAATCTATGCCAATTTGTTATTCACTCATCTAACTTTTTTCAATATCTAAATAAAATTAAAATCCAAAAACCAATATGTGGAGAAGTGTGGACTCATCAACACATATGTACTAAACTAGAAATGTCTCATACTTCCAAGTCAAACTTCTATTGATCATAACTCCAAAACCAAAAGCAAAAATAGGATGAAGCTCTAGAATTCAGATCCTCTATCAACTAATAAAATTATGTTAGAAGCATAGATAAAAAATCTTCATCAGCAGACCAATGCAAACCCAAATACCAGATCTTGTGTAGACAAAATAACCTGAATTGAAATTTAGTCAATTTGCACAACTATTTCCTTCACCAGATCAAACTTTCTTACAACATTGTCTTACATAATAATCCTTAAATAAATTCAAGACATCTAAATTAATATGCACAATAGACCTCATATGGCTTACAATGTTGATATCAATGACAACACTACAATCCATAGCTACAATATGCCTTGTACTCATCCTATATGCTCATGTTTCCACCAGATGAATCAATGGCATCTCCTTATTCTTCCAATCATCTCCCCCTTTTTCATTGATTGCAACATGCCAAAATAATCTCCAAAAATATTCTCCCCCTTTGACATCAAGGGAAAAGGGCATATACAATAGTCTTCTTGACATACTCGATCTCATCTTGACAAAAATGTTCATATATACAAGTTGAAAACTAATTTAACTCCCCCTAAGAATGTTATGCATCATAACTAGGCCAAAAAATTGTAGCAAAAATAATTGTGCACCATCTACATATATACACTGGAGTCTGAAAACAATTTCATTGAAAATACTTAAATAAATAGAAATACTATCAACCAAAGGAGGTTGACTCTTAAAGCTTTGCAACACGGACTTTCCATTCCTTTTTTCCTTCTTCATAGATCTTCTTGGCTATTCCAAGAATTTTTCATTGTGTCTCAAGCTCCATAAGGTACTCTTTTCCTTGTTCCAGAGTGATGTCTACCAAATTAATCTTGGTAGCTTAATCAACACTTAGAAGGGCACTAGAAATAGATGTGCAATTTGAGTTCACCATGTCCCTTATATTTGTGAATTGCAAATTTTTTATTTTTTTTGACCTTGTTGTTGGAAGTATTTCTCATGTAAATCTTCAATAGCAGATCTTACACTTCCATCTAGGTCTTATGTCAAGTCATATACACTGGAATATTTATTTTTTTGTGACTCAATTGAGTCCATTTCATCTTTGATGCTCTTTGTGGCTCTAGCCCACTTCATACAAAACTAGAACATGGATTTGGCCTTATCCACACAAGCATGAGCATTCTTGCGATTTTCATGAAATTTATTGTGTTCTTCCACACACTTCTCTGTAATCTACATCAGTCTCTTCTCTTCCACTTTCTTGTCCATTTTTTTCTCAAGTTTTTCTTTCAAAATAGAGGCATACTCCTTGAAAGAATCAATCAAATTTTTCATATTTTCCATACTAGAGAGTGAACTGTCAATTGTTGCACCGAGCATGGCCTCTTGTAGAGTTTTCACTACTTCTTCAATTAGCTCTCCACTCTTTTGATATGTTTTTATTGTCTCCTTTCATGTGGATTCATGGAAGACATCTCCTAGTTGTAGCTTGTGGAGCAATGAAATATTAGCAAGGTCAACACTTCCTTCTTAGATGGGAAGCTATAGAAATTGAGCAAACCCAACCATTGTAAATTCAATTTCATGTTCAATAGATTCTATAGATAATCTTTAGAGGTTCCGAAGGATTCACTAATTTCCTTGATAATTTTTCATATAACCTCCTTTTAGGGCGACCTTGGATTCATGAAATGCATGCAGTTCCTTCAAATCTTCATCGTATAATGAAGTATGTCTACAATAATAAGGTATATCAAATTGAAGTAGACCCGAGCCTAAATTTTTTTTACAAGTTGAAAAAGGAATGACAACTCCTTTAAACACATTGATTCCAACATCAAACATAGAACCTATGGAAGAAGACAAACAAGAAACAAAAATAGTGTCAAAGTTATTGGAAGATGATTGGGGTTCCTTAGAATTCACACCTTCGTTTATGGGAGAATATAAAATCACAAGAAAAGAAGATGAATAAAAAAAGCAACCAATGGTTATGTCAATGTAGAATTCAAAAGAAGACTTCCAAGCATCTACCTCATCTACCCTTGAAAGTGATATAAGATATAGAACAAACTTCGATGAGATAGATTATCAACAATCACCAAACCTGAAAGAAATGGAAAGACTTTATGGGAGAGGTTATGAACATATGAAGCAATTGGGTTATAGTGGAAAAGGATGTGGAAAGAAAGAGCAAGGCATTTGTGTTCCTATGGAACCTAATATACAAGAAACAAAAAGTGGTTTCGGATATTGTCCTTCTAAGATAACGCAATCAAACATTGAAAAACCCTCGCTAAACATCATCACCATTATGTGTAAACCTAAAATCAATCTCACCTTAAAGAATCCTAAATTTCTTGATATGAATTGTGAATGATCATGGGAATACTTTAAAGCTTATGAAGCCTTGAAAAAATTGCTAGGAGTTTATGATAAAACCATATAATCCTCAAAAGAAATAGGTTACATGTGCTATGATTAGTACCAAACAAAACTATGGAGAAAAGAAAAGTAGTGAGATGGACATGAGTAAACAAGAATACAACCCTAAATTTCCAAAACTAACTGTACTTCCTCTAGGAGATACAATTGACATACCAATGGACATTAATGATAAGGAGAAAGTAATTAAGATAGGAAAGTGCCTTGATGATGAAGAACAAGAAGATCATGTAATTTTACTCCATTACTTTCCTGAGCTTTTTTCTTCGAATTATTTGGACAGGCTCAGGATTGATGCTAATATAGTGACACACAACATAGTCCTTGTTGAAAATGCTAAACTACTTAGAAAAAAGATACAAAAAAATGAATCTTACAATAGCCTTGCTAGTTAAGAGAGAAATTAAAAAACTCCTTGACGCTGGTTTCATAAGACCTATAGATTATTCTCCTTGGATTTCAAACATTGTCACAGTCGCAAAACCCAATAGTTGTATTAGGATGTGTATGGGATTTTGTGATTTGAATAAAGCATCTTTGAAAGATGACTTTCCCCTTCCTAATATGATCAACATGGGTATGTGCAAGATCATGATGGGCCAAAAAGTGGCAATATGATGGATATTTGTAGGGTATGTGGGTGATAGCTTTTTTTTACCCAAAATTGATGAAACGAAAAGGGTTTTTAAAGGAGATTCTCAACTTTCCACCAATATAAATTATGCTTTACTTTGAATTTAATAAATAATTATCATTCATTTTCTATTTGAATTACGACTAAAGTCATGATTGATAGGATAATTGAAAAAATCTATATCTTTCAAACGGTATCATATTTTTTAAATTTGAAATATGTGTCATTCTATGCGCATTGTAGGATTAAAAAAATATTGAATTTCATGAAGTTTTGACCAAGTTAAGGTGGTCGACATACAAGTTTTATATTTTCTAAAATTTATAATAAAATTCATAATTAATTATTTACTTGCTTAAAAAATTACAAAAATATGCATCACATCAGACATGAGTCCTCTACTTATATCTAAAATCTTATAAAAAATGGATATCAAGGATCATCATGGAAAAAACAAGCCCTTAATTGGCAAAAATTTAGAAAAACAAAGTTAGGAAACTTGATGTAAAAATTTGAATAAGTTATCTATATTATTTCAAAAATATGTAAGAATAGAATCTATAGAAAATTGAATGTGGTTTCTAAACTACTAGGTTTGTTTTAAAAAAAATCTATTTAGTGAAAATTTGAAATTTCAATGTAGTGGTACTTAAATTTCAAGGAAAAATTAAGAGGTAGGTGTTTGTCTGACCACTCTAACCATAACAAAACGATAATATTTTATTATATTATTTTAGATATAAGTAGAGGACTCATCCCTCGATGTGATGCATATTTTTTTTGTAGTTTTTTTCCAAGTAAATAAATAATTATGAAGTTTTTTTACAACTTTTAAAAAAATATAAAAAACTCGTATGCCAGACCACCATAATTTGGTCAAAACTTCACGAAATTCAATTTTTATTTTTTTAATCCTATAGTATGCGAAGCATAGAATGTGATGCATGTTTTGGATTCAAAAAATATGATAATATTTGAAAGCTATAGATTTTTTTCAGTCAGCCTATCAATCAAAACTTTAGTCATAATTTGAATAGAAAATCAATAATAATCACTTACTAAATTCAAAGTAAAGCATAATTTATATTGATAGAAATTTGAGAATCTCTTTTAAAAACCCTTTTCATTTCATCAATTTTGGTTAAAAAAGTAGTCGTTAGCCATATACCCATCAAATTGCCACTTTTTGGCCCATCATGATCCTGCACATACCCAAATATTATCATTTTATTGTGGTTAGGGTGGTCAGACAAACACCTACTTCTTATTTTTTCCTTGAAATTTAAGTACTACTGCATTAAAATTTCAAATTTTCACCAAATAGATTTAAAAAAAACTAGTAGTTTAGAAACTACATTCAATTTTCTACAGATTATATTCTTACATATTTTTGAAATAATATAGATAACTTATTCAAATTTTTACATCAAGTCGCCTTACTCTAATTTTTCTAATTTTTTTGCCACCTAAGGGCCTATTTTTTCCATGATGATCTTGCACATACCCACATGATAGTAGATTCGACTGCGGGATGTGCTTTGTTGTCATTCATAGATGGATTTTTTGGGTACAATCAAATCTTTATCAACCCTCAAGATCAATACAAAATAGTTTTTGGGAACATTTTGTTGGTCATGATGCCTTTTGGATTAAAAAATGTGGGACCAACATATCAACGAGCTATGACATTAATATTTCATGATTACATACATAAGATTTTGGAAGATTATGTTGATGATATTTTAGTAAAATCATTAACCAGACAAGACAATGCAAATATCCTTCGAAATATTTTTGAGCGAATGAAAAAATACAACATGAGATTCAATCCAAAAAAGTGTTTCTTTTGTGGAAAACTTTTAGGTTTTATCATATCTCATAGAGTTATCAAGGTGGACACAAAGAAAATTAATGTTTTAGTTAACATGTCACCTCCTAGAAACATCTCTTAATTGTGTAGGTCATACAAGGAAGAATTCAAGTCATCTATCATTTTGTAGCATCCTTAGCAGATTGAATGTTATCATTTACACATCTTAAGAAATATGTGCACTTTGGTTGGAATGAGGATTGTAAATAGGCTTTTGAGAGTTTGAAGGATTATCTTGCCACTTCGCCTATGTTACAACCCACTATACAAAACAAACCATTCATCTTCTATATAGTGGAATCAACCCATGCTCTTGTAGTATTGTTGGCTCAACAAGACAAGAATTGTAAAGAACACCCTATCTATTAAAATCGCCAAACTTTGATTGATTATAAGAAACGATATACAATGATAAAGAAACAATGTTTGGCTTTTGTCTTTGCTACTAGAGTAAGTTGAGACTTTACTTACTGAATGCTAAAATACATGTAATGAAAAAATTTGATCATTTAAAACATCTTTTCACCAAAATAGATTTATCTGGATGCTTAGCTAGATGTGTTACGTTGTTAACAAAGTTTAACCTTAAGTTTGTTTCACAAAAATCAATTAGAGGACAAGCCTTAATCGACCACTTAGCAAAAGCTCCCTCACTCCTGGTGTTACCTAATATAGAAACATTCCCTAATGAGAATGTGTGCACTATTTTGAAAGATGAAGAAACATGGGAATTATACTTTGATGGATCTAAGTCTAGAACAGGCTCTGGTGTTGCAATTATAATAGTCATTCCCATAGGGAAGCGTATTCCCTTATCCTATCACTTAAACTTCCTATGCACTAATAACACGATAGAATATGAAGCATTAATTCTTGGTTTACAGCTATTTTAGCTTTGGGAGTTCAAAATATTAAGATATTCGGTGATTTGCAATTAGTCATTAAGCAAATGAATGGGACATATCAAGCAAAACATGACAAATTATTGAAATACAAGGATCTCACAATGAATTTGTTAGAGAATTTTGAGTCATTTACCATTGATAACATCCCATGAAAGGATAATTAGCATGTCTATGCAATGGCAAGTACAACTTCTCTTATGTCCCCTCAAGATCCTTCAAAGGATTTCACATTTATTGTCCATACAATTATGAAATCATCAATTGAATCCAAATCCAAAGAAGTATTATCAACAACTATGGAAAGCTCTAGTGAGTGGTATACACCAATATTTAATTATTTAAAAGAAGGTACCTTTCCTGAGCCAACAACAAAAAATACTTGAGATCATCTTCGAAAACTAGCATCTAAATATGTAATTCTCACCAGCGTGTTATACAAAAGATCCTTTAATGGTATTTTACTTATATGCCTTAAAGAATAGATGAAATCCCTATAACAATTGAAGACGCTCATGCAAGTGCTTGTAGAGGTCATTTTGGAGGAAGATCATTAGTTCAAAAACTCGTCTGCATGGGATATTATTGGATACATATGGAAAAATATTTCTTAGAGTATGCTAAGAGATGTCAGAAATGTTAGAAACATAGTGATTTGATATATGCTCCCGCTTCTAAGCTTTAGGCCCAAATTCCTATTTGGATGTTCTTAGTATGGGGACTAGATCTGATTCAAAAAATATCACCACCTTCCTCTATCAAACATACTTTTATAATCACCATGACACATTATTTCACAAAATGGGTAGAAGCTATTCCCCTTCATTCCACAATTACTGATGTGATATGTTGTTTCATATTGGAACACATTATTGATCACTTTGGACTTCCTTCTTTGTTGGTTTCAAACAATGGGACACCATTTAAGAATAATGATGTGAAGAAGTTCCTAAAAACATTTAACATCCAACATCATTTCTCAACACCTTACTACCCACAATCTAATGGTTAAGATGAATCAACTAATAAGACCCTTGAAAAAATCCTAAGGAAGACATTAAAAAAACATAATAAGGATTGGCACACACAATTAACATATACATTATGGGCTTATCATACTAGTATCCAAAATTCCATCAGGACTAGTCCTTATAACCTTTTCTATGATACCAAGGTGATAATGCCCTTGGAGTTGAAGATCCCTACGTTAAGGATTTCTCTTCAAGGACTTATTGATGACAACACTTATAGAGAACAATGACTACACCAACTTGAGATGCCTCATGAACAACACATTCGCTCTTGAACATCTCCAAGCTTATGTTAGAAAATTGCAGTGTAGTTACAATGATCATGTCATCCATTGTGTATTCAACAAAGGTGATTTAGTGAACATATTAAAAAATCAATGTAATGTCAATGTCGATTGACTAAAAAAGGAAAAATTGGTCCTAATTGGTTAGTACCTTATATAATTCATGAAAGTTATGGGTCTGAAGCATATATGATAATACAAATGGATGGTACACACCTTAAGGAGCCTATAGATGTTGTGCATCTGCACCGGTATTATGTTTAATCTTCTTGAATAGTGTGGATGATAAAAAGCTAGTTTTAGAGTTAGTAGATGATGTTCTATGTTCTCTCACATTGCTTAGTTCTTGATAAAAAAATATTTTTGTGTCTTGAATATTAAAGTAATTATTTAACTTAATTTTAGATAGTTACTTTAGGCTTCATACTATTCAAGATAATCTTGTATGTTGTGTTAGATTAGATCCTTATATGCATTTAATGTTCTATAATTAGACCATAGGTACATTTAATTTATTATAACATACTTAATCACAATGTTACATCTAAGAGAAACTAGAATGTGATTACCGAATCCCTTGGGATCTAGTGATTGCATATGTAGACCTAGAGGTAGTCCATCAAGAGAATATGGTATGTGATCATGATCATGAGCTCACAAGTACATCTAGAGCATACTATAGACCTCATGCTCATCCAAGGGCCTCCCAGTAATCCTCTGCTAGACAATCTCTCTATGCCTATAGTCTGGCTACCTCTGACTAGAGTCTCTTGACCTCTGTTGTGGCTCAAGAAGACAACCTCCCCATAGGCATCCTTGGCTCAGTGGGAATTCCTTTTGAAACTCTCATATGCTACCTATAGTCTGACATATGGCTTGAATAGCTCTAGATCCCACTCCATAATGGATAGGAGCACATAGTTTGTATCAATAGCCTCCTTGTATAATGATGAAGAAACTATCTCGGTACCAACCTAGCAATACAGATCATGTAGGTCTCTCATATGCACTGCAAGATAGAAATCCTAAATATAATTAGTACACATCATGATATATAAACATAAAATTAAAACATAAAGCATGAACATAAGCATAAAGCATAGTAGTAAATAAAATATCATCACCTAGCTCTCTGACTAGTTGTGTAAAGACAACCTCATCATGTGTAGGAGGCATGGAAAATGTGCTAGCCTCTCCATGACTATAGGTGTTGGTCCGTTCTACAACTTTTAATCATGATATAGCCACATGAGTGTGAGCTAGCTCTCCCCACTCATGACCCATTGGATCCTCATTTATTGTATGATCCCCCTTGCTCATCAGTTGCTCCTCCTCCTCCTCCTCCTCCTCCTACTCCTCCCCCTGGCCATCATAATCAAGATCTACAACCTCATCATACTCATCATCTATCACATCTATGAATAAGACTATAGCCCTGACCCCTATCTGCTCATCTCTCTAATGTGGGAGTGGCTCTACATTGCCTATCAGCTCATCCATCGGTGATACAAGAGTTGGATGTGTTTCTTCCCACCACTCCCCATATGAATCTGTGGTATTGACATCATCAACATCGAAGACCGAAGCCATATCATGATCCTTGTAATCAAAGTCATTGTAGACGACATCATTAGTGGTGAATTATCTAGTGTCGCCAGGCCTCTGAGTGTTGGTTTAATTAATTATTTAATTACACTTATATAAGTTTACTTAGGTTATAAGATTCTTTCTAGAAGTCTTAGTTGGCTTTTCTAGAACTTATCTTATCTAGCTAATCCATCATTTCCTAGGTGATTAGTTTGTTAGCTGTCTCATGTCATAGGATTATGATAGTTTTCAACATCATGTTCATTACTACATTTCAACCTTTCCTATATAAGGAAGGTCGTTGTACTCATTTGTAATATACTTCATACCTCATCATTTGATAGGTCTTAATATCAAGCAAGCTCTTTCTTGCATACTCTCTTGTAGAATATTTTCATTGTTTTTGCAAGTGGTCTTGGGTGTTGAGCTAATATCTTTAGCTCTTACATGGTATCAGAGCCACATCTTGCAAAACCCTTCTCAGATTTGAGGGTGTCAGCTATTTCTACTTAGAGATTTTGATTTGAGGTTGTCTCTCCATTGGTGGGATTTCATGGCAAGTTTCTTTTGGCTCATCTTGGAGGAAATCTAAGCTTATATTTGAGTTCAGGGAAATTGAGAAAGTCAAAATTGACTTTTTTTTTTCCTAAATTTGACATTTCTAGCCAAAGTTGTGGAGGTTTGAAGATTTGGAAGATTTGAAGGTTGCAAAGCTTCAGGTTTTTTTCAAGCAAATCCAACCTTCCATCATTTCTAGGAGGCCCAAGAGACAAAAATTGACATATAACATGCCCTATTTGACCTTTAGCTATTTGTGAGGCAAAAAGAATTTACTCACGGTGGTCGTACGACCCTCGGATACATGGTACGATTTATTTATTTTGCAGAAAAAATATTCTAAAAAATATATATTCTAGATATATTATTGAGCTATTTCAATTATTGTTGGGGCTTAAAAAATATTTATTATTAATTTTATTATTGGAAGGGCATAGTATTTTTTGTGGGTATTTCTAGCCACAGGTCGTACTAACAGTTGCAGGGACATTCATTGGGTCGGCCCTTTGACTAATGGTTTCTTTTTTGTTTGTTGGGTCTTCAAATTTCCATCGACATCCTATTTTTGGGCCCTACACATTGCATCATAGCCATCCATTGGTTTCATTCCCTTGCATACGTCGTTGTCCTATCACCTACGCCCGCTCGTACCAGCTCTTCACCGCCTGCAGGTACCTTCTACTTCCACCATCAGCAAGAATCTCCTATCACATTGGCATTCACTTTCCATCTGCATCAGTTGCTAATTCTGTCACTTTGACAAGGTCAACATATTCCATTTGGTCGGCTTCACATTGGACACGGGTGGTAAGAATGGTACAAAGCTATTAATCACCAGTACATAGGTTTCATTTCATCACTGGTGTAAAGGATTTCCCTCATTTGTTTTATACTAAAATCCTTCATATATGCATAATATTTTATTACTAAGCCAACTTTATTGCACCTTGTTGTTGTCGGCATAATTTAGGAGGATTTTTTTTATATATAAAGAAACATTTGTATAACAGAGGCTGACCATTTTATTGTAAAAGCCCATTATATTATTTGGTCAGTGATTTTTTTGCATTGGATAGTGACAGGTCCTGTGAGTGACCCGATTGTAGCCCTTGGGTACGCATTTTTTTGTGCCTAATTAGCTTTTGATTTTCCTTGTTTTCGCCCCATAGTCCCTAAATTAGGCCTTTTTTTTCATTTTTTTGTAACATTTCACCACAATCTCCAAATTCTGCAAATGAGATATTGACTGAAAGCTCTCTCTAAGTACTTCACAATGGTGTAGTTCTATTTGATAGATTTTGATGCAAGTACAATTTATTCACAACTAAATTCAAATCACCCTTTTGAACCTCTTAGCTCATAACTTTCAACCGGATTCTCCTTTTTTGGTGATTCAAGTTGCATTTGGAAGGTATTAAGGAGCTCGTTGATTTGGTTCATGCACTTTTTTCAGTTTCAGCCCCAAGTGTGAGATATTTAGATTTTTGCATATTTTCTTTTTGCTTCATGACTTGGACATTGTGATACTTGAAGAATTTTTTTTTGTTGGGGGGAGTTTTTTTTCAATTGTATTATCATATTTGGGAGTTTTCATACCAGCTTGATTCAGATATTTGTCATATTTTCACTCTTGGTACTTGTTGATCTCATGGTTGAACCAAGATTTGAAGTGTTGACTCCTCATAACTATCACACCTGGAAGGTAAAAATGTAAATATTTCTTTGGTCAAAAGGTTTGTGGTCCACCTTGGGTGATCACCAACTTGATTTTACCAGAGAATATGAATGCTTTTCTCATAGGAATAAATGTGATGAAGCTATAGGTTTAATTGTAATGCATTTTTCAAATAGTTTATTATTTCATATTAAGGAATGTACAACTCCTAAGAAGGTGTAAGATAAGTACAAGACACTCTTTGGTGCAGTTAGTGAGGTTCGTGCCATGCAATTGGAGGCTAAATTGGTTTCACTTTCTACAGGTCCATTTTCCACCATTGAAGACTACTTGGTAAAATTTAAATCTCTATGATCTCAATTGGATGGATGTGGAAAGGAGAAAACTGAAAAAGAATGCATCTTTTTTATTTTTTCTAAGTTGAAAGGTTCATTTGCATACGTTTCTACTTCCTTCTATGCAACTATGGATGGCTTAGGTGATTATTTTGTAATTCCCTCTTTTGAGACATTTTGTGATAGGTTGACTAGAGAACACGATAATCTTAGTCAACTTGATACACATTCTAAGAATCATGATTTAGTTGCATCATCATCATCTAAGGATAAAGGAAAGGAAAATTTCAAACCTAAGGAAGAATCTAAAGAACCCCCCACCTCTTCAAAAGAGGAAAAACCTAAGAAGGAGAACAATAAATGTGGTTATTGTTAAAAACTAGGGCATGTTGAACAAACTTGTTACAAGAAAGATTTAGATGAAATGAGGAAACTCTTAATAGAATACAACATTTATTTTCCTTCTAATTCTAAAAGTTCATCATCTTCTTCTTTTGAATTGACATCTACTACACACACTAGTCATACAGGTCTTGCAAATAGGAATGATATGATAGATGATTATAAGTATACAAGACATGCCCTTGTTGTCACACAAGTTGAGAGGTCTAAAAATTGGATTCTTGATTCTAGAGCCTCCTATCATATATTAGGCCAACTCGATAGGTTTTCATCTTTGAAGCATACTTCCCTTATGAAGATATTGATGGCAAATGATGTGTATCTTGATGTATTTGGTAAAAGGGTTATTGATGTGCCACATGGTTGCTTTAATAATGTGCTTTGTATTCTTGATATTAAGCACAATCTTCTTTCAGTATATCAGATAGCACAGACTGGTAAATCAATTGAGTTTACTCCAAATTCAGTATACATTCAAGATTTGGATACCAAGCAGCTTGTTGCAATGGGTAGGGAAAATTGTTAGGTAAATATCTACTACTTTCCTCATTTTGTTCCTAATGGTGAATGTTCCAGAAATGACTCTCCTAGATCCAGTGTGTACAATTGTTTAGATGGTGGATGTCATGGATGGTTAAACCTCGCCATTCATAAGTCATGTGATGAGGTTGAATCTCCTCCCAATTCTTCAGATTTGAGTCAAACTTCAAATGAGCAAGATACTTGTGGTTTTCCAGATTTGCACATATAGGATGGTTTCTTGATAGGGTTATTAGATTTGGTATGTCAGACATCTTCAACAGATTTGGAGGAATTTTTTAAGGGAGTTTCTCTCCTTCTTGATCATTCATCTTTGGAGGTTTCTTTTGAGTCTTCATTTTCTTTGACTTCCACCTTGATTTGGGTAGCAACTAATTTTGTTGAGGCATCTTCAGAGGCTCTTGACACATCTTCAAAGATTTCATGCTGCAGACTGCTTCCCTCCTACTTCTTCCTGGAGATGAAGTTTCTTCAGCATCAACCATTGGATATTTTTCTTCCCAAGGGAAGATACATTGTTTGCAAGAATTTGATTCTCTTTTTCTTTCAGACATTCTTCAGTGGTTTTGGAGTTACTTCATTATGGGGGGGCTATGTAGTCTCCTTATTTCCTTCCTATGGGGGGGATTTTTTAATATATATATGTGAAAGATGGTGTACTTGGGGGGTACCATGGAGTCCTCCATCCTTCCTCACATGATTTCTTTCTTTTGTTTCTTTTCTCTCTTTTGGAGAGGATTTTTTTCCCATTGGGTTTTCTCCTCTTCTCTGGTTGTGAGAGATTTCTTTTTTCATTTGTACATGGGTACCTAACATGGCCTCATAGCCAAGACCCATCATTGCATATTTGCATCATTTGCATAATAATATTCTCCCTAGGTTGCACTTATGGGGCGTGTTGGTGTAATTAATTATTTAATTACACTTACATAAGTTTACTCAGGTTATAAGATTCTTTCTAGAAATATTAGTTGGCTTTTCTAAAACTTATCTTATCTAGCTAATGCATCATTTCCTAGGTGATTAGTTTGTTAGTTGTCTCATGTTATATGATTATGACATTTGTCAACATCATGTTCATTACTACATTTCAACCTTGCCTATATAAGGAAGGTCTTTGTACTTATTTGTAATATACTTCATACCTCATCATTTGATAGGCCTTAATATCAAGAAAGCTATTTCTTGCATACTCTCTTGTAGAAGGTTTTCATTTTTTTGCAAGTGGTCTTGGGTGTTGAGCTAATAGCTTCAGCTCTTACACCAAGAACTCTGAACTGATCTCCTAAAGAAGAGTCATTACATGGTGGTACTTGGACCTATCAAAACTATCGCATGACATGATTGCAGTAGAAGGGTCACACTATGTAACATAATCATGTATGCCTATCAAAAATCTATCCATCTATAATCTCCTCAACTGACAAGTCTCATCCAACCACTATGGTATAAGCTAGTAAGGTCTCCATATGATCTCCTTCTCATCTAGTCGGTCGAATCAAACCCTCCAAAAATGCAAATTCTTGTACTTCCAGAACCACCTTAGTGGGTAACTCAATGCGTGAGGTTACCCTAGGGATGATGTACATCGAAACCCTATCGCCCTAGTGCATGTGATGTGCTCCAGGAACCATACGCATAGTAGTGTACAATGAACCATACTACTGACCTTTTGGAATGAAAATTTTCCTAGATCATAGTATAAGTGTGTAAGGATACTGCACCCCTAGGCATATACATTCCTCTATCCTACCATCTATCATAACATATGAACTATTCCTCCCTCTAGATGTCCTCCCTAGCCATCAGGGATGAGTACTAGTGTCATAGTAAACATCATAATCTTTGCCACAAGTGGAGCTCATGAATATAATAGCCATGATAGCTCAATCCATGACACCACAATGTCATCATGAATCAAACCTCAAAGATAGTACTACATATCGTATTTCATCTCGCGAAGTGATCAATCCCCTAGAAAATGTACCCTCTTGTCACAAATCAAAATTTAGAGAATGCATTGGATGTCCTCTTAAGTGATCGTCATCTCGCCTATCAGAAAATGAAATGTGCATGTATTTTCATCCCAATGTCTGCCAAGGCCATCAACATAGCATCATGATACCTCATGGGGGGCATGAGGTATTCCCAATACAATCTGGCTATCTATAACATATGTCTCCTCCTCTAATAAAGTTGGGGCTAGGTCTCAGAGGTGACAGAATTGTTTACTACTAAGACACTACCATGATTGAGGTGGAATATAACAAAAAAAAAAAAATGTCCTATAAGTATTCTAAAATCTTACATCTATACATCAACAATCAAAAAAGTGTACTAAAGTTGTTCTAGTGTACTTTACTAAGGGTCCTTAACACTTAGGATCCCTTTTGGGACACTTCGCAAAGAAACAGGACACTTTGTGAAAAAATTGGACACTTTGTGAAAACAGGGGACACTTTGCAAAAAAAAGGGATGCTTTGTGAATTTTTTCTCCAGGGTACTAAATCTACATAGAAATGTGTAAAAACATAAAATAAATGTGTAAGGACAATGCTAAGGTAGAAAAATCAATTCACCTAATACTGTCACTCACTGTGGGCTACCTCCTCCCATCAGACATCTAGTCTTGGAGGCTCACACTCTCATCAGCTCAACATCTTTAGTCACTCTCCACCAAAGTCAAACTACAAGAAGGTAAAAAAAAAATAGTTAGAGATTACTTCACTTGTACTCTTATATATGCTAAAAATTAGTTTTTTTTACTATATTAGGGTTAAAAAGTTCCTTTCATTCAAATTAACACAACAGGAGCTAGAGAGCTCAATTTTTGAGTCATTTGTTATGTTGGAATTGTGTTTCTACTCCTATCCTTACCATACATATATCATTATATGGTATGGTACCTAGAAATACCCTATGATATGACTTACCTTATTCGATGTGGAAAGATTTCTACCTTGATTCCACCTCCCTAAAGCAAGTGCAATGAATGGGGAGCATACATCTACCCTTAAATTATATTTCTAGAAGAATTAAGATAAAAATATTTTTGGACAACTAATGAATTTTTGTTCCAGGATGCGATTCCTAACATTGTGGTTTTGTAGATGGCTATAGTGGGGGCTTTATTCTCTCGTGTTGTGAATGAACCTATATGAGCATCTTTTTATGAAATAGAGTTTATTTTTTGGATTCCTTTAGCTTACATATGCACATACAGTCATATAGGTGCTAAAGTGGGGGCTAAATGTAGTGTAAAAACTTGTACACTCTTGAAAATAGTGCAATTTCACACTTAATTTGGACCTATTTTAGCACTTTTGCATTAAATACCCTTTTAAGTCATAATTAATAGGCCCCTAAGACCCTTTATTTTGGATCTCTAGGCTTATCTCAGGTAAAAACTTTAAAAAATCATCAAAAACATAAAAAAAAATTAACAACCCATCTTGAAAATCTAGCATTGGACTCATATGCCACCTTGGCATATGAATCCCCCTAGGTGGGAACCATACACTAGGGCTAGCATATGAGTCCCATTTGGGGATTTTTTAGGGTTTGAGTTGGAAAATCAACCTTTTAATTCAAATTTTTGGTTGATGTTTGCTTTTGAGATCTAAATAATGGTAAATTAGGTGTAAATGCTTATATAAGAAAGATTCTAAGTCATTATTTCATCTAAGCAAGCATTTTTAGAGCAATTTGAACATCCAAGCATTCTTTCACAAGAGCGTTCAAGTTTCAAAAGCAAGTAGAGTTGAAGTCTTGGAGCAACATTAAAGTGTTTTTACAAGTCTCCAAGCTCACTTTCATTCAAGACCTAGCATTGTTAAGGGTTGATTATGGTTACCTATAGTGAATCATGATGGATTCTAGGTTGGGGGTGATCGCACAATATTGCTTTACAATTTTTAGCCAAACTGGACATTGAACTAAATTTTTTTAACTAAATCTTCACTTTCGGGCACCTATAGCTACTAAACAAGAGGAATTTGAAGATGATGAAAACTAGTTATTTGTAACATTTTTTCTATAGATTCTAAATATATTAAGAAAAAAAAATGGAATCAGATTGCAATTTTTTCCCACCTCCTTCGAAAACTAGTTTTTAATAATAAACACCATTGTTAAAGAGTGATGTTCACTGTATACAAGATAATTTTTTTTCTATGAAGGATAAAATTCTAATTGTTTCATAGTGTTTTATTGGATATATTTTTCTTAATTATTTTTTGAAGTAAAAAAAAATACAATTTAGACATAAGCATACCGTATACAACATAACTTTTTTTGTACGTATCGATTTTTTTTTTTTTTTTGGATCAAGGACATCAATATATAGCACATAAATATTTTTCAAATTTTTTTGGTAATCTACTATTTTTTCACATGTGCAAAACAAAGAGCTTGATTTTTTTGTGAAAAACCTACATTCACAAGAAATAAAAAATAAATATAATAATCAAATTAAATATATTTAAAATTATACTTTTTGGGAAGCTTGTAATAAGGACTACATACTTACAAAAAGTAAATTTTAAATGAATTCATTTGATCGCCAAAGGGAAAATCAAAAGCAGTTTTTTAAAATAATTTTGATAGGTGTAAAGGAGACTTTGTTATAGGTATGGTTTAAATTTTAAATGAGTTCGTTTGATCCCCAAAGGGTAAATCAAAAGTGGTTTTTTAAAAGCATTTTGATCGGTGTAAAGGAGACTGTTATAGGTATGGTTTAAAACAAGAAAGGTTCTATCCAAGGGGTTTGATCTAAGGTGGTTTGATCAAACCCTCTTCAATTGTAATCCTTTAAATGGAAATTTTCAAGGCTTAAATCATTATATTTTCTAAAAATATGATATTTCTACAAAAATCAAGATGTCTCAAAAAGTGAAAACTACTATTGTGGGATCACCCTTGGGGAGATGCAACTATCCATCAAGCCAAGCCTAATGAGTTGTTTCCTAAACGATTCCATCCTCCATTATCACTCTACTTTTATTCTAAGGAATTTTCATACATCATCATGACTTATTAGAGTGATTTGACATCTCTCAAAGTGAGTCATTACAATCAAGCTTCATTCATGCATCTCATTCCTGCATATTAGAATATGGTTGCATTAAATTTTTGATTTCGTAATCGTAGAAACACTTAAGGTTGGGGTCTATGTTCGTATTTTCATCCAAGTTTAATTTTTTCTATCAAGGTTTAATTACCAAACTAGGGTTTTTACTGAGGAAAACCCCCATAAGCAAATCAAGTATATACTCTATTTTGTAGATACTTTTACACATTCGGATTTGGAAATAAATTTGGGAGAGAAGAGTGAGTGTTGAAGTGTAGATCTAAAATTTGAATTCCAAAAAGAGAAATAGGCCTGATATGCCAAAAGTGGCATATTAGTCCCACTATAGGAATTTTTCCAGATCTTTATAGTTTCAAATACAATTTTTCCATAAACTAGTTTCACACCAGAAACCCTAGTTTGTGACTGATATGCCCAGACTAGTGTATGAGTCCCAGTGTTCCAAAATTTTAGTGTTTTCATCATTTTATAGCTTCATTTAGTCTCCTTCAAGTTTCCAAGTGCACACATTTCATCTTGCAACTTTATGTTTTGATTTACATATATTTTTAGGTCATTTAGTGAAAGATTGCATCATACTCTAGGTTTAAGCATTTTGATTTGCATTGCATTTATCTTTCCAAGCCCTAGCTTCTTGGTGAATCCTTTATTAGTTTATAATCAAACTCTAGGATAGCCCTATTACAAGATCTCTTTCTCCTTTGCATACCTAGGATTGAGATCTCTAGGGTTATCCTTGAATGAGAGTGTTTGAGTTTTGTTATTCTATCTCCCAAGTATAGAAGTCCAAACAAAATTCTTCCTTTCAATTCCAAAGCTTTGTAAGTAGTTATTTCTATATATTTCTCATATCAACTTCATGGAAAATGATATGTTTTACAATAGCTTCTAATATGGTCTCCTTATCCACCTCATCAACCTCATTATACAAAGCTGTAGTTTCTGCTAACATATCGTTTTGTACAATTCCATTAAAAAGTGCATAAAATTTCATAGGACTATGTGATCTTACTAGATTCTTTTTCTTTTTCTTCTTCTTTTCATCTGGTGTCCTCTTCATTGCTTGCTTCTACCTTCTTTTCTCGCATATAAACAATAAATTATATCCTATCCTTTTTCACTTCCTTCTCACTATCTATGTTAATGATATTAAACATCTTTCTTTTTGTGCCAACTTCACCTTGTGAATTTTCACCTTTTCTCTTCTAGACCAACTATGGTCCATCTTCTTCTTCCTCGTCATCCTCAATATTGACACCTAGATATTGATCTCTTGTATCTTTGGTCTTAACCTTTCTCCTCACATAGCTAGATTATTGTGTTGTTGGAGAAACCTTTTATTTCTTAGGCTTCTTTTCTTGTTTCACAGGAGAGGAATTCTCCACCATTAGATCATTGGATTTTTTTGTAGGAGAACTAGTCTCCATTATACTTTTAGTTCCACTTCGTGAGGGGGCATCCCCAAATAACTTTTGAGTAGCTGAAGGAGTGGTAATAGTCTTACTAGATACTCTTGCACCTAATGAGCTTCATAGAGCTTCATCCTTTTATCTTTCTTTTTCAACTTTCTCTTTTGTGAGGCCCATGGGTTGTACAAACTATGTGGTCATCTTTTCAACCTTCTTCTTTATTTGTGGTTTCCTTTGCTCCATATGCACCTATATTGATTTTTATTCATAGGCACCATATCTTCCTTCTATGGTGTTCTTAGGTTTGCTTAACATATAATCTATGGATACCATAATCTCATCATTAATAATCTCATATCCCATTTCTTAGATCCATACTATTCTTTGCTCTACTACTTGTATGATACATTTATCTTTGAAAATTGTGAAGATATCCTTCTTGTACTTCTCAACCATCTTTCTAGGAATTCTCTCCCTCTCTTGCATCCTCTTATGAAAAATTGTAAAGAATTACACAAGGACATCTTCCTGTGCCTTTGCATCTACCATACCTCTGAATAATTCTTTGAATTTATGAACATTTGGTCTTCCTCTCAACTGTGTCACACTTTTGGAACTAGGGACTTCCTTCATAAATTAAAATAATAAACACACAATTAAGGTTCCATACTTAAATGGATACATAGTATCCTTTATATTTTTCATATTCTCCATGGGCTATTGCCTCAGTAATTCACATAGGTCATAGATTTCACCTTTCTCCACAATTTGATAGGTAGTTTTAATTTCGGTGATAGATACAAATTTCTCCCTATTGGAGAAATATAACTTGTAGCCTATCATCATGGAGGTGTACTTCATAGCAGGATTCCTTATGTCCTTAATGGTCAAATCATTCCTGCCATACCTTTCTCTTGATTGCTCCATTGCAATCTCATTCTTAACAAATTTGAGTACTAGAACAAGTCTAGTGGCATACAACCTTATAACTTCCCTAATCACCTCTTTTGTGATTAGTCCAGGCATATCCATCCATAAAAATTTATCATGGATGCAACTCAATGCAATACTCACCTAATCATAGTCAAGGAAAAAAATTATGAAACCCTTTCCAAATGTCAAGCCACTTCGCAACCAGATTCTGATATTTTAGGTTCAATGCAAAGTCATCACCAGTAAGTTCATTTATCCACACATCTCCTAGCTTGGAGTGGTCATACTCTTCATGTTTTTTGTGAATGTATATTGTTATATCTTCTATGTGTAGGTGTAATGCCCATCGTGCAAACCCAGAGAACACACACAATGCAAATAATTTTTTTTTAAAACAATTAAATTAAACATGCAAATAACATTAAACCATAACCACATGCATATTACATAACATTAACACACTTAGTTCTCTGGGGCACACAAGGTTCGCAACAACTAAATGGAAATAAAGATAAAGATTACAACATAACCATTTATATTATAATAACCATGAATAAGGATACATCCAATAACCATGATGCGAGAATAATAAACATCACATAATACAACCATAATAAATCTCTTAATAAAGATACAAATGATCCTAACTATTACATCATCATTTTAATGTTACATTACAATCTCTTGATAAATGAATTACATTGAATTTCCCAACATGGGGATGATACAAGAACAATGAAATCTGAAATACAAAGTGAATACTGGTACAACTCCAACTACGGAAATGCTGAGAAGACAAGATGCTGATGGGGAACCCAATGGGTGCGGAGCACGTTCCACCCAACCATGTGAATTATAATATAACTCACCCCCCGTGCTCAGAGGTGACGAGGAAGAGAACCGACCATGAATGCCAAACTGACTCAACAACAACATAGTACAAAAACAAATACAACTCAAGGCATACAATGAAACAACCATCAACATTCACAAATCACATAACAAGTTAAAACTATGAAACTCATCACAATTAAACAAAGCATCACCAATTATACAAGTAACCAGATAGCAATCATAAACCAAATTCACAAGAATCAGAAACAACATAAAGATTACAATATCCAGAGGCAACTACAAACAAAGCACAAGGGTGTCTAGTGGAGAGTGTCATCGCATAGCTCTCATGGGATCCCCTGGCACTTCCTCCAACTGAGGCCCGACACCCATCTATGGATCCCCTAGCCCTTCCTCCTACTTGAGGGCCGACACCATAGGGTAGCTCATGCGGAGTCAATAACCTCTCATGAAGACGAGTTATGACTTTGCCGACCACGGCCTACTCAGTCTATCATTAGTCTATGATAGCCCTAATGCATAGATGAGGAATCCAATGTTTATTATCTTGTGTGTTTTACTACCCATCCCCCTAAATTCTATTTTTAGGTTATCACTTGTTTAACTACTCTTACATGGGTTCCCCTGAGCACTTCCTCCTTCCCGAGGCGCCGGCGCCCACGAAGAGCCACTCTCCCTATGACCCCTAACATATCTCAAATCGGCAAGGGTTGAACTAAATCATATAAAACATAATACTCAAATCCACACATGCGAGGTATTATTCCTCTCGCGACAACACATAACAAACTATCATAAGAAAATGTTCAACCCTTCCAAGCATAAACCATTAAGCTTCAAAACCAAAGGTATAACTAAGATGAGGACAACTTCAAAAATAAACATGCCTCTGGACTAGGGTTACAAGACAATAGGGTTCCCACACCGCAACCAGAATAAAGGAAAACCATAATCAAAATGCACAAGATAGACCGACAATCCATAGGGTTTCACAAATTAACAACATAATCCACATTTCATCAACACAAACAATCCACTTTTATCTAGTACTTGCACTCAGTTTCCACGATAAAATTTTACCATAAATATTTCATGATAAAATAATTTTACCCTATAATTCAATTACATTCAAAATAATCCATACAACCAAATATTCCTTTTAAAATAAAGTAAAATAAATAATTATAATAGAATAAAACTATATATATTTATTAAAAAATATATATATAGCCACACTGAATATATATAATAATAAAAATAATTCATACCAATTAACATTTATATATAAAATTATTTATAACAAATTAAATTTCATTTAAAAAAAATAACTTTATAAAGAATCATAATATACATATCAAACAAAATTTAAAACATAAATTAAAATAAAAGTTAAAAAAAAAGAAGCATAAAATAAAATACATTTGCCATGGCTTAATAAAGCCTGCCTGGCTAGTACAACCCTTACGCCGTGGCTCCGCCCACTTGGGAGAGGGAGTGCCAACCATCCCTCCCTAATCCCCATACATATATATATAATTTTTTTTATTTTATAAAACCATACAATTCCGTCCAGTACATGCACGGATTCCGACGGCCATTACGGCCACAAAAATTTGATTGTGTAAATATATTTTCAAATAAAATTTCAATGCAAGGAACATAAATATATATGTATATATATAAATATACGAAAACTGTGTATATATATATAATATAATATAACCCTATGAATCCATATTTAAAGCAAGGTATAGAAAGACACGATTAAATAATTTTCCATATGTATTTCAGAAACCCAAAACAATGATTCTTAAAGGAAAACCAATTTTTCCAAAATTCAATATGTAGTTACATTGTTTATTTTCACATGTCCAAACAAAATTTTCTTTTGAAATCTGAAAAGAATAATCATAGACAATTTTCTTTCTTTTAAATTTCTTGATTAACTTTTTTTTTTTTTTTACTAATCAATATAATTTCTCTTTTCCAAGGGTTTCATTTTCTTTGACCAAATAATCTAATTATTTTTCTTGTTTTCTCAAATCAGAGAAGTAGATAAAACCTGGAGTCCTGCGCTTATTCGAGAATCTGATGACGCTTGTTGAATGGCCTCTACGATGAGCTTCTAGTTCCTGCTTGTATCCATCTCTCTAGAATTCGTGTTTGAACTCAATCGGTTCATGTTCAAAAGACTCTCAGAATAACCAGCACAAGATTGAAAATCCCTTTCTAAAACTCTCCTGAAAATATTATAACAAAGAATAGAACAATACTTTTGAAAACTTCGAAGATTCAAAATGCATCACTATTATTTCTTCAACCACGTCTCCCCAAACCTGCATTGTGAAAACTTACAAAATTCTTAATTAAATAAAATATATTGTCCCTTTCTTCCAAAAACTCTAAAAATAAAAAATAAAAGAAAATAATTCTTTAAAAGCAAGCTTTTTAATCAGATTTGTATTCTTATTCGTTCTCAACTTTTTCATTCTTTTATTTGTTTTATTGTTTTAATTTCTATTTTTACCACTTTACTTGCACATCACATTATCTATTTAATTTAAATAATTTATTGTAATAATTATCCTCAATAAGATAATTAATTAAAATAAATAACACACAATTTAATATTATAATAATCACACAATTAAACTCATGGACTTTTTTTTTTAAATAAATAAATCATTTAAATATTTAAATACAATTTAATCTAACATTAAAATAAACAATTATTTCCATCATTTAAATCGAATACACCACAACATATAAAGTACCAACATTAATCAAAATACGACAAAATACAAAACACAAACCACAAATGATGACAATTACAAAATGAACAATACCAATCAAACAAGACGGTCTGAAATCATGGGACGGGATGACTTCATCATCACATTTGTTTCAACATTTAACCATTGGGCTATTGGTGCTCGCCCTGTCCTGCCAAAGCAGGTGGAATTGAGACTCTGTACCTGCAATACCTGCATACAAATGAAGTCGTGTACATGTGCATACATATATATATATAATCGAAGCATTAAATCAAAGCACTGCATTGTGAGAAGAATCACAGCATAGCATGGCACTCGCAAACGAGTGATGCTATATTGTCCTTCATCACACCTATTCTAACAATTAAATATAACCAATAAATTAACATTTCTAACTAACAATCATCTCATAACATATTTAATTAAATCACTGCATCATATCATAATTCTAAAATCAACTAATATAACCAACCATAATTTCATATGAAATAATCATGTCCTCAAGTGTCTACCCAAACCAAACAATAATAGTATCATCATAGTATCTCGCATAGAAATAATAAATCCAACAGTAAGAGGAGGGGTATTACATTCCCCCATTTGCTTACTCCTGGAAGCCGGTAAACAAAAGAAAATAAGATTCCCTAATACGGGAGGCATCCTCACACACCAAGTCAGTGAACTAATCACCATCACTAACACATAGGAGTAACAAATAGTATTAAAAAGTATTAGTAACATGGGGGTATTGTGGGACTCCATACAGAACCTTAGAGAAAGCACCTTTTGGATCGACCTTAGTGGATTTTTCAGGATGCTTCTTAAATTTAGGATAGGGTCTCTCAAACACATCCACAACCCTCGATGTTTCCATTTCCAAATATTCTAACTTTCTTTCCAATAAATTTCTTAAAAATTAAGATAGTAAAGTCCATAAACACCTTTCACTTTGATTTTTCATCTAGGGTTTGCACACACACTTGGATTCAATCACTTCAACAACATTTCTCTACTCTTTGTTTGCTCTTCTTCACTTGAAAATTAGTTTTTAAATGAATTTTGGATAAGTGTAATCACTTATAAACCTTTTTCCATGACCTAATTAATATTGAATACTCAAATTGAAAAGATGGTAAAAACCCTATCTATCTACATAGTCAACTTCAAATGCTCCACAAACTTTCACATGATGATATTTTCTACCAAAATTTTCTCCAATAGATCAAACATATTGACCTACACCACATACCCTCATGCTAAAGAATCAACATCATTTTATTTGGTGGGGGTTGCAAAATTTTCATTAAATCTCCCCCTAATCAAAGCTCTCAACTTGGTTTCCAGAGGAAACATCTACATTAGATGCTAATACCAATTCAACCTTAACCTCGGTCTCTTCATTATTTCTCTAAATCTTGTCCATCTCCTTCTTTGACTCTACCAGGAAACCTTTTGTATTGGATCATTCTTCTTTACTATATTATCCTTCTTCATATTTATACTTCTATAAAACATAGAAATGTGTCTAGAAATACTATGTAATTGTATCATATAACATTCTTTTGACCAATATTACTTCCATTCAATCTATATTTGCATTGATTAGTTTTATGGCCAAAACCATAGCATGTACAACAATAGCCATTGAAAGATTGAACCATTATAACATTGTTATAGCCATTCATCATTTGACTTTTGCATTCACTAGCTCTATGACTAGAAGTCTTACATGTAAAACATTGATTAGGAAAAGAGGGGACATTCTGATTCATTTTGCTTCTACATTTTATAGCCTTATTTCCACATTTATTGAAGGAATTAAAAAAAATATTAAACAATGGGTGTATGTGTGCATTTGGTTGCTTGGTCGGTGGTCTTCTAGCTTCATTCCCTTTATTTCAAAATTGTTTTCTATTTTTCTTCTTGTCTTCATTCTTATTTTTCAGGTTGGCTTGTTGTCTTTGAGCTTTCTCCTATCTCAAATCCTAATCCTTGTTTATCTTTGGATCCTTTCTAATTTTCAATAATATCATTAGATTTGTGGAAGCCATGTTGAATTTTTGTTCATGACTCCTTAATTTTTCCAGATTTGATCCAAGATTAACCACTTCTTGTTCAAGCTTTGTGCATTGTTAGAATTTTATTTTCACCATTTCATTCAAGAACTCTTCAACCCTTTTCCTTTATTCAAATTTTACCTTTATTTTAGTGATTGTTTCATTTTATTTATTTAACTCTTCACCTACCTCCTTATGCCTTTCTTTGAATTTATTAATTTTTTCTCTCAACTTTCAAATACATTCATCCACTTCTTTGAAATTTTCTTTTAGATTTATGTTTATACCTTCATATCTTTCTAGATCTTCAAGAGCAACTTTGATTTCTCCATTTATGTCAAATATGTAGTCTTCTTTTGTGGATTTAATAGTAGGAATCTCTTCCAAAGGAGTAGGTATTCTTCTAATACCCATGTGTTCAATCTCCAAGATCTTCCCCAAGTGGTTAAGCTCCTTCCAAGGAACCAAGCTATGATACCAATTGTTGAACACAAAAAATACCGAGAGGGGGGTGAATCAATCTTCTTTATAGCCACCTAATCATTTAAACATCCAATGATCATAACTTATTCAATTATAGTAATAAAGGAAAGCATGAAAAATATCTAACAACATCACATAACACATGAACACTAGGATTTTTATGTGGAAAACCAAAAATGGGAAAAAGCATAATGAGGATTAGCTCACAATATATTATAAGGTAGTTATAGTATATTACAGAAGTGCTCACTGCAGGTGGACTCACTATCCAAGTGGTCTCACTACCCTCTGAGAAATAAAAGATATAGAAGACATTGTGGCTCACAAAAAAAATTGAACTATTATAATTACATCTAAGTTGAATGCATGAAATATAGTCCTAATGAAGCTCAAAATACTGACCCAAAAATCTTCATATTGATCTGAATCAACACTCTCCTCTGCACTACATTCAAAATAAATTCATATCCACTAACTCTTATCATATTTCACCTTCATAAAAATACTAAAAAAGATATAAATTATATATCCACGTCACCTATAGCATCAATTAGATTAGCCTAATTAGATGTAATATACAAAATATAGCTTGTTGGCTCAAGATCTATCCACACACTCTTTGTGCCAAGATTCAAACCTTATAACAATTTGAAATAGGTTGTCACAAACCTAAAATACCACCCACATAATAGATCAAGACATATCCAATCTCCACAATACACCCAACTCATTAGGTCAATATCGGTAATGACCTAATTTCAAAATTCACCAATTGTGTAACCACATTTGGACATAAGGACCTCAAAAATATATGCCAACTAGGATATACACTCATCTAGTCCATCTATCAATGTCTCCTCAAAATGGTGAAGTGAAAAACCAATCTACGAAGAAGTGTGGACTCATCAAGACATATGTACTAAACTAGAAATGTTTGATAGGGCCAAGCTAAAATTTTGTTGCTCATATAACTCCAAAACTAGAAACCAAAATATGATGAAGCTTTAGAATTAGGATGTTCCATCAACCAAAAAAATTATGTTAGAAGTGAATAAAAAAACTTCATCAGTAAACTAGTGTGGACCAAAATACTGAATCCCTTATACACATAATCACTTGAATTGGAACATAGTCATCTTTCACAGGTATTGCCTTCACTAAATCAATCCTTCTTACATAATTATCTTACATAATAATTTGTACAAATGTTCAAGTCATCCCAACTGATCAGCACCATAGACTTTAGACAGCTTACAATGTTGACATCAAAGACAACACTATAATGCATAGTTACAATATGCCTTAGACTCATCCCACATGCTCATGTTGATAATAGATGAATTAATGCCATCTCCTCATTATTCCAACATAGTTGTCTCATGTGATAGGATTAAGACACTTTTCATGATCTTGTCTAATCCTATTCACCACCTTCCTATATAAGCAAGGCTTCATATATATATTGTCATATTTAGTGGCTTCCATTTTGGAATTATTGCATCCTTAATCATAGCATGATATTTCTTCCATTTATCTCTTGTGGAATTTATTTTATCTTGTAGTGGATCATCGAGCGTTGAGGAGTTCACCGTAAATTCCTACAGTAACAACCAAACATTAAAATCATAATAAAATGATTTAAATTTGAACACTCAACATAATTTTCACTAATTAGAATCAATACTAAACTTACAAATTTAAACTCATTAAATTGAAACACTCTCAATTTAATAACTTGACACAACTTACAATGATTGGAATCAAAATAAAAAAAGCATGCAAACTAGAAAAAAGAACACAAAAAATATAGTAGACAAATAAGGATAATTAATTCTTTAAAAACCTATAAAGAAATATGTCAATGGAAATTTACTATAGGAAAATGTATCCCTTTACATTTTCATAATTGTTTGGGCCCTCCCTACTAAAATTAGGCTTCTTTATGCCTTATTTGGTCTTATTTTGCATCCACAAGCCTTATTTAATGCATCTTTTCGAGGATGATTCTAACATATATCAAATGACCAATCATAATGAGCCATATATTTTAGGGGTGTGAAATGCTATGCCTCTCTTTTGCTCAATTAGGGTCTTTCACCTAAAGGAAAGAGATAGATCCCACACCCAAAATCTAGGTGGTTCACTCAAACTAAGGAATATATGATATAATTATGACTAAATGAAATGATCTAAATGCATCTGATTGATAAAATTGATTGATTACGAAAGAAAAACCAATGAAATATGCAATGTTTGAAAACATAGTGTGATGTGTAGAAATGAATACAAACTACAACAAAAATGGATGAAACTGAAAGTGTTCACTTGAGATATTGATGAATACTAGAAATAACATCTGGAATGCTATAAATCCTAATTTTTAGGCCTACTGGGACTCATTTTCCATTTTGGATGAATCAGTCCCAGTTTTGTGAAATTGTTCTAAAGCTCATTTCAGAAAAATGGGTGTCTAAAAATGTAGAAAACCAAAATCAGGCCTAGAAGTGGGACTCATTCACCACCCATGGAAAATGAGTCCACTTTTGAATTATTGAAGATTCAAAGGTAGAAATAGGAGCCTTTAGTCTACACTTTCTGATTCTCCAAGTGTCTGGTTCTGAAACTTTCACATTCAAATTTGAAAGTGACTTTCATGGGTATTTTGACTTAACCAATGAAGAGATGACTTGAAATTTTTTTTAATGAAATATTAAGTTATTTCTAAGCCTCCAAGATGTCTAAATCTGCAAACACACAAGACAAGAAAGAGAAATGTTGGATGTTAGGGAACAGGGGATTGCTTTGGTCAAACCCCTTTTAGGTAATTAAACCAAAATGATGAAATAATGTAATGAAGCATGAAACAATGGAGTTAATACCTTTACATGAAGATTAATCTTGAATTTCTACAACAAAACATGAAGAATATTCCCTTGAATATCTTTGGAAGCTATCTAGGTGACTTGCAATGATGAAACCCTATCTTGCTTGACTTGATTGAGAAGATAGATGATGAATGAATGATAAGAGATGTATGAATGGGTTAAGAGATGTAAATTAGGGTTTAGAGACTTGATTTCAAAGGAAATCCACCTTATTCACCTGTAAATTGGATCCCTAAGGTCGACATGTAAAAATAATAAACTTAAATTCTAGTTTTTCCCACTCAAAACTCAAAAATAAGCCATATGGGACTAATTTTCCACCTTGGGTGAATCAGTCCCACCTAGTAGGGACTCATTCGCCACAAATGGAGAATTAGTCCCAATGGGGCCCATTTGCTAGCTAAGATGCTAGGAAGTAAGGAAATAAGGTTTATATGATGACTTTATAAGGTATTTCATCAAATATTGCCTCAAGATCTACAATATGGGGTAATAGGGGCCTATTAATGATGATGTGAAGATCAATTAGGGTTGGAGACATAGTTAAATTTGAAAGTGTTATTAAATACACTTTACAAACACTAAAATGAAGTCCACTTAGCCTAGGAAGGTACAATATCAAATGTGAATGTGTAGGACACATTACAACACTAGATTAACATTAAGTTTATTTTACAAGGCTTCTAGATTGATGCGATAATGTCATTAAACACATTTTATAATGTTGAATTAAGGGAGAATGGGTTCATTAAGTCTAGAAAAGCGTGAAAGTCTTTTACAACACTTTACAACACCTTTACAAGACATCATTGAATGCATTTGAAAGGGTCCAAGACCTAGTGTGGGTGTGAAAAACACCTCACAACACTAAATCAAGGCCTCAGTAAGTCCAATTTATCATCAATTATTCCCCAAATCAAGCAAGTTTCCTTTTTTCTATGGTACACATAATTCAATGATTTGGGATTGTATGGCCCATATTTAGTGGTCTAGGACTCATACGCCACCTTGAATGTATGAGTCCCACCTATGTTTTGGGGCTTGGTCTTTAATTTGGCATTAAACATAATATTTCTTGAAAATTGTGTCCCAAGCTTAGCCTACTGTGACTCATACACCCCAACTAGTGTATGCGTCTTTCTTAGCTTGGACCTATTTTGAATTTAAATTCTTGGCAAGATTTTACTCTCCTAGATTTTATGTCGGCTTGCAGTGTTGTAATATCAAGAAATTTTCCATAAACAAGTATAAATACAAGGTTATTTCACATTTTTCTCCTATAAATTTTCATGAACAAGTGTGATCTAATCATTCTATCAATTCAAGATCATTCAAGAGTGCTTATCAAGCATTTTGGAGATATATTCAAGATTCAAGCATCATGTCAAAGTCTTCATGCATCATGTTTGTTTTTTAGCTAACATTTGTGATGTAGGTTCTTATGATAGAAAAAGGCATTCAAGTTAAGATCCATAGCATTTAATCAAGAGTCAAGATCTACATTCATGCTATCCATTACATACAAGATTGTAGCCTTTTGTTCAAGGGTTTGGTGAGTTGCAACATGGCTTATTTTTTCATTCATCATTCCTTCTTTCTATTTCATTTCATTTCAAGGTTTGATTACCAAAATAGGGTTTGACCAATGCAAACCCCTATCCACTAACAAAACAACAATTTTCCCTTTCTTTGATGTGTGATTTGCAAATCTGGTTGAAGATCCATTGAAGAGCAAGATAGGAGAAAAGTTTTCAAAATTGTCATCTACATTGCAAGATCATAGAAAGTCATCTATAGAGCAGAATTTAGTGTTTCATACTTAGAGATTGAGAGGGAGAGAAGCTATAGGAGAACATTAGAGGATATCAAATTTTTAGATCAACCATAATTCTGGGACTAAATCACCACTTGTGGCATATGAGTCCCAATATACCAGATTTCAAGAATTTTTTGTAGATCATGGTTTAGTAGTTCCAGATTCCTGTTTCGGCCTGAAACCCTAAACTAGGAATAAATTTCCCCTATTGACATATGAGTTCTAGTGTGTTTAAAAATTCATAATTTTAAGATTGCAAAACTTGTTTTGAGCCTCTTCAAATTTCCAAGTGCACCTTTGTTTATCTCAAGTTTATTATTCTAATTTGAATTCATTTTCTAGGTCATATCATTAGGTTTTTTCATGTCATTTACATTTCTTGTCTTTCCAAGCTTTTTCTTGGTGGTGAACCCCCTTATTGTCTTTAATCACACCCTAGGAAACCTTATTGTATATCTCTTTCTCTAATTCCATCCCTAGATTGAGATCTCTAAGGTTTCCTTGAATGAAACTTGAAGGAAATATGTGCAAAGGTCCTAAAACCCTACCTTTGTGTTCCATCTCCTAAAAGGTAGAGAAACCTATTCCCCTCATTTCAGGAAACAAAACAAGGATTATGGGACTTTCCCACTAGGAATGCTAATGATATGTTTATAGATTTAGAATTTAGAAATATCAATAAATTTAAGAATCCTATTCTGAATGAATAAATACCTTAGAATGTAAAAAAAAAAAAATACAAATCAAATAAAAAATGCACCAAACCTCCATAATTATATGAATTTTCTCTATAATTTTGAGATGTAGCTTGTAAAAATTGATAGCATGTACCTACAAATTAACCTTTTATGGATATGGAAATGAAGGATGAAGGCTTTGATTTATAACATTTAGGGTATAATTATGAATGATATAAATTCAATGCTAATAGACAATTGAGATTGTATAAGAGGAGTGGATAATTCTCATCAATTAAGAATTGTTAAGGGAGAGCCAAGTGGCTAAGGATAATTATCATTATTTTTTTACTTTTTGGGATAAATAAGTGTGGATGAGGTAAAAATAGAGGATACGTAATGGATAGGGTAAAAAATTAGATAATTGGATTTTATTTTTGATTAAAAAATAGATATAAATATTATTATTTAAAATATTAAAAAAATAGATAATGAATATTTTTATTTGAAAAATAGATAATGGAAAATGAAATCTATTTTAACTATTTTTTGTTTAAGAAACAAATTATTTAATTTATTAAAGATGGAAAGCAAGAGTAGGTTGCAACATATGTACAAAATGGTTTTATAATGATAGATGGCATTAGGATATGGTTAAAAATAAGTGTCTACCCCATATAGTAATCTTTCTTAGTAAATCTACTCTAATAAAAATTGGCATAGTTGTAGTTGTGGTGTACAATTAAATGCTATCTAGACACATAGATGAATTAAAGTCTCAATATCATATATAGTGGAAACAAAATAATTTTACATAAAAAACTAATATATTTCTTTATATGTAATATTAACAAAGATCTAATAAACTTGATACATGATAAGTCTTAGTTATTTGGTTACAAGTATATTCAATAAGATATCTTAGACTTTAGTTTATATATGGACTATCTCTATTATTTTAATTTCATATAATTATCCTTGGAGATAACTCAATTTAGTCTTGTATTATGTGTTGTCATCCTCAAACAAAAATTTCCTCTCCTTTGCATGGGTTTAACATGATATGTGTCATATGCAAATGCATTATATCAACCTAGAATTAGTTATTGACCTCCACAAATGAAAGAAAAATGAATTAATATAAAACAAATAATGAAACATAGAATGCATTATAAACATATGATAATTACACTAAAACTAGGTTATTCTATTCTACATTTTCTTTCAAAATGAAACTTATTTAATTTCAATAAATAATTACATGAGCCATTCATACAGGATTTTTACTTTGGAACATGTGATAAATCTCTATCAAGGTTTGATGGACAAGTCTAATCTCATCCACAAAAGAAATTAACTTTCGAACAACATCATTGTGGTAAAGGTTGTAATAATAGTGGAACAATTACCATACAATAGAGAGGGGGTCACAAGCATCTGTATCATCAAATTGATTTTTTATGTAGTGAGAAAAACATATTGGGAAAAATTGTAACAATTGAAAGCAACCCTAATAGAAGTGGATATATCTGTCTTGTGTACTATAGAGATGGTGAAAAGACATATTTTGCATCTAAGAGGGATTATGATTTGAGATACGATTCTTTCTAGTCCACTAGTTCCCATATTAATGGGAAATTCTCTACCTTTGAGTGTAATTTGAATTATTAATTTACATAATAAAAAATACCTAATTGGGTTTATAACAAAGCCTTAAAATCTATCACTAATCCAACTAGGATACTTTGATGGGATCAACTCTAGAGGGAAATTGATGATAAATTATGTAAAAATATGTCATATGAAAACTTATTAGAATAACCTAGGGGAATGTTTTGATCTTTAGTCAACCTTGGAATTGGGTGCATCACTTTTTGTAACATTTTAGTTCAATGTTGACATGACAAGCCATCTTTAGTTATCCATCTTGAGTTGGGAGCCTTTAAAATGGATTTTTTTTATATATGACCACTTTTAAGACCAAATGCAACTCCTTGGAATTGACGCAAGATTCAAATATTTGCCATAATTTCAAAAAAGAGGTTTATATTGCATGATGCATAGTTTGATCCATTTCCTCAAGATGGTAAACATATATGTGGTGATTAGATCTTCATAGAATTTGATAGGAATGTCAACAATGTTTTGTACATCTTATGTTCCAAACCTTAACTCATAATATGCAATTAAGAAGGAATATAGCATGAAATACAAATGAATATCTATAATACAAAAATATGAAACCTGAACGAATAGATATAAATGAAAAGAAATGCAATATCACAAACCTATAAATTTATTAAAAATTAAAAAAAATATCAAAAATACCTATAAAATAAATAAACATTACAATAATATACTTTTAATTAATATATTTTTTTTATAGATATAAGATGCACTCACCCTTAATTTGCGTTCCACTATTTAGACAAGATATACTCAAAATCCTTCTTTAACTGAAGAGCTGGGCTGTTTTTCAAATTTTAAAACTAGTTTTTTCGAAGTATGCATAGGGGTACTCTCTCCATCTAGAAGTCCTCGTGAAAGTATAATTATGATATATGACCATGCCACTTTAATCTGATGTGTGCGACAATTGGATAAAAAGGAGTGAATTGTCTCATTCATTGTATATGCCTCCTAGTTATCCGCTTTGTATATACCCAGTGCTACTAGTTATTGAAATTGAATGTGTAAAAAGAAACAATCACAACCACATAAAGTATGAATTCATGAACATGACAAACCATTATAGATGCATCGTTTATAATTCTTTGTTAAATGGAAGTTATGTTCAGATCAATAGTTACGTGTCAACCAGCGTAGTTATTGCAATTGAATGTGCAAATAGCAACAATCACAACCACAGAAAATATGAATTTATCCACATGACAAACCATTAGAGATAGCATAGTTTAGAATTCTTTGTTGAAAGGAAGTTTAGTTCCGATCAATAGTTATTTGTCAAGCCAGTGTTGTTCTAGCAATGACTTCATCAATAAAACAATCAATATTCTTATCAGAATTTCCACCTTTCACCACTGCTTTCTTTGCTAATATCTGCCATTGCAAAGCATTCTTCCGCAACTCCAAACCTTTATCACTTTCCATAATTTTCTTAATAGATTTCTCCACCTTATCCCTCCCAACTAGCCGATCGCCTATTTTATTCAGTCTTATCCCAGTCTTCCACACCTCTTCAATATACTTAGAGTTTGTTGTTTGATCGCTCCACTGAGAAATAGTTAGGACAGGTAACCCTGAGCTGAGGCTCTCTAATGTAGAATTCCATCCGCAGTGTGTAACAAACATACTCACTGAAGGATGATTAAGCACTGCCATCTGTGGACACCATGGCACAACTAGCCCTTGATTTTTAGTTTCCTCAAGGAAACCCTCTAGAAAATCATGTACACTGTTATTTTCTTCTTTGTTATCATTGGAACGAATCACCCACAAAAAGGAATGCTGACTGGCCTTCAGCCCAAGTGCTATTTCTATAATCTGCTCTTTGGAAAGGATGGCTTAACTGCCAAAGGAAACATATACAACACTAGAGGCTTCCTTTGTATTGAGCCACTCTATACAGTTTTCTGCTTTCCAAAGATGTGTGCCCACGTCTTGGTCTTGTGGATTGTTTCCATCAAGGAAACCCAAGGGAACAAGAGGGCCTATGTTCTTATTGGAACGATTGAATCCATGGATTGTATCTCTGCCGTTTCAAGTTCATTGAAGGAGTTTCCTAGTATCCATGTGGCTTGAGAAACAGTTCTGAATTGGTCCAGCACTAGTCGCACGAATGATTTATATGGATTTGAAGGCTGTAGAAACGATGGCATATCTGATTGGCATAGTAGTGGAAGCCCTGGTATTGCTATAACATCTCTCCCATTCTCTGCTTCATCTTTTGCTTTCACTAAACAGTAAACACCAACATTATGATGTGGAAATCAATATTAAAGATTAAGAAAACTGAGTAATATATGCTAATAAATAATAGGAAGAGTTATAGTGAACTTTAATACTATTCATATCTAATTACAACATTCCTTTTTTCCAGCTAACCGTCCCATTACAAAAAATAAAAATTGAAAGAATTTATTTTTGAACAAAATCATTTGCGTTCTCAATTATTTGAGCATATACATGTTCAAAAATTATGAAAATAATGTAAAATGCATGAAGCTTTCATCTATCTTCGGAACATGAGGAGTGAAGAAAGTACAGTCCGCAATGAATCATCTTGAACTCATTATTTAGAGATAGTCAATTGTGGCCAACGTTAAAGCTTTGTTATTGATAGACACCAATAATTCTCTAAAACATTTTTAGTTTTCAAGTAGACAAAATAGAAAAATGAAAGGTTCTTAAGCAAGATATAACTGTCGTTTTAGAGGACAGTCTTTTCCCTTAGAAAGATAAAGGTTCCAATGTAAAGACTCATCTGAGATTTAGATTTTTGTTAATTTTATAGAAATAAATACTTTTAGAGAACATTTACGAATGATTGATATAATATTATAGGAATCATTTAGTAATATTTTTGTGGATTATAAGTGTTGTTATACAGAATATATCAATATAATCAGACAATTTCTAATTTTAAAACATATTAAACTTAAAATTTCAAAGAAAGCTTATGATCTAAGAAAAATATCATAACAACAAAAAAAATCTATTTCTAACTTCAAAAAATATTATGAAATTGAAAACATAATTCAATTAAAAAAGCTATTTTCTTAATTGAAAAAAATAAAATTATAAGGTGCCAATAATATCCTAGCAAAATTAGAAAATGGTTTTATAAGCTACAAAGAGTATTCTAACAAAACAAAATATAAACTGTAAATATTAAATGAAAGCCTAAGATAATCTGTAAATATTTGGATTAAGATAAACTTGCCCAATCCTGTGTAAATATGATAATAGATGGAATAAACTGCACAGGACTGCGTCCAGAAAAATGCTGAAGGAACGTTAAACTTATCTGCAATATCAGGAACCCAGTCCAGAAAAGAGTCGTAAACAATACAAGAGACTGTATCACCTTGAGAATTGAGTCTCTCTATCACTTGTTCAATTGAAGGAGCTCCGGCCTTTCTCAACAAATCAATTGTCAGGTCTATATCTTTCGTCTCCTCACCACCAGGAGAAAGCCCATCTGAAATTGTTTCGAATCTGATATCCTGCAAAGCAGTAGTCACATGAGCAGCAGCCCCATCCTGAGCTTTTATCATTTGCTTTCTAACTCTCTCTGTGGTGATGAAGGTTACATGGAGGTTTTTGTAGACAAGCCTCTTGGCAAACTCCATTAATGGATTCATATGTCCTTGGGCTGGGAAAGGGAATACCACTACATGAGGCCGCTTAATTATCTGTTGCTGACCCAATGACCCCATCTTTGAATGCAACTCAGGCTTCACTGCTTCATAATAACACCGCTGCATTGTATTTATAATCAAATTGCAAGGGAATCGTACACCATGTGCACTGTTTTTGTTTTGAGATAAAATGACAAGTAATCTGATGAAAGTGCTTACGTAAATGTTAGAGCTTTGTCTTTCTTCTGGGTATGAACTGAGCCACAAAATGGATCTCTATGTGATGATGTTACGTAAAGAGAATAAAATCGTGGTCAGTGTTATACCATTCAATTGACGGTGCAATATCATGAACGGCGTCCGCTAAAGTTTCGCAAATTTTCACGCATACGAAAGTACATTTTCATTTAAGAAAAAGAGAATATTCCTATTAGTTTATTTGTAATATTCAGATGAAATCGATATTCCTCTTAGAAATTCAGATATGCCCATTTATGTCGGCTAACATGTCGGCATGAAGGGACTAAAAGTAGAAGTAAATGGATTCATGTGCAGTGTTTCTTAAATATTTTAAGAAGAGATTGTGGAAGATGTTGAAAATAATATTATATATAATAATTATAAATATTTAATGGTATCAGGTAAATTCACTGTCTAACAATTTATCGTGGGAAAATTCACTGTCAATAATTCACAACCGGAAAATTCACTGCCATGACAAATTCACCTCAAAGAAAATTTACCGCCACAGAAAATTAATTGCAAACTTTTAATGCAATGAGTTTTCCAGAGTGGTGACTTTTCCTTGAGGCCAATTTGTCATGGAGGTGAATTTTCTTGTGGTGAATTTTTGGTGGTGAATTTTCTGACAGTGAATTGCTGGCCATGAATTTTCCTAAAGCCATATTTAATTTAGTGTGTTATTTGTAGTCTTTGGTAATAGATGGGATGGTTAAGTCGTTGGAAAATATAGCAGATTTGATTCTTCTCAATCTAATTTTATATGGATTGAGGGTAGTTCATGTTGACGAAAGTTATAATGGTATGTGTTAGGACTTCACTTTGCATGTCCCACCAAATATTAATTATTTCTTATCGAACTCTTAGAAATATACAGTTAAATTCTTTTGAAAAATAGATCATCTTAGATTAGGTAATCTAATCATTTTATTCTCTCTAAATTGCCAACATCTTAGATCATGTTCATTAAAAAAAACCAATATCAATCACATAAATTTCTCAATTCATCAATGCACACATTGAATTCTCATTTCTATAATTAAAAACTATAACAATATGTTGTTTTATGAATAGAGATTCAATACAAAATTTTAAATTATATAAAATAATAATAATGTTAATTAACTTTTATTTTAAATTCTTACTAGTAATTAGTTCCATCAATTAATGTATTTTAGTTAAGGATATATGTGAACATTTTTTTTTTTAAATTCTATTATAAATGTGTACTAGATTAATTTTTTTTTAATTTTAATAAAATTAATTAAAAAAAGAAATTCACTTAAGATTGTGGCATACATTAATCTATTTATATTAAGAATTATTTATTTATTTAACTATATGTTAAGATGTTTTTTATAAATTAATTATAATCTATTTGTATTAATAATTAGATATTAAATTTTTTTGTAACTATGAAAAGAAAAATAAGATTTCCTTAGGATTAATTTGGGTTAATAAGATAAGTTTAATTTATTTTCTTCAAAGGAGTAATATGAAGAAAATCACATTGCATAACATACACTCCTCAACATAATTTATCTACGGAGAGGATGAATAGGATGTTGTAGGAGTATTAGTAATATGCCCTATGGAGTTAGATTGGAATATTCATTTTGGGTAGAGGTGGTTAGCACAACATGTTACATAATTCACTATTCTAAAAAATTAGTACTTCATGATAAACCCTCATGGTCATTTAGATGGGTAAGAATCACTCACTTTAACATCTTCATGTGTTTAAGAAGAAGTTATTGATGTTGGGTTATAAATCTATGAAATATAACTTCATCAACTAAATTAGTGATGTGAAACAAACATTGGGATCTTGTGACTAGGAAACTTCTACATAGTCAAAATTTAATTCTAAAATAGGTCAAACATTTTTTTATAGTTAAAAAAAAAAATGAAAGTGCAAATTTTATGATGTAGTAACATATAAAGATGATAGAATTGCACCTACGACTAAATCAAAGGTTTGGGATAGGCTAGATGAGGAGAAAACCTTAGAGAGATCCAAATAGGAAGAACATTCACCTCAACTTTGTGGAGGTCCATGAGGAGCAAAGGAGGAATTAGAGATGTATAACACCCTTAATTTTATATGTATTTTTTCATTGATTATTTACATTGATGAATGCCAATATACGAAAGAGGAAATGTAGGTGGATGCCTATGATTAGTAGAGACTAGTCATTGATGATTAAATGAATGTATTGAAAAAGAATAAAACTTGGGACTAGGTATACCCACAATAGTGTGTCCCACTTGTGAGATATTGGAAATTAACTAGGATGAGGAGAAAAAATAGAAACACCTTTGATCAAAGTTTTTTCTCTGAATGAAGGTACCTTCATTGGTAATAGTAATGGGTGAATAGAGATTAATTTTTTAGGTATCATTACAATTTGATATGAACTTGATGGTTATGATACTTATTTTAGGTGTGGAGATTAGAAGAGAGCGTTAATGAATAAATTTTATTTTGATAGACTAAGTATCTTGATTATGGGTTGTCGCATTATCGTGGTTATGGATTTCTAATGCGTACCTTAAATTATTATTTTTAACTAAATTTCATATTCTGGCACATATAGCTAAACCGTGAGGAATTTGAAGATGGTGCAAACTAGAGTCTCATCACATTTTTTCTAGATTCTAAAAATATTTTTTCAAAATTTTTGGAATCAGATTCATTCTTTTTCCATCTCCCACGAAAATTAATTTTTTCAAAAACAACATTTTAAAAGGATACACACTATAACTTATAACTTTTTTTCCATGAAGGATAAAATCTAATTTTTTCAAATTTAGATTTTAACTCTGATATCTAGTGCTTCCACTTGGTTAGATAGTCTTTATTGAATATTTTTTCCTTAATCAAGTTTCAAAGTCAAACTAATTATAATCACAAAGCGACCGTATAATGCGTAACTTTTTATATATGTCAATTTAATTTTTGTTGGATCAAGGACTTCAATATCTGGTGCACTCATATTTTTCATTTTTTTTTTGATAATCTTCTATTTTTCCACATGAAGAACAAAGAAATTCATTTTTGATGAAAAACCTATGTTTAATAAAACTTAAAAAACAAATACATAACAAAACCAAAACATATTAAAATTATATTCATTGGATAGCTTGTTCTGAGAATACCATAATCATTTGAAATAAATTTTAAATGAATTCATTTGATCCCCAAAAGCTAAATCAAAAGTGATTTTTATCAGCATTTTGATAGGTGTAAAGGAGACATTTATAGGTATGGTTTAAAACTAGCTAGGTTCTATCCAAGGGGTTTGATCTAAGGTGATGATCAAACCTCTTCAATTGAATCTTTAAAATGGAATTTTAAGGCTTAAATCATTATATTTCTAAAATATGTGATTTCAGCTAAAATTTGTTCCTTCTCAATTGTAAACCACTATTTGTGATAGCACCTTGTAGCATTTTATCATGGTTAGTGGAAAACTAATGAGTACCTATTTTAGAGGGGGGGGCATTATTATTTCGAGGAGTGCTTATCTACATGCCATGAGAGTGAGGATGTTTCATGCTCCTTAAATAAGTGCAATTAGTAATTTGATGCATGTTATGGTATATTTCCAACTAAAAATTCCCCAATTAGTGAGATTCTTAAGTCATTTCATGGCTAATACTAGTTTGTTCATTGGGTACTAATGAATGTATAAAAATATTTATGTGGTACATCAATATACTATATATGTTATTTGGGATTTAATGCCTCAAAGAATGTACACTACTTATTTGAGATTGAGGAGTTTATAGACACAAATTGGATGGGAGATGACTATATAGAATAAAAATTCTATGTCTAATAAAGCCCAAATTTTTCCCAAAATATTTATGCAACGTCTTCCACCCACAATATCATAAATATATTTCTTATTCTAATATATTAAAATAATTCAATTAATTCATATGGCATGCAATCTATGTTTTTGTCTATCTAAAAATGTACTGCTAATTAGTTGGCATATATGTCATTATAATCATTTATGTAGATAATACATGTAGCCTTGGATCTCATAGTGTATTAGAAATATTTATTTAGACAATAACCACTTTATATATTAAATTTTGTGATTTCTTAAATAAATATATATTATTTATTGTTTGGATACACCTAATAGGATATTTATATAACTTTAGTAATATTATACCAACTTAAATAGTAACATGTATAGTGTACTTAATAATTCAAAGTAAAGCTGCAATTTTAATTATTGAGTGTCAAGTGATGAAAATGATGTAACTATATGAATTTAGAGCTTTATCTAAATATAGTTGACATAAGTGAATTTGAAAATATATTGTGTTGTGATTTGACTTCTTGTTTTATTTTTTCTATATTCCTTGTTAGCATGTGGATGACATTAAGACACCTTTAATGAAGTATGTTGAGACAAGTGAATTGAAAAATATGTTGTGTTGTGATTTGAATTCTTCTTTACACTTTTATCATTTTCTATTTGGATCCATTTTATTATGCCATCTTTGTTGTGAACCCTTTGCATATTATTTCTTTCACCTTATATGTCCATGCATTTTAACTTTTTCTATTTACACCTTGTTTATTTTTCACACAAATTCCACTTTCTATCTTTTGTTTCATGTTTTTCTTCCTTACTTGGGCAATATAACTTGAGTAGGCAACACAAGTGGATAAATCAAATAAAGGAAAATGACAATGTGAGATAAAATAAAATGTAGTCAAGGTTGGAGGGTCTAATTAAAGACTATCAAACCTTGTAACAAAATAAAAAACTGTAATTCAACACTTGGCAAAATGAAACAATATAACTCAACACATAACAAAATGAAACACTATAATTCAACACATAATGAAATGAAACATTATAATTCAATACACAACAAAATAAAACACTATAATTCAACACAAAACAAAACAAAATATTATAATTCAACACACATAAAAATAACATAAATAACACAAAAAACTAAATGTTAACTGAACAAATAACTTAAAAACCTTAGAACACACTAGACATCAACTTTTTATTTACAAAATATATATTAAAAATTAAATGGTTTAATCATTAATTAAGTTTAGAGTTTTAGTATTTAATCATATTAAAATTGAAGTAATATTTTTTTAAAAATTCAGGAAGTCTTTGTAAAATCTTTAAGCCATTACCATTAAAATATATGAGATATAATTTAAATCAGTATGATAACAATCTCTGACATTTTTAGTCTTTTTATGTCTTTGTCATAGGGAAGGCTTATGTGGTCTTCTTCGTTTTTTAAAAGCTGTCATGGATGTTTACAGTTTCTAATTTCTTTTTACCTCTACAGTCAGAAGAAGCTTTTAACCAATCCTATAACGTCAGATCCAAAATATTTAGTCATCCGAAGTTATTTTACTTCTATAATCAGGCAAAACATATTCATTGTGCTATGTAATTTTGCTATTGTTGTATTTACGAGTCCATAAATTTAATTGGTAATGCGTTGTGATTGTAAGAAGAATGAGATCAAGTGTTTTCCTACTGTAGATCTCCACCACAGCAGATAACATCCACGTCATATATTCTGTCATGTAACAATCTTCGTTGATCTTCCGTGTATAAGTGAAAAACTGTAGAGAAGCGGCCCCTCTTGTTCTGCAATGGTAGTGTGTTTACGTAAATGCTGCCATAATATCATTTGTCTTGTTGCTGTAAAACGAAAGACAATGCACATGACAATCAGTAGCCTTCACGTTTAACTTATTCACAGAGGGAAGTTTTACTGGGATCAGAAGTCAATAATAATAATTTGATTGTCTTCATATTCGATATTCCATGTTTCTTTTCCTTCAACAATAAATTGTCCTTTCAGTTGAAGAGTATTATTAAATCTATGGTCTGATTAGAAGACGAAAAGATTGTTGACTCTTTATCACTTCCAAAACTAAGGACAAATGAGATTATAAAAGCAATGACGTCGGTTGCACAAATATGAGGTGAAGAATCTCTTCCTTTTCATTAGAACACGGAATATCGACAAAGGCTATTAAATAACAACATATAACGTGGATGGTATCTACTTTGGTGAATATGTTCAGTAGAAGACACTTTATCTCATTTCCATTGCTTAGAATTTTGCAATCACAATATATTAATTAAGGAATTATAAAAGTTACTTAAAACTTTTTAAATAGATTAAAACTAATGTCTAAAGAGTACAAATTTAGTGAGGTTTATCTGAGTGTCAAAATAATCATGAAATCAATACAATGTATCATATTAAAATAAAATAAATTAGTCAAATCAAACAAAATCATTTTGACAAAATTAAAGAAATTATAAATATTTAGCAAAGACAAAGATGTCTAATTTATGATCTTAGTGTGGTTAACATCAAAGGATCATTCGTCTAAACAGTCTACATCAACATTCCATTCTCTACATATATGAATAAAGTTCATATAGACTCAAAATTTCATAAAAGAAAAAAAATCTAATTCACATGAGAATCCATCTCTAAAATTATCTTTTTACAACCCAACTCACATGTTTTCTAAAGAGCCACAAGGAGTGTCCAAGCTTCCCTTTTATTATTAGTGTTGATCCTCGTAGTAGTAGAAAAAATAAGTGCGCCAAAAAAACACTATCTTATCCAACTCCACCCATCCCCACAAGACTCAGTTTACCATGAGAAGAACCACTAGTATTAATTTTGAAAAATACTCAAAGGAGGAGGAGATCATTTATCTACTCTATTCACTTTATTAAAATATTTGAGCCTAGAGGTAGAAGGAATAAATCCAACCTAATGACCCAAATCTATTTATTATAATATTTTAATAACAATGTGATAAAAAGCGTTATCCATAGAACACTTAGCTAACAACTTTTTCTTAATGAGTACAAAATATTTTGTAAAACATATTGAATAAGACTTTTATGACCATGGAAGACATGAACAATATCCTATGACATGAAAAGAATAGTAGAAAAAGCTCGTTCAAAACATAGATAAGTAACATGAACAAGAGGATGGTTCTAGATGTGCTAGCATTGTGTCCAAAGACCCTTGGAGAAAGATCCCTAAAATAAAATATGAGTGACACACTACTCATTATCATCACAAATAACACATTTGGAGGGACCTTTTAAACCTCTCATTATTATGTTATCTTATATGAAATTTATTTTTAAAAAATAGTCATAGAAATAAATTATATTTAGGTGAACAAAATTATTCTAAATCTTTTCACCTAGAAAAATATTTGTACTTAAAATTTTCATGGTCTAAGATATAATAACCATGAGAAATTGAATAAAATCCTTGGGAATCATATTCCAAGTTAAGAGTGATAGTCCCATCTAAGGAATAACATGGTCATTGGGGAAGAATAGAAGATAGATTTCCCCCACATATTTGATCTCCTCCAAGAGGCCAACAACTGGAATCCTTCCAAGAATAAATGTGAGATTCCCCCACTAAAAAAAAATATTTAAAGTCAAAAACTTCAGACCAACCAACACCCAAAAAAATTATGCATAGGGAGGAATTGAGGGGAAGTAATAATTGGGGGATAGGAATGTTGCTATAAATAGGTGTTTTACCTATCCAAATCATGTTTACATGTTAAGTCCACTTAGGTCGTAGGAGGGAATCTTTCTAGATAGTGTTAGTTGTCACTAGATCTTAACTTATCTTTTGACATTTAATGCTTGTCTCCTAAGTCATTTAATATAAATGTTGAGATAGTTATCTCATTATATAGGATTAAGACACATGTCAAGATCTTTTCTAATCCTATCTTACACTTTACTTTTATAAGCAAGGCATTATTTGTACATCACTAAAAATTCATTTTAGTTGAGTCAGTCTAATACATCACTACAATCTTGAGTATTGCATATAGGCCATATCTTGCATCCATTATTGTAAATTCATTTTCTTTCTTTTCTTTATTATAGAAGGTTGTTTTTGGTTTTTGCAAGTGATCCTAGAGCCTTGAATCCTTGAGTGACTATAACATGGTATGAAAGCTTCAAAATTACAAAACCCCTTCTAAGATTTGATGATGATTCAAGCTTGAACTTTTGCAAGATGTTCCATGAGGAAAAATGAACTTACGATTGAGTCTAGAAGGCCCAAAAACCCTTATTTTCGTATGTAATACTTCATTTTTTATGCTAGAAATTTTTTGGTGATTTTTTATTTTCAGCTGACTATCTTAAATTGGCATCCAAATGATTCTCATCAAATGTTTTTTTAAAATTTGACAGCCAAATGACCATCAAACATACTATCTTAAATTTGATAGTCAAATGACCATTGTAGATAGTCAAAAGTTGTCCTCACAATTGTCCTATTTTTCATCTATTAATTAAATGGATATTATTATCTATTTAATTAATTAATTTAAATACTTTCTTCTATTCATTCATCAATGCATTTATAAGCATTTATCCATCTGCATAATCAACTATTTACCCATTTGTATAATTATTCATTTATCCATTTCATATTACTCCATTTTGCATTAATCATCAAAATATTCATATATGAACCTTTATCCATTTACATATTTCATTAAATAATTTAAATACATAATATTATTTAAATATATAAATCCATTTTCATTAAATCAATCATTTAAATTCACAAATCCACTCTAAATACAATTCTAAACCTACATCATATCATAAATCATCTCATTTATCTCTCCTTTCAATCAATTTCAATTAATTTCAATATACATTTCTCCACTTCATTTTCTTATTCCACATCTCTCTCATAACTTTAATTCACCCTGTGAATTCATCTATAAAATCCTTCTCCCTTCTCACCAAAAAGCATATACATTTGATTTCAATACATTTGTTTTCGATCAATCATCTCTTATGTTCATTACAGCTTCTTGTTGCACTTGTGCTTTGAGAGCATCAAATGCATAAATCAAGATCATGGTGAATAAGGAAAACAATGGAGCTGATTTTATTTTGAATGCATGTGTTTTGGGTTTTGTATTGCATAGTTTACATTCTACATTTGTATTCATTTGGAAAGGATTTATTGATGTAATATTGGAAATGCTTTGAATCTAGTTATAGTTTCAAGTAGTTTTTAGTTTTCAGCATACACAACCATCATCTGCATCTTTATTAAATTTGATGACCAAATGACCATCAAGAAGTCACTGCAATCTACTCCCATCTTCATCAATAGTTTTTAGTTTGCAGTCCAACATCAAATAGTCATAACTTGATTATAGAAACTCCTTTTTATGAGATTTTTTATTTATTTTGGGTTAAATCCCATGTTTTACATAGTAGGGCTTTTGGTTTTTTCTTTTTGTCTCTAAATGTTCCAAAAATTATAGATTATCATAGATGTTAGTGAGCCATTCTTAGTTTAGGAACCTTTGGGGCTTCATTCTTGCTCCTATGGTAACATTTTTGAGTGATTTTTTTTTTAAAGTGCATAATTTTTTCATTTACTTTTTAGTGGTGTGATCAGATTGATCTCATTCTATGTAAAAAAAATCTTTGATCTTGTGGCCAAATTTGGCATTTGTAGGCAATAAGATCAAGTCTACTTCATTGTTTTTGGGAATTGGCACATGTAATCACACTAACTCTAAAATGCCACATTGTATTATTGGGGGGTTATCATGATTGAATAATTATAGGGAAATCTTGTTCTTTTATTGGTTTGAGTCTCTTGATTGGTCTATTGTGCAATAAAATTTGAGAAGTTTATCCTAGCTATCACATTGTATCCATCAATGATTGAATTGAATATGGAATTATAAGGCTTGGTGATATGGTATGATGAGGCATTTTAAATAGCTTAACCTCTTGCCATACTTCTATAAAGTGGTTACTAAACCACCAAATGATTAGGACAATAGAGAATGGTATCTTAAGACTAAATATATTCTAAGAACTATATGTCTTAATTTTTATACTAACACAAGGGAGATCCTCTAACATTTTAAGTCTCCTATTTATTCTTGGATGAAAATTTGGTTCATGTATGGAGGTCCAAATAATGATCCACTCCTAGATGATCCTATTTTGGATATGAAAAGTATCCTATATGATTGTGATAATATTCCATGTGATGAAGATACATTAGCAATGCTTAATTATTGGTCAAGTATTGAAAATCAAAGGGTCATCATATCTTCTACTTCTCCCTTAAAGACTTCATGTACTCCAACATCTACTAATGTTCACACTCAACAATCTTATGTAGATACATCATTTGGGGATAAAAGATGTAGTCCTATGACATACATTATAATCTCATCCCCTCCATCTTCTCTTGCATTTGATGATGCTCACGTTGGCATAGTTTTGGCCTCTTGTAATTTAGCACAATAGGATCTACATCATCTTCTAGTTACATCCACTTGGGATGCATAATTGACAGATATTGCTAGTGTGTTTTTTGAGTCCCAAATTTCAAACTTGGGAGAATGCATCATTTATTGCATACACCTTCTCAATGATGGAGATGATCCTTCTTTAGTTGGTGTGATGAAATACTCTTACCCTCTTATTCATTCTTTACATGATCATATTTGTAGTTTGATGTGAGTGTAGATAATTTTGGACAACACTAGAGGAGTCTTATTTGTCTTTAGAAGAGGCATATTTATCTTTGGTGTGTTTTCTACATTTGTCACTAGAATATTTAGGATTGACAACTTTAATTATGTGGCCTAGAATACCTGTTTAGAGTGCATGCCAACATTTAGCATCGACATGGATGCACTTGAGCATAGTTTCAAAGAATTCACATATCTTTCTTCTTTCCATATATTCCTTTCAAGAATGGGAAGACATCGTACATATCATCCTATTTTTATTTCTTCCTAAGGGGAGGAAAGTCTTTTGACAAGATTGAATCATCTTCATAGCATTCAAATTTGATCTTCTACCATTGCATAAGAATCACCATTGAGGGGGGATGCATGGTCTCTCTTCTTCTCTCTTATGGGGCGTCTTTTTCCTCAAATTAGTATTTTTCCCTCTCATTCATCATTGAGAGCATTATAGTATCTTTTCTCTCTTTTTGGGAGGAGTTTTGTCCCATTAGGTTTTCTCCATTTCTCCATGTGTGAGAGATTAAATTTATATTTGTACATGGGTACCTATAGTGTCAAAAAATGTCATTGTGTAAATTTTTAAACTTAATTTTGGGAATAATTAATGATAAATTGGACTTGGTATCACCTTGATCTAGTGTTGTGATGTGTTTTACACATCCACATTAGGTTTTGGGCCCTTTTGAAGGTAAATAAACCAATCTTTTCCTTAATTTAATGTTGTAAAGTGTATTTATTTACACCTTCACATTAAATTTAAGAGGCTTGTAAACTAAGGAGAACCTAATCTAATGTTGTAATGTGTTGTACACTTTCACATTGGATTTAGGACCCTTTCAAGCTAAAATACCTATTTTTTCCTTAATTTAATATCGTAAAGTATATTTATTTACACTCTCACATTGGATTTAGGGCCCTCTTGCATTTATGACTTTAATATTGTCATTAATAGGCCCCTATGACCCTATATTGTGCATCCCAAGGTGTATTTTAATCAAAAACCTGACAAAATCAACAAATAAGCTTAATTTACACACTCCCCAACACTTTAACACTCAAAATAGGCCCTATGGGACCCATTCGCTACAGATGGAAAATGAGTCCAATTTGGCCTATTTTCAAGGTTTTAAGAGAGAAAATTCAAGGTAAGTTCAAATTTCTTCTATGTCAACCTTTGGGATCAAATTAATAGTAATTTGAGTGCATTGCCTATATAAACAAGCTTTCAAATCATTATTTCATCAAGCATGATATCAAGTCAAGCAAGCAAGAGTTAAGAATTATGATACTTCACAAGATTGTTAGGAGAGTTTGCAAGATCATTTATAAGGCATTCAAGGGTAGATTATTCATCAATTATTGCAGAAATTCAAGATCCATTATCATGTCAAGAATATCAAGCATCAAGTATGTTATTGAGCTAGTGTTGTGATTTATAATTGAAGATCCAAGATCAAGCATTGTTCTACACCTATTGTCAAGATCAAGATCTACATCCTTCATGGCCATTTCATGTTGAGTTGCATATTTACAAGACATCATTCAAGGTATCATTGTTCATATTTCACATCCTATGTTTCATGTTTCATTTCCTTGTTTCCTTGTTTCATCATTTGGTTTAATTACCTAAAAGGCATTTAACTAAGGAAAACCCCTATTCACTAACAATCAACAATTTTTTCTCCTCTTTACATGTGTGATTGTAGATCTAGGTGTTTTTGAGCTTGAAGGATCATTGAAGATTAGGTTGCAAAGGTGGAGAAAGTCATCAAGTTGTCACAAGGTTGCTATCTTCACAAAAAGTCACTTATAATCTTGAAAATTAGGGTTTTAGATCTAGAAACAAAGGGGAATAGGAAGAGTAGACAATGAAGACCAGATTTAGACCTTGAAGTTCTAGAAAATACAAACTAGACTCATTCGCCACAAGTGGTGAATGAGTCCCATTGTAGGTATTTTTCATAAATTTTTGTAGATTCAGATATCCTTTTGTCCAAAAGCTGCTCCTATGCAAAAATCCAGAACTAGGACTGATTCACCTAGAATGGAAAATGAGTCCCAATAGGTCAAAAATCTAGAATTTCCAACATTTCAGAGATCCTTCTAGTCATCTTCAAATTACCAGGTGAACACATTTCATTTCACAACCTATTATTATGTTTTATATGCATTTTTAAGTCATTTAGTTCAAGCTTGCATCACATTAGGGTTTTGCATGTCATTGTCTTTTCCAAGTCTAAACTTCATGGTGAACCCCTCATTACTTCATAATCAGCCTCTAGGATAGTCCTTTTGCAAGATCTCTTTCTCCTTTGCATTAAGATCTCAAGGGTTATCCTTGAATGTTATTTGGAGAAAAGTGATGTTCTATGTACAAAACCATAAAGCATCCATTTTTCAACTAATCATTTTGGTGAACTTGCATTTAGAATACCTTCTTTTCCAATTTGGATTCCATCATCATCCTAGATCTAGCTTGCATTGACTTTGCATTAGGATTTGTATAATTAGTTAATTGGCATTTGGGGTTTCTAAACTTTGCATTAGTGAAAATGCATATAGGTTGCATTTTTGCATCTCAAATCATTAAAATCATATAAAATCTACATTTGCATTTAGTCTTCAAGTCATACAACATAAAAAGGATCAAAACCAATTGAATTTTTTTGAGAATTTTGAAAAATACCCTAACTGGGACTCATTTGCCCCTCTGGGCGAATCAGTCCCCTTCCATATTTTAAACTTCCTTTTAAAGAATTAAAAACCTCATTTTTTTGCTTCCTAAGCTTGCTAGTAACATATAGTATAAGTCTAGAAAATTTTAGGAACATCTTTTTTATGTATCTAGGTCAAATCATCCATGTAGTGAAGTCATTTTTAAAGCATTTCAAAAATCATTTCGATATCAAAAGTTTCATATCTGTAGGACATTTTTTTACATTTTAGAAACATTGCATAATTTAGATGGATTACTTTCTCAAGTTAGCATGTGTTTTTTTCAAGCATTTAGTGTTTCTAGAATATCAAATGACTTGTATGTGGAGGTAGAAATACCAATATATGGTTTGACTTAGGAAAGCCCCTATATGGAACAACTCTTTCCCTCTTTTCATGTGTGCAAGTTGTAGATTTGAAGTGAATTGGAGGAAGATTGAAGGCTATTTGTTCATTCATTAAAACCCTATAATTTTTTAGTCACAAAATAGGAATTTCTCATCAACAAATGAAGTTATGACAACAAATATAGGAAGATAGAAGCTATAGACCAGGAAACTCATGCCTATGTTTTCAGATCCCAAAAATTAGGAAGGTAGTCTAGGGCATATTGCAGCTTAGATCAACTTTAACTCTGCACTTGATTTCAACCCTAGGTTCCTGGGTGTCTTCCCTCTACATTATTGGAGATAATTTTTATCTTCTTGAATTCAATTTATAAGAAATCATAACATAGTACTGTATTTCATAGATTTTATAATTAGATAATTGCATCTTAAAAATCATTCAATCATATTACATCACATCACACATTTTACCCACAAGGATTATAACCTTGATCTTGCATTCTAACCCTCCCTAATAGGGTTTTTATTCAAGAGGATTTTAGATCATTTCTAATCCTTCAAACCAAAAATTGGGAAGAGTTTGGTCTATACCCTATATCCCTTTTCCTAATCAAAAACTATTCTATGAGCTCCTACAAATAGATATGGAGGTAAGGAGTTTCACATACACTTAGAGGAAAGGAATATCCACATATAGCCCCTCTAAGATGGTTTTACACACCATACATATCTAGGAGAGTAGTAAAATTCATTCAAACATAGATGTATTCATATTTACATAAAAATGTTAGAAGTGAGAAGAGGTGAACAAATAATTTTAATTGATTCATAGGTATGGAGCCTATTTATAATAATAAAACAATAAAAAAATGTGAGTCTTTTATTCTAGAAGCTATAGGAGGAACCTATTATTTTTTCTAAATTATGGTGTTGGACCTTTTATACTCACAAAGGTATACAAAATATCCATCATTAATTCCATTTCAAGAGATTGGATCCACTCAAGTATTGGGTCTATTATGCTTCAAAGAATTAACTATTTCATGATTGACTATCTTGTGGACACACTTCTCTAACAAACAAAATCTCCACAACCATATTTTTTAGTAGATTTCCTATGTAGACCCAATCTCCTAACGTGGAATTAATGAGCAATGTTCACCAAACCTATACATGTATAAAAGGCCCACACCCCTCATTTCAATAAAGAGGTTATCCCTTTAGTTTTTAGAATAGAAGACTTGTATTTTCTAAATTATTCTATTATTATAAAAAATCTCCATGCCTTTGAATCAATAAAAAATATTTTTTCACCTCTTATCACTTCTAAAATTCTATATAAATCTTCTTAACACTATCTTTGAATGAAATTTACTATGCTTATGGATATTTATGTTGTGTAAAACCTATTTATATGGGCTATTTATGAATATTCCTACCCTCTTAATATATGTAAATCTCCTTACCTCTGTATCTATCTACAAGATATGGTAAAATAGAGACCTATGTGACTCCTAACAAATTTTGTTGATTATTTGTGCTATTGTGAGTAGGGAGAATTTTTTTCAAGACTTGATGCACCACTTTCCTTTCATTTCATGCATTTTTGTCTCTCATTTCTCCTTTTTGAGTTGTTAGAATAAGGTAATATTTTATTTTAATTTGTGTCGGGGAACAACACATGCACCTAGATTTAAAAAGGGACTAACCTTCTCTAGAGGTTTTACCTCAACCATAAAGGTCCCATACCTTAAGGCCATTTCCATTGTGTCACTATAATGTTGAATCAATTTTAGCAAAGGGTACAACTTTAGGTGATAATAATATCTACCTTAAGCATGTATGTGCTTAGACTCCCATTTATTTGGTAAATTATAATTTAGTGCAAAAAATATAAAACTACCAACTTCAATCATATAAAATAACATGTCTCTAATACTCTATCTAATCTATTATAAAAGAACACTACTCAATTATAACCTTCATTCCCAAAGAAATAAGAAAACACTTTGGTTTACAAACCCACATCCATCAAGAGTTATACTTTAAACGATATGGTCTTCTTAGAAAATCACAAAATTTTCTAATCATGTCAAGTAGATCTTCTTCTCCAAATATCCTTATTAAAAATTTGTCCCCACATGTCTAAAATCATTTAATCTCAAGGTAAAACATAACAACAATAAAAAAAACAAAAGAAAAACAAGAAATTTGACATATGCAAGTTTCTTAATAGGAGAGAAGATCTCATCAAAATCCATTCTTACATGTGAGGAATTATTTTTCCATTAACCATGCCCTATACTTCCCAAACATGTACTTATTATTTACTTGTCCATAGTCTTAGACCCATACATTTGAAGTAAAAACAAATTGATACATCTAAAAATAGGTGGGATATGCCTATCAAATTGCATTCTAAAATAAATGGACCTCTTCAAGAGTGGGGTACATGATATATTTCCTCTTACTATGGTGATTTTAATCACTCATTATTAGTATTTAAGTATAATCATCATTATGCCAATGCTAAAATCATGTTCATCCTTGGGTGTATGATCCTTGTTCTTTCTACTAAAATTGTCAAATGACTTGACTTGTCTAGATTTTTAATAGGTAAACATCTAATCATGTCATTCCAACCAAACTTTAGTTCTAGCACTCTAATATCTAGGGGTGTCACTCTTTATATTATGGGTATCTCTCTTCCCTCATACTTTATTGGTATTATCATTTTATTATAATAGCAATCCTATTACATTAGGGGAAATTACACCTTTCTATATATCATCTTGTGTTGACATTCCTAATTACGTTCCCATTGTTATATTTAGCATATAGGGGGCCATCATGCCTTACCATAGATTATTATGTGTTCTTGCATCCCTTACTATATAGTAGGAGACATATTAGGGAAATCTTATCACCACATACCACTTATATTCCACATGTGTGGCTATTTTCACCTTACTATTTACCATACTAGAAATTTTATTTACCTTTATATAAAAACCTAGTCCATATACTTCCATGCCTAATCCAATATATGTCTTAACTATTATAATAATAAGTAAACATCTAGTCATGTCATTCAAACCAAACATTAGTTCTAGCACTCTAATATCTAGGAGTGTCACTCTATATATTATGGGAATCCCTCTTCCCACATACTTTATCATATTATCATTTCATTATCATAGCAATCCTATTGCATTAGGGGAAATTACACCTTTCCAGATATCATCTTGTGTTGACATTCCTAATTATGTTCCTATTGTTATCTTTAGCATACAAGGGGCCATCATGCCTTCCCATAGATTATTATGTGTTCTTGCATGCCTTACTATATAGTAGGAGAAATATTAGGGAAATCTTATCACCACATACCACTTATAGTCCACATGTGTGGCTATTTTCACCTTACTATTCACCATACTAGGCAAAATATTTTACCTTTATATAAAAATCTAGTCCATATACTTCCATGCCTAATTTGCTATATGTCTTACCTATTATAATATGTACTCATAACATATTCTTTACATGGTTCATATGCATATATATTTAGCCTAGATTCTTAATGTTCATTTACTATTTTCCTTATCCTCTAATTCCTTGCACAAAATGGATGCAACCAATTGAAGGGGTATATCTTATCTCATGTACTACTATTTTATTGATCTTTAGTCTTTGATGTCGCATATCTGTTACATGATGTGGAAACACTTGATATGTGAAAAAATATCTATAGGTGCAATTTCTTAACCATAGTCCTACTTGTATATTTTCTTAGACAATTGAAGCATGTTTGTGGTTGGTGCTTATTCAGCCTATGAGACAAATACTACTAGTTAGACTTTTTTTATTTGTTTTGTAAGTTCTCATTAAACACATACTGATATAAGAACACATGGATATATCTAGTTGGATACACTAGTTTACATGAACCCTAATAATCATTTTATGTCAAAATATTTACTTTTCGTACATAATTTTGAGTAATTTTTTACTCTAAGATATATGTTCATTTAGAATTCATCTACACCTCAAAGTGGGAAAAAACAATAATGGTGAAATTTATTTTAGATCATGTTTATTTCCATTAAGTTTTGGGTCCATTTTGAAATAATATATTCATTAAATTATACAATGACATATGACATACTTTTCTACTAATTTTGGCTCCTTCCATGATCTGTGTCCATCATCATTTATTCTTGCCTATATACATTTCAATACACGTGAAGTTATCCCTAACTTATTTGTGCTTTCTACCATATATTTATGTGATTCACTATACTTGATTACCACCAATTCATTCTTGATCTTGATACTTGAATTTCCCTATTTTGAGTCATTTTTATTACATGCGGGATTGATCACTTATGGTGTTGATCTAACCTAGAACTCAAATTGGTAATTCTTACCCTTTTGTCATAACCATTAGGAACTAACTTAGCACATGTTTGTGTAATTATTTTCTAATTTGTGGTTTTTAAAGATAGTGATTTTAACATTAATCATAATCTAATCAAGCAATCATTGAATAATCAATCACATTTACAGTGAGCACTTTCACAAACAAGTACTTTGCATTAAAATTTTATTAAAAGCATTTGCACACTTTTCTACCCATATTTGTCATGATTGTGAAGTCCTTAATCATCAATTATGAGCAAAGGTCCCAAGAATTAGATAGCATAAGCCTATACTATTCCAAATTATAACCACATGCTAGGGATTGGATTTGTGCAACATAGAATTGTTCCACATCAATGGATTTGACCTAAATAGAGTTATAGGCCTACATAATTTGAGTATGACAAATGCACTAAGGTTACCTATTTTCCTATACTAGATAATGAAGTTTTATATGTTGTATCAAGTCTCTCTTCATCATTATTTCTTAAACTAAATATGTAATCTCTTTATATTTAATTTCTTCAAATAAAAATCTTGTATATACTTTATTATTCCAATGGTTTGATTCTTGGGGAAGACTCCATGGTAAAGCACTTGAATGAGAGTAGTACATCATGGGTGAGCTCCTAGAAAGTCTCAATGCTCCACACCTATGAACATCACCTAGATATAATTAGTACTAAATAGACTCCATTCTTATGAGAAATAACTTTATACAAACCACTAATCACAAAATATGAATCAATAAATTTAACTAAAAAATCAGATATAAATATTCTAATTTAACATGCTCCTAAAAATACCTTCTACCTATAATTCCAAATATTTGAGCATATCTTTACTTACTTTTTTTTTTTGGTAACTCAAGGATATCCCCATGATCTAGCACAATGCCCAACCAACCTTACCTTGGGCTTACTTTTTGCCAAGTTGGGGTCTAGAAGGGGCGAGGTAGGGTGAGACTAGTCCCCTGGGGATGTACATAGCTGCCCACTAGCCATGTGCATTAAGCTAACCCATAACTGAGAGTTGAACCCAAGACCTTGGGAAGGAAACCCAAGACTCAAACCAACTACACTATCTATCTGAACTTTACTTACTTTTAACTCAACTTTGTTAATAACTTACTTTTTAACTCTTTAACTTTGTTAATACCTTGAAGTTCCAAACCAAAAGCACGTGCTGGCTGTTTGCTTTTGGACCACTTTAAGTGCTCTTACAATTAAAATTGATTTCAATCACTAATACAAGAACTTGTTTATGTTTCAATTATAATTTACAAATAAAGCACATATTTACACGTCTTATGCTACCTTGCAAAAAGGTTCTGGATCTCATCCTCAACAATGGATTCATAAATGACCTTACGCATGTGCTTTCGTCATCTCATTTGTCATTTTACTGCAAAACAAATATAATGCACCCGTCATTTTTAAAATTTGGAAACACTCACACCAGGAGGAAGAAAAAAAATATCGATCATAGACGACCAGTAGTTGGCTGTATCTATCTATGCACGCGAATGGCAGTCGTTTAAGAAGTCGGCAACGTTCAAACTTTTGAACAGACGTGTCTACTGAGGCGTTCGCCGACTGCCTGTCTTAGCTGTGACGTTTATGTATTGGATTGGTAAAACTTTTACGTCCATTCGTAAAACTCTTGGACAGAACATTTTAGTTCTATTTATAACTCAAACCTTGCCTTTAACCATAGAAGCACAAAGTTTTTAAGGTCTTCACCAAAATTGAAATCTGAAAGTTCTGTTGTGTAGACTTTATCTTAAAGAAGTAGCTAAAGTATTTTCAGTGAAATGGGAAGCTTAGGAGAGTTGGAGAACAACATTAAGAGACCGGCTTGGCCTCATATAGTGGTGTTTCCTTATCCAGCGCAGGGCCATATCAATCCATTAATGGAGTTCGCCAAGCGGCTTCTCTTGCACAATCTCATGGTGACCTTCGTCACCACGGAGAGGGTTAAAGAGCGAATGGTACAAGCTCAGAATGGTGCTGCTTGTGCGAACTCGGCTTTAAAGAATATCAGGATTGAAACAATTTCAGACGGGTTTACTCCTGATCTTGACAAGGAGAAAAGAACAGATCTGGTAAATCTGCTGAAAGAGTTTGGAAGTGTTTCTTTTGTACATCTAATAGAGAGGTTCAATGCTCAAGGCGAGAGAGTATCTTGTATAGTTTATGACTCTTTTCTGGACTGGGTTCCACTAATAGCAAAGAAATTTGTTATTCCTGTGGCCTTTTTTTGGACGCAGTCTTGTGCAGTTTACTCCATCTATTATCATTATCGCAAAAGAACTGGTATGTTGACATAACTTCATCATTCACATTCAAGTAGATTTTATTTTCACAAATGATCTGGCTTTTCCCTCCTTGGCAGCTGGTTGATGTATATATTTTTTTTAGCTTTTTAACTGGACTGCTTTACAGTCAACAACTGGTTACTGTTTCTAGCCTTTAAAAGTGGTTCCTAGTTGACTTGGCAGGAATGGGCACGAAACATTTATCAAATATATTTTGACTAAACATTTATATTTTTCATGTTCAGGGAAAAAAGATGAATCGGAGAACGCCATGAATGTGAAAACAATATCTGGACTTCCACAACTATGTCCATCAGATCTACCATCATTTCTACAACCTTCAAATCCCTACCCATCAATTAAAAAATTGGCGCTTGATCAATTTACTGCTATTTCTCAAGCCACATGGATATTGGGAAACTCCTTCAGTGAACTCGAAGCAACAGAAATTAGCTCCATGGACTCACTCATTCGAATTAGAACTGTGGGCCCTCTACTTCCGTCGAATTTTCTAGAGGGAAACAATCATGAAGACACAGATGTAGGAGCGCATCTATGGAAAGCAACAAATTGCATGAATTGGCTCGAGAAAAAGGGGGAGTCAACTGTCATATATGTTTCATTTGGCAGCTTAGCTGTCCTTTCCAAAGAGCAAATCCATGAAATAGCATTTGGACTAAAGGCTAGTGGTTATTCCTTCTTGTGGGTGATACGTCCATGTGATAATAAAGAAGAACATAGCACTCCACAAGTTTTCCCAGAGGGTTTCTTAGAGGAAACTAGAGAAAAAGGGTTAGTGGTGCCATGGTGTCCACAAATGATGGTGCTTTCTCATTCTTCTATAGCCTTGTTTATGACCCATTGTGGATGGAATTCCACACTAGAGAGCCTTAGTCTAGGAGTCCCTATGCTGGGATTTCCTCAATGGAGTGATCAACCAACTAATGCAAAATACATAGAAGAGCATTGGAAGATAGGTTTAAGAATGAATAAGAGAGAGGATGGTTTGGTTGGGAGGGAAGAAGTGCATAAATTAATCAAGGAAGTAATGGAGACTAAACGGGGAGATGAACTGAAAAATAATGCTTTGTGGTGGAAGAAACTAGCTATGAAAGCTATGGGGAGTGGTGGATCTTCAGATAAAAATATTGAAGCTTTTGTTGAAGAGGTAAAAAATAGTGCATCATTAATGTCTTCTACCACCATTTGAATAAAGACAAAAATAGTTTGAATATATTGTCAAGTGTTTAACACTTTGGCATCTATAATTCTAACTATTTTCTTAAATAATTATTATGGAGTGAATAAAAGAATAAAATATATATGTTTTGTAAAACATTTCTTTTTCAAAGTTAGTTTATTTCTCATGTTAGGGAGGTAATAGTTCTATGAGGAGAATTAATGTAAATAGAGGTTTTTGATAGTAAAATAAATATTTATGAATTATATTGTATTGATATTTGCTTAAAGAAGGTTGTTGATTTGAAGAGACTTGTAATATTCTATAATATAAATTTATCAAATCAATAAAATATTGTTTAATATTTTAATTTAGCTTTTATTTTTTATATTTCATGAAGCTAATTACTTGTTGTACATAGCACTACTACATATAGTACCAAATCTCTTTTTAGGGCTATGATTTGTCATAATTATTTTTTATGTAGCACCTTATACAACTACCAATGATATGTGCTCACCTCACCCTCTTAAGATTTTGATTATTAGAAGTTCACTATATAAGTAATCAAACTAATTAGTTGAACAAAAAATATTCTTTTTTCCCTTGGTAGTAATTTTTTTATTTGGGGTAGAAACCATACACTAGTGGTTTAAAAATATCAAAAAAGAGTTGATGTTTCAGGTAAACTTAGATTGCTCATATAGGCTTCTATGAATTTTGGAGGGTTTTCCCTCTCAAACTATACCATCAAACAAACTCTATTATGTAGACTCAAGTATACCTAAGAAACCCTTAATTATTTTTCAAATTTAGCCCTACAAATTCATTAACCATCTATCCTTTATGATTCTTTTGTTATTCAATAGCATTAATTAATTACTCACACCATACTAGATCCCTCAAGATCTATATATTCATAGGATCATAGACTATACTAGTGGAGTTGATGGTGAACCTCACAACTCCCAAAAATCACTTGCAAGAAAATATCCTACCACAATGAGAGATCAATGCAATTGATTTTGTCAACAACTTGAAAACTTGTATTGATGCATGCATTAACTTGAATGAATGAAGATTTTTTATAAAAAGGAAAAAATCAAACCCTAGACCAAACCTTTGATGAGGATTAAGTTAGATCATGAAAATTTTCCTCATCCTATTCTATTAGGCAACATGACTTAAAAATAGCTCAATATAATAATACAAAATATTTTCCTAAGTTTAGCTCAAATCTATAAAGTGAAATGGGCCTAATAATTAATTAATTATTTGGTGATTTTCCTATTAACTCAAGCACTCTCCTTAATATCAACTTAGGGAGAAGCTAAAAAACCTAATTATGAATGAAATGATGGATGCAAAATGGTTCCTAGATACAAGGCTTGATGAGGTATTCATGTATAAAAAATAAAATCTTTCATAGCCACAGAAATGGAGAAAACATCATGGGAAAAACTCCTCTCCAAAAGAGAGAAAAAGTAAATAAAATCATACATGTGGAAAAAGAATGTAGGACTCAACATGTACCCCCAAGTGTTGCTTTAGTCACATAAGGAAAATCAAGATCCACCCCCATAGGAGAGAAAATAAGAGATGATGAATCCCCCCATAAGGAACTAGCTCCTTTACCAAAATTGAATGCTCAAAGAAGAATATTGAAGATGAACAAAAATTAAAAAATATTATGCCTCCACTTAGAAAGAATCAAATACAATCATGAATGTAAAATAAATTCTCTTAGATGAAGGGTTTTTAAGATGAATGCCTCAAAAAGTTTGAAACTAAAAGAATCAAATCCAAACAACTATGTTAAAACCTTTTTGAATAATCTCCAAAGGTAGTGATGAAGTGATGATAGGTGGAATGGAGCTCTCATCAAAGAGAAAGTGAATATTATCAATAATTTCCCTAATATTTGTAATGTGTCAGTCAACAAATAACACCACAATGTCTAGGAAGAATTCATCCTATAAAGTTGGAACTAAAATACTAGATACTCAACTAAGTTGATATTTAAAGATGTAGGAAGTGGATAAGGTAGAATATCAACACAAGTCTCATGAACCAAAGTGGATGATGAAAGTATACATAGGTTCAAGTTTCCAAATTTCTCCAAAAATGTCTAATCCACTCTATATGCATGAGAGAATAAATTAGTAAATGGTAATATAGGCTCATTTTGAGAAAAATGTGAGAAATTGTACAATTGAGATGCATGATTAATTACCCAAACTAATATCTCTAATATGTAAGTATTTGATAAGAATTTAATCAATTCTAAACTCAATCATCTTCCTTTCCCACTAAGTGTAATCTACTAAATGGAAAGGAGATTTGATGATAAATAAGGGACATAAAGGAAAAAATGAAATGTGCTATCATCAATATCAATAGATCAGTTCCCACAAACAATCATGTAATTTGTGTTCACCATTAGTTCATGTGGTGAACTGTAAGTCTCATATGAAGATAACATACCTAGAGACGAAGCCATGTAATGTGAGGCTCCTAAATCAATAATCTATCAGTTGGATTGAATACTAGTGGATGTAAAGAGTTCATTTCCTTTTATCATTTCTATTATTCTTACCACACTAGCAAACTTGGATTATGAAGTGGTGGTGTAGAAGAAGAGGATGTACCAAATGTCAAAGATAAATTCAACTGAATGTGATTCCTCTATAGAAGGTGTTTCATCTCATCAATCTACTTTGCACATTAATGCTCATAATTCCAAAAAATTTATAATATATCTGTGTTTCAATCTCTCCTTCTTTGACGATTCCATCTTAGAAGAGGAAGAAGAAATCTCAAAGGTATCCTATTGTTTCCTTCTGTTTCTATTTCTTATCTTCACTATTTGAGGTCTTTTAGTCTTTGTCTTGTTTTGCAATAAGAGAATATTGTTTGAAAGATATCAATGAGCCCATTTGTAAGAAATTTTCTTTCTCCATAGTGAGTGATGTAGGAAAATAATCAAGTGAAGGAATAGTAAATCTAGTACCAACGTACATCTCTAGTAGCATAGAAGGTGGAAGGGATGGAGATAATTGGCTAAGATTCTTTCTTGTCAATACTACAATGTGTCGACTACAATTTGAGAGACTTGAGTTTGGTGACAAATTTTTTGATGTTGTCAAATCCTATAGGATTTAAACCGATAAGCTCATCTTTCCAACTTAAATCCTCTAGTAACATATCCTACTTCCCAAAAAAGGACTCCAATTTGAGTCAAGATCTAATTGGGTCTAGTATGAGATTCAACATAAATTGAGTAGTTTAGGAGACATATTTGTGCATAATGTTCCAAAATACTCATCACACCTATTAAATTGACTTCTCTTATTTGTATCTCCTATTGGTTCAATTTATGTACCCATGGTCACCCTATACAACCCTTGTTTTTTCAAATGTATCTCTATTAGATTTTACCACCCATATTAATTGTATGGTGTGAGTGGAGTGATGTGGGTTGGATCGAAAATAATCAATATATACAAAAGTGATATACATCTAGCTTTTTTCAACCAAGATTTTTCTTAACAGTGCATATCCTAGTGCAAGAGGATACAATCATTAATACTCATTTTAGTCCCTTTCCCAATATCTCCCTTACTTGTGTGGATATCTTGGTACAAGAAGATGTAATTTTTGATACTCATGTTTGTCCCTCTCCTAATATTTCCCCTACTTTTGAGGATATCTTGGTGCAATAGGTTGCAATCATTGATACTCATGTTTTTCCATCTCCCAATATCTCTCCTACATTTAAGGATATCTTGGTGCAAGAGGATGTAACAATTGATACCCCATTAATAGTAGATGGTCAAAAAATAGTCAATTCAATTGAAATTATAAACCAAAATCTTATCATTTATCCTCCTCCCCATGTCTCATGCATCGAAATATGCATTCCCTCATTAGGTATGTGCAGGATCATCATGGAAAAAACAAGCCCTTAAGTGGCAAAAAAATAGAAAAATTAGAGTTAGGCAACTTGATGTAAAAATTTAAATAAGTTATCTATATTATTTCAAAAATATGTAAGAATAGAATCTATAGAAAATTGAATTTAGTTTCTAAACTACTAGGCTTATTAAAAAGAAAAAAATCTATTTGGTGAAAATTTGAAATTTCAGTAGTACTTTAGTTTCAGGGAAAAAATAAGTAGGTGTCTGTTTGACCACCCTAACCACAATAAAATGATAATTATTTTTTATAATATTTTATATATGAGTAGAGGACTCATGTCCCGATGTGATGCACATTCTTTTATAAATTTTTTCCAAGTAATTAATTAATTATGAATTTTTTATTACAACTTTAAAAAAATATAAAAAATTGTATGTCTGACCACCTTAACTTGGTCAAAACTTTATGAAATTCATTTTTTTTAATGTGATACCATTTGTGAAGCATAGAATCTAACACATTTTTTGGATTAAAAAAATATGATACTATTTGAAAGCTATAGATGTTTTTCATTCAGCCTATCAATCAGGACTTTAGTCATAATTCAAATAGAAAATGAATAATTATTATTTATTAAATTCAAAGTAAAACATAATTTATATTGGTGGAAAACTAAGAATCTCCTTTAAAAACCCTTTTTGTTTCATTAATTTTGGGTAAAAAAAAGTCGTCAGCCACATACCCTACACATACCCATCATATCGCCACTTTTTGGCCCATCATGATCCTGCACATACCCCCTTATTTGACCTCTTATAAACCAATCTAAACATCCTAGCCATATCCTAAACTTTACAAAGAAACTCACTCAAAATAGATACACATACCAAAATTTGTTGTAACAAAAAAGTTAACACACATTTTCTCACACATATAATACTTGAAGTATTAAGGAACCAAATAAAATGCCAAAATCCATACCATTTCCTAAACCATTACTTCCCCAACACCTCATCTTCCTCAACATAGTGACAAAAAGTATTACCTTGTTAAGAAACTTCATAATACTCTAGCTAAGATTTCTCTTTGGGATTTCATTCAACCTATAATGGTATGCTCCAAGAGGCTTTGTAGAATATTTTTATACCACCTTTAATTAAACCAAATGAGTATCAACCTTGTTGGATAGCATGAATGCAACAAACTTGGATATTACATTCCCTCAACAAGAATTGCCTCCTAAAATTTAAAGCCAACATGAGACTCTAATGATATCTATTTTCATTGATAAACATAGGGTTAGATGTACTCTCATTGAAAATGGATCAAGTCTTAATATTTGTAGCATTAACCTTTTAGATAAGATGGGTGTGGATAAGAATCTCATTAAACCAGATAATGTTTCTATTCATGGCTTTGATAATGTTGGTAGGAAACCATTGGGGACAATCAGAGTACCCTTTAAGGTAGGGCATGCATGGCTTTTCCTATCCCTATCTATATCATTCCATATTCTTTATCATATAATCTCCTCCTTGGTAGATAGTGGATTCATGCTATGAAGGAGTCTCATCTACTCTCCGCCATACAATGAAATATGAATATAATAATAATATATGTGGTTAAAGAAAATGAAAAAAATATTCACATTCTCAATTGGAGCATAACATTTACAACTCTGTTAGTACTTTGATTCCATCTTTAAAAGTTGAATTCTCACCTTCTAATGATAATGATAATATGAATGTATGTTCTTGGATGATGGATTGGGATCATTAGATTTTATACCTACTTTTATTGGGAAGTCTAAAATCTCGCCATTAAAGCTCAAGGAGTTGAAGTTCATTTCATGGGATCAATGCAATCTAATCAAAATAAGAATCAAATAATGCTTCCTTTTTAAGTACATATTTTGGTGATGATTAGGTTCATTATATCTTAAACCCTCCTTTGTGCGAGAATATAAAATCTCACAATCTCAACCTAAGGATACTTGTGTTTCATTTGCTCAATATTTTTTTACATCAACAAATCCAAAAACATCATCCCATGTTGGTGATGGGGGATCTTTAGCTTTCATCCCCTCCCTGTTAGTGATGTCTAGCCTTAATATTTTAAACCCTAAAAAAGGATTTGCATTCTTGCAAAATAATCTATTATTATCACAATCATTTAGACAGGAATCCTCCATCTGGGTTGGAAAAGTGTTATGGGATTGGATTTATAATTATTTCTAAAATTTGATATAATAAAAACACATAAATGGGAGTTAATCTCACGTGAAGTCTACACTATACCTTTCAAAATAAATTTTATATTTTTAACCTTATCCTTCACATAAATCTCATCTTTCATCATCTACTACATTTATAACATTGTGTGGTAATCAAGCTAACTTTTCTTCATAAGAGAAAAAGTTATCTCGTACTCCTTATTCTTTATCGAAGCAAGAGCATATTTTTTCAAGGCTTCTAAAAGCCCACTCGATTACTCTTCCTCACAAAATGCATATTTTTTATTATAAAAATATCTATTTGTGTGAGTATCATCCAGTGCATGGTCATTATACCAATGAATATCAACCCTTGAACAATAAGATGTAACTTATTTTTTATGTTGCTATCACTCAACATTACATGTGTTTATACACCTATTCATTATATATAATAAAAGTTTCTTCTATTGTGTTGCTCTTCACAATGTGGCATTTGTAGCTTCATACATTTTCTCATTGACATTCATGGTGGTACAATCTTATGTGTAACCATATTTCATCTATGGTAGCAACATGATGGTCTCTTGCATGGTTGTCTTTTCCTTTATACTTGGGGCCATAGACAACTAGTTTTGGAAGGTGTGTATTCATTTCAAGGATCCCCTCTTCTCCCTCCCTTTTCTTAAAATATCACATAAATTATATTGAGATTTTAAGAGGGGGGGTATGTGTAGCATCATGATGGGCCAAAAAGGGGCAATATGATGGGCATGTGTAGGGTATGTGGCCGACGAATTTTTTTTACCCAAAATTGATGAAAAGAAAAGGGTTTTTAAAGGAGATTCTCAACTTTCCACCAATATAAATTATACTTTACTTTGAGGGTATGTGCAGGATCATGATGGGCCAAAAAGTGGCAATATGATGGGTATCTGTAGGGTATGTGGCTAGTGACTTTTTTTACCCAAAATTGATGAAACGAAAAGGGTTTTAAAAGAGATTCTTAGATTTCCACCAATATGAATTATGCTTTACTTTGAATTTAATAAATAATTATTATTCATTTTCTATTTGAATTACGACTAAAGTCCTAATTGATAGGTTGATTGAAAAACATCTATAGCTTTCAAACGGTATCATATTTTTGAATCAAACATGTGTTACATTCTATGCTTCACATACTATAGAATTAAAAAAAATGAATTTCATGAAGTTTTGACCAAGTTAAGGTGGTCACATGTAGTTTTATATTTTTAAAAGTTGTAATAAAAATTTCATAATTAATTATTTACTTGGAAAAAGATTACAAAAAATATGCATCACATCCGGACATGAGTCGGTTATATCTAAAATCTTATAAAAAAAATATTACCGAGACACCTACTTATTTTTTCCCTAAAATTTAAGTATTATTGCATTGAAATTTCAAATTTTCACCAAATAGATTTTTTTCTTTTGAAATAAACCTAGTAGTTTAGAAACTACATTCAATTTGCTACAAATTCTACTATTACATATTTTTTAAATAATATAGATAACTTATTCAAACTTTTACATCAAGTTGCCTAACTCTGATTTTTCTATTTTTTTTTGCCATTTAAGGGTCTATTTTTCCCATTATGATCTTGCACATACCCTTGAATTTAATAAATTATTATTATATTCATTTTCTATTTGAATTACGCCTAAAGTCCTAATTGATAGGCTGATTGAAAAACATCTATAGCTTTCAAACAAGATCACATTTTTTTAATCTAAAACATGCATCACATTCTATGCTTCACATACTATAGGATTAAAAAAAAAAAAAAAAGAATTTCATGAAGTTTTGACCAAGTTAAGGTGGTCAGACATACGATTTTTTATATTTTAGAAAAGTTGTAATAAAAAAATCATAATTAATTATTTACTTGGAAAAAAATTACAAAAAAATATGCATCATATCTAGACATGAGTCCTATACTTATATCTAAAATATTATCATTTTATTGTCGTTAGGGTGGTCAAACAAACACCTACTTATTTTTTCCCTAAAATTTAAGTCCTATTGCATTGAAATTTAAAATTTTAACCAAATAGATATATTTTTTAAAAATAAATCTAGTAGTTTAGAAACTACATTCAATTTGCTACAAATTCTATTCTTACATATTTTTGAAATAATATACATAACTTATTCAAATTTTTATGTCAAGTTTCCTAACTCTAATTTTTCTAAATTTTTTGCCACTTCAGGTCCTGTTTTTTCCATGATGATCCTGCACATACCTAGGGGGCATATCATCCTATTCATTTTTATTAATTTTTTATGTGCTTTTACCTATTAACATACACATTTTTATGGTGGTGTTATTTATAACACCTGTTGAGGTTGTCTTTATATGAAGGGTTTCATGGAAGGTTTTTCATTGTATTTGTAAGTGTTCTTGGATGTTGAGCTAATCTTCAACTCTTTCATGGTATCAGAGCATTCTATACCATCTATTTCAGGTGTTCTTGGGTGTTGAGGTAATCTTTAGCTCTTTCATGGTATCACTATATTTGAAAGTGTTCTTGGGTGTTGAGCTAATCTTCAACTCTTTCATGGTTTCTAATTCATATTGAAGGTCCCTTTTGGCATGTATTGGAGGAAATTTGAGCTCGCATCCGAGTCTAGGTTTGTTGATAAATTCAAGATCAAATTTTGTTTCGCCAAAATCTAACATATTTGGCCAAAGTTATGAGGGTTTGGAGAAATTGCAAAATTTGCAAGATTTGGAGGGTGTAGAGCTTCTAGAGCATTTTCTCCTAAAATAGACCTGACCATCATCATCAAGGATCTTGAGAGATGAAGATTGACATAAAATACACCCATATTTGGTGTCAGTTATTTTTGAGGAAAAATTTATTTACTTGGTAGGCCGTATGACCCACTAGGTGAAGGTACAATTATGTAGAATTAAAAATAAAAATATTTTCAATATTCTACAATATTTCATTAGCTTTATTATGTTTGAGCTTGTTGTAAAAAATTATATTTGGGTACTTAAAATATTTTGGGGGCTTCAAATATTTGTGGCATATAAATTCTATTTTAGGGCTCTATTTCTATTTGTGGCCTATCATTTCTATTAGTACCATCATACGACAATATGCAGCATCATTGCAAACCTTAGTCAGCTCGCACATCTCCCTGTTGATCCCACCTACACCCTAGCATTTTTTTCCCCATTAGCATTTTTTTCTGGCCACCCCATCCATTCTTGGCCATGACTTTCCATCAACCCTCTCTGTACTTCAACCTCAGTTCTATCATTGATCGGGGGCTCCACTAAAGGGGAAACATTGCCATCTCACGCCACCTCTCCATTGCACCTCTGTTGCCTGGGGGGAGGTGCTTCTATTTTTCACCCAAGACAAGTCACGATCACATGAGGAACCTAGGGCCAGTGCCCAGGATCTAAACTTTTGCATTAGATTAGTCTTTAATTTTTGCGCTTGATTAGCCTTCAAGTATCCTGATTTGCCATAATACAACTATTTTTTCATTTTCCCATAACTTTTCACCATTATATAAAAATTTTGCAAATGAAATATCGACAGAAAGATGGTTTCGCGTACTTTGCAGTGGCATAGCTTATTTTTCTATATTTTTTTTAGATACAAATTATTTCCATTTGAATTCAAATCTCCCATTTCAACCTTCAAGCTCATAACTTTTTGATAGTTTCTCTATTTTTGGTGATTCAAGTTGCATTTGGAAGCCATTCAAGAACTCTTTCATTCTACCCATGCACTTTTTCCATATTTAGCACTGGATATTACTTATTCAATATTTTGCACATTTGAAATTTTGACTGATTACTTGGACATCTTGACTCCTAGAGAGGTTTTATCAGTTTGGGAAGACTTCATTTGCAGTATATATCATATTTGGGAGTTTCAATTTGATATTGAAGGTCATTGCATTTGTAATCTTGGAGATTTATCATAGTTCATTATGGGGTTTTCATTTCATCCCTCTAATTATGTTGAAAAATAGAAACTATAAACAATGGAGAAATGGTATCATCAAACATCTTTGATGCCTTCATTTGTTGCCACATTTGTATAATCTTCTTCCCCCTCCTAGTACTGATAGTAAGAAATTTACATGAAATTGCAAAAGGGATCATGTATTAGGAGTCATTGCAATGCATATTGATGTTTCCACTTTTAATGCTATTGATCATTTTGAGTGTTATCATACTCTTTGGACTAAAATTTGGGAGATACATGGAGATCCTGATACACAGCCATTCCGAGATGATCCTATTTTAGATTGCCTTGTGCCTCTTCATTTTTGAGACATGATACCCTATGATCATGACACTATCCAGGAGTTTGAATATTTGGATTACTTTGAATCTTTAGATGAGGATGACAAGGGTTCTTTAGATGATCCTTCTTCTCCATTAGAGATAGTTGATGTACCTTCACCTTCAGTGATTCCTTGTGTAGATTCATTGATTGAGCCTCCTATCATTCATGTTCAGCAAGACCATTCATCTTATAGTGGTGATTCATTGAGCACATCCAGTGATTCATTACAAGTATCTCATTGTTTTCCTGATTGGGATTCTTATTTGACAAAAAATGCATCCTTGTTTGTGGAGTCTCACATTTGATGGGTTATCTCTCCTATTTAATGATAGTCATTGCACAAGTGTTGTCAATCCATCATGGTCTCTGGATATTGTTCAACATTAGTTTCCACATAGTCCTAATTTGTCACCTTCTTCATTGATCATGATGTCTTCATATTCACTAGAAAAGGAGACACATGATTAGTTCTTAGAGACATTATAATCATCTATATTCATCCTTCATTCAAATCCTATCTAGAATGGGAAGCATTCCTACATTTGTACTTTGTTTGGTTTCTTCTAAAAGGGAGACAAGTTGTTTTTGACACTGGATCATGTTTTTTCTTCAAGAACTTACCATTTTTGTGGGAAATTACACATTATAGGGGAGCTACATAGTCCCTCTCTTTCCCTCTTATGGGGGGCTATCGATTGTAATGTATCTATGTGATGGATGGTGTACTTGGGGGTATCGTGGAGTCTCACATCCTTCCTCACTTATTTTCATTTCATCTCTTTTTTGAGAGGAGTTTTCTTCCCACTAGATTTTCTCCTTTGCTCCATTTGTAAGAGATTGTGTTATCATTTGGTTGCTGGCAAGAAGTTGAGTTCATTTTTTGGCCAAAATGTGGAAGTGGTTACCTTGAGTTTTAGAATTTGTCACATTTGACCTCAAAATTTGAAGCACTTAGAGTTGGAATCTTAAAATAAACCATTCATCATAAAATGTAGTACTCGGAGTCTAGTTTCCAAATATGTAATTTATTTTAATACCCAGATGATACAATTGATTTTCAATAAGTATTTTTAAAAATTATTGTTTAAAAGTCACTTTTTTTAGTATACCATGCACATGTACGTCATCCATATTTTGACCTCAATAATAATATTTTTCTAAATCCTTTTTGGAAAATATTTGTAACTCACTTAAGCATGCTTTCCATATTTTATTGCAATTTTTTATTGAATATTTTATTTTATTAATTTTTTATTGGCCATATTTGGTGTTTTGAAAAATTCTCATGTACATCACGCATAAGATGACCTAAACATATCATCTTTTGATTATTTTTTTTCAAATTGAAAAGAATTGTTTGAAGTATGCTTTCCTATTTTATTTTTTAAACTTATTTTAATAAAAGGTTATTAAAATACTAAAAAAACTCTGATAATTCAAGTTTATGGACCTGTTTCTTTAGAAATTAATTGAAATTTTTAAAAAAAATCCAATTGGAAAAAAATTACATATTGAGAATCTACACAATTTCATCTAAAATGGGTTTTAATTTTATAAAATAATTTTGAAAAAAGCCCCGTTGACCATATTGACATAGTCAGTTTTTTCTCTCGATCCAAATGAGAAACATGGATTGTGATTTTCAAACCTTTTGGAATGAGTACCCACTTTAAAATGGGTACCTATTCTAAAAAATGAATGACTACCCATTTTAAAGCTGAAAAATGGCACTTTCACTAGAAGTGGACTCAAATTCTTGCACTTAACCATTTGTGCATGGGTACCTAAGATGGCCATGTAGTTTGGACCCATCATTGCATCTTCATTTGAATTATTTCCATTATCATTTTATCCCTAATTTTCACTTATGTGGGGGTGTTGGTGTAATTAATTATCTAATTACACTTACATAAGTTTACTTAGATATTTAATTAATTCTTGGGTTGCATTCACTAGGTAATTAGTTATAATGGGGTCATCCCTCTTCACATGTTTTTTTAGGATATAAGATTCCTTCTAGAAGGATGAGTTGTCTTTACTATAAGTCCTATCTTATCTAGCATCATTCTACTAGGTAGTTAGTTTGTTGTGAAATGTCATAGGATTATGACACATGTCAACATCATGTTCATTACTACATCTCAACCTTTCCTATATAAGGAAGGTTCTTATACTCATTTTAAATATACTTTAATATCATACTTCATACCTCATCATTTGAGAGGTATCAATATCAAGCAAGCTCATATTCTTGCATAACCTTTTGTAGAAGGTTTTCATTGTTTTTGTAGGTGGTCTTGGGTATTGAGCTAATCTTCAGCTCTTACATAGTATCAAAGCATTCTATACCATCTCTTTATATTTCCTATGATGTTAAGTATTTGTTTAACCCCCATTACATTAATTTTTTTGTACTCCTTGAGGTGATTCATCCCCCATGACATTAAAATTTTATGTGCTACTTGAAGCATGATTTACATACACCTAGTACAATGGAACTTTCTTTCCTATGAACTTGAGCATTTTTACATGGAAACCTATTATAACAACTTTCTTGCCAATGGAGTCGTGTGTTTCTTGAGTCAACTAGCATAACATAAATTTCTAGCATTGTGAAACCCATCATATTTTGTGGAAACCTAGCATGATATAGCTCGATAGCTAGTGGATCTATGTAGTTCTTATGTGATCTAGCATAATGCAACTTGTTATTCCTATAAGAGCACTATCATGTCTAACATTTTTTATGGATGATATTTGGAATGTGAGTAAGAATGTAAGATCAATCTCTCACTAAAGTGGTGCCTAAATGTAGCATCATAAATTGTCACCCCTAAAAATTTTACACTACCTTGACACCCTATTTTTCTTATAGCATTAATTATAATAATAATTTATTCATTATAGGGCTAGATCATAATAAAAAATATCAAATACCTTGGCATCCTAAAAAATTTAGGGCAAAATCACTCGATGAGGGGGAGTGTCGCCCCTGACCTTAAGGGTATCTTATTTGAAATTTGAATTTTGGTTTCAATCTTTGGAGGTTTAAAAATATCCTAGGTCAGTCTATATGAAAAAAATCAATCAAGATACATACATAAATATTGATTTATACTTCTTTGAACATGAGAAAGAAAGAATAATAAAATTATGAGAAAGAAGCTATAATGATGCAATTATGGTGAGGATGTATTGAGTTATCCTCTACAAGCTATCTATAGCAATCCATTGTGTTTTGGGAACTAACCTCTTATAGTTCTATCAACCAATCCAAGAATCCACCAATCAACTTTTTGGTGAATTATGGTGTGAACATCACTCCGACAAGTGTTTCATGCCTAAGGTAACATTATCCATTTATCATTTTTTGTTTCTGTCAATTATTGTTTTGTCCTCTCCATAACCTAGGGAATACCCTCTTGATCATCGTCATTTGTGTATGTGGAGGTGGAAACACTGAAACATGGTTTAACTTAGGAAATCCCCTATACAACACAACCTTTCCCCCTCTTTTTCATGTGTGTAGGTCAAATATGAAGGTTTCATTAGCAGATAGTCATAAGAAAAATAATACAAATTATAAAAAAGCATCTAAGATTTGTAGATTCTAAAAAGGAAACTTCTTTGATTTAGGATGCACACAGCCATGTTCTTGCGATTCATGCTCAACTTACAGTCAAAGCTTTCTCTTGTAGCATCATAAATCATACTTTTTTAAATGTGAAAGTATATTTTCGTGCTCTATTTGGAATTTTATTTAGTAGCATCTTCAGTAATGTATCTTAGACATGCCTTAGCCTTTACCTTTCTTATCAACCCAAAAGAATGTGTATGTGCTACCTAGAAAAGTGCTTTATTGATAATATGTCACGAAATTGACCTCGAAAAGTGCTCATCTTTTGGATAAGTCCTGATTAAGAAGACTCCAAACTTCCAAACCAAATTTGAACATGTGCAAAAGGGTTGGACAGGGGCACTAGCACCATAGTCCAAGTGTTTTTCTTGATAAATTTGATTTTCCATTTTTGTCGGTCTCAATTTTTAGTGATGTGAATTCAAACCTTAGAATTGGTGATAAATTATCGCAAAAAATAAATTTTAATGAGTCAACCTACATTTTTATTTTGTGTTTCACTATATAAACATGAATTATTAATTTTCAAAGGTGGAATTTTGTTTGATTATATGCTTAGGAGATAGAACAAAAAACTTCACTCACTCTCATTCATTGACAAACCCTAGACACCTTAACCTTAAATATGTAAGGTACATAGAGATATTGCAATAGGGCTACCTAGGGTTTGATTGTAAAATAAAGAGGGGTTCAACACCAAGATAGGGCTTGGAAAGAATAATTAAATGAAAAATGTAATGCTTAAACCTAATGCAATGCAGTCTTTCATTAAATGACCTAGAAAAGCATGTAAAATAAAATAGAAAGTTGAAAGATGAAAGGTGTTCACTTGGAAATCTAAAGATGAATGGATAAAGCTCTGAAATGTTGAAAACACTGATTTTAATACTTGTTAGGACTCATATGCTATTCTAGGAGATTTAGTCCCAGATTAAGGTTTCTAGGAAAAAATGAAATTTAGCAAAAGGGTGTCTGGAACTTCTAAAAATTGCAAATTTGACCAAAATGGGACTCATACGCCAAAAGTGGCATACAGTCCAGTTATGGTTTTCTATAACTTCAAAGTCTAAATTTACTCATTGTTTGTCTTGTCCTTTCCAACTTATTTATGGATCTAAAACCTTGATTTGCAACCTGTAGAAGTCTTCCAATGATCTTCAATGCAAGGTGACAACTTTGAAAACTTTGAATAGTGTGAAAACTTTCTCCAAAATTTCTCTTTAATGTTTCTTCAACCTAGACCCACAAATCACACACTAAAGAGAGGAAAAAATGTTGTTTTGTTAGTAGAAAGGGGTTTTCCTTTTGGTCAAACCCTGTTTTGGTAATCAATCCTTGAAATGAAATGAAATAGGAATGGAGAATGATGAATGAACAACACATAATGTTACAACTCACCAAACCCTAGTAATAAAGTGTTGTAAACATGTGTGAAGTGGCTCAAATGGATGTAGATCTTGACTCTTTCTTGAATGTGATAGATCTTGACTTGAATGCTAGCCTTAATCATGAAACCCTACATCATAATTGTTAGCTCCAAAAAAAATATGATGCATGATGAATTTGACATGATGCTTGATGCTTGAATAATGCTCTAAAACACTTGATAGTCTACCCTTGAAGACTCTTGAATGATCTTGTAAAAATTGGAATGCTCTTGTTAACTCAAACTTGATGTAAGAATGCTCATTCAAATTTCTAGGTGTAAAATGAGTGAAAGAAACTTTTATTTATACTTAATTATGCTAAATTTCTCAAAATTACAACACTACAAGCCAAAATTAGATCTAGGAGGATAAAATACCACCAATAATTTGAATTAAATTTTATTTTTGGCCACACAAGACTCATACGCACAAGGTGGTGTATGAGTCTGGTTAGACATAAATTATGGGACCGATTTAAAAAATGATTAGAAACATGTAACATCCAGATCAGGACCCAAAACCCTGGGTGGGACTCATATGCCCAAGGTGGCGTATGAGTCCTAGATAACTAAATATGGGCCACACAACCTAAAAACACCTGAATTATGATTGGATGTTGATTTATGTCAGGATTATCCTCAAAAAGATGCATTAATTAAGGCTTGTGGATGCAAAATAAGGCCAATTAAAGAATAAAGAAGCCCAATTATTAATAAACACCTTAGAAGAGTGTGAAAATGTGTCACAACACTTTACAACCCCCTAAATAAGGTATTATTAGGTTTATTTAGTTTACAAGGGCCCAAGACGTAATGTGAGTGTGTTAAGCACATTACAACACTAAGTCAAGGCATCATTAAGCTTAATTTTATAAGGAGGGCCCAAACAAGTGTGAAAATGTCACCAAAGACATTTTTTGACACTACAAATTTAAATTAAAGAGAGGAAGTTAATAGAGAAGAGATCTACCAAAATACATCCATTTTTACATATTTACAAAGCAAATTTTAGATTTATTGAAGTTAGAACAATGATTGGAGTTTGATTTCAATGGAAGAACACGATGAAATCTAGGTTTTGGAGATAGCTTTGGATTCTTTCAAGTACCTAATGGCTTGTTTCCAAAGTGTTCTCATCTTTAGACTTTGATCTACTTGCTTCTCTAAGAAAGGTATTTATGCATTTTGATTTTTCTAAGGGTATTTGACTTTCTCTTTGGTTGATCTTCTTCATTTCATTTAGGAATTCTTATCTAACACATTTGAGTGATATTTTTTTTATTTTAGCTCATTACAACCTTAGAAACACTTAATATTAGGAGCACACACATCTTATCAATCAATCATTCGACTATTTGTGGAGGTAGAAATAATAAAATAGGGGTTTGACCAAGATAAAATCATATATAAACACCCCTTTCCCCCTCATTTTTATGAATTTTTAGGTTCAGATCAAAAGACAAAAAAATTATAGAGTGGAAGAATAAAGTGAATATCTATAGCTTTTAGAAGTTAGAAAGTTACAAAGAAGGATCTTCATTTTTTTGTCAAGAGCACTAGTGCCCTTGACCTCCTAATTCATATCCAAATTTGTAGAACATGTGCACCAAATTCTTCCCTTCTTAGATCTACCTTCAATTTGTGTCTTCTTAGTTTTATCTATGTAGGAATTTAATTATATTTTCAGATTAGGTTACATAGTTAAATAGGTCAATTAATTCACACTCGATCCAATAAATTTTTATGATAACATTATTAACTAGGTCTAGGAGAAATTGGCTCCCTTTCTAGATTGTTAGCCAATCTTATCACCTTTTCAAGTTCGCTTCTAATATTGATGCTAAGAAAGATTGATCTTAGTAATCTATTCACTAGGTCTAGAATAACGTATTCCCCAACATACCTCTCTATCACCATTTTTTTGATCTAGTGATGTAGGAGCATCCCAGGTTGCAACCAATATTAGTTTAACCAAAAATATTTGCATTCATGTTTTCTTGCATTTTAGTGGTTAACTGTCAAGACCCAATCTCAGTATTTCTTACTACATTATACCACATTGTAACATCAAAGCTCATAGAGTAGGATATATAATCTTCATTGCAACATCTACAACATATAAAAAATTCAAGTGTTTTGGAGATCCTAGTACGAATATGTCGCTAACAGAAAATTAGTTGTAATTGGACAGAGATCATTCATCAACAAATATTTGCTTTTCAAGTGTGTGGACCTACTCCATGACTTGCGGAGCTTAGGAAACCATTTCATAAGGATGTACATTCATCGAGGAGCCTTCGTTCTGATCTGCATCATTTTTGTCCATGGATCAAAGGAGAATCATATGTTTTGGTTGATCTTCACATGTTTCATCAACTTTGGGGTTTGCGACCTCTTGAGGCCAAATCTTTTCTAGAGCTAGGAATTGATATATACAAGCATTGTGTAGTTGCATTAGGTAGTAAGCGATAGAGTGATAGAGAAGTAGGAAGATATTGGAGATAAGGGCTTCGAACCACATTGTATTTCTAGGATTAGCACCATATCATTCCATAAACTGTAAGCTGTAAGGAAGGGCATGTTGCCTATAAATAATTGATTAATATCTATATATCCATGTGGGATTTTTATTCCAATTCTTTGAGTTTTCATTATGTTTACTCTTGCTACAAGGTCAGATAGTCATATTCCTAGACCTTCCATCCTTGATTGCACCAAGTGGTATCAGAGCAAGTTGCAGACCTTGGGAGAGGAGCTCAATGAAGTTGAGAAAGGAAATCCATAAGATCTTTATGTGGAAAGATCGCCGACTTGAGGCAGCCTCCTTGTGTTTGTCAATAGATCATTGATTGTGAGGTAGTTGCAACCCTATAGCTAGATTGTCGACTTGAGGTAGTTGCACCAGATCCTGGGAAGAGATGTTGTCGAGGAGAATTCATACTACTATTAATGTTGAGCTAGAAAGTGTACCATAGAAAAAAGGCAACTTGCTTGATTTGGGGAATATTTGATGATAAATTGGACTTAATGAGGCCTCGATTTGGTGTTGTGAGGTGTTTTTCACATCCACACTAGGTCTTGGACCCTTTCAAATGCATTTATTAGTGTCTTGTAAGGGTGTTTGAAAGTGTTGTAAAGGACTTTCACACTTTTATAGACTTAATGAACCAATTTTCCCTTACTTCAACATTATAAAATGTGTTTAATAACATTATCACACTAATCTAGAAGGCTTGTAAAATAAATTTAATGTTAAACCAGTGTTGTAATGTGTCTCGTACATTCACATTGGATATTGTTCCTTTCTAAGCTAAGTGGACCTCATTTTAGTGTTGTAAAGTGTATTTAATCACACTTTCTCATTGAATTTTGTGCCCCAAGCCCTAGTTGACCTTTACATCATCATTAATAGGCCCCTATTACCCCATATTGTGCATCCTAAGGCAATATTTGATGAAATAATTGACATAGACATCATATAAACCTTATTTTCTTACCTCCTAGTATCCTAGTTGTCAAATGGGCCCCACTAGAACTAATACACCACTTGTGGCCAATGAGTCCCTTCTAGGTGGGACTGATTCATCCAAAGTGTTGAATGAGTCCTTTTTGGGTCAATTTTTCCTTTTGAGTGGGAAATTTTTGAATTTAAGTATTATTTTTCTTCATGTCAGTCTCGGGGATCCAATTTATGGGATAATTAAGATAATTTCCTATAAATACAACCTTCTAAGCCCTAATTCACAATCTCTTAACTCATACACGCATCTCTTATCATTCATTCATCATCTATCTTCTCCATCAAGTCAAGCAAGCTTGGGTTTCATCATTGCAAGTCATCAAGATAGCTTCCTAAGACAGTCAAGGGAAGATACTTCATATTTTGTTGTAGAAATTCAAGATCAATCATCATGGCAGGGTAATCAACTCTATTATTTCATGCTTCATTACATTATTTTAGTATTTTGGTTTAATTACCTTAAACGAGTTTGACGAAGGAAAACCCTCATGCCTTAACATCCAACATTTCTCTTTCTTGTCTTGTGTGCTTGCAAAATTAGGCATCTTGGAGGCTTAAAAATCATCAAAATTTGCATTGTAAAGTTTTTTAAGTCATCTCTTCATTGGATAAGTCAAAATACCCACAAAAAGTCACTTTCAGGTTTGAATCTGACAGTTTCAGAACCAGACACATGGAGAAGCAGAAAGTGCAGACTTAAACCTCCCATTGCTACCTTTGAATATTTGGAAATTAAAAAGTGAACTCATTTTCCATGGGTGGTGAATGAGCCCCACTTCCAGGCCTATTTTTAGTCTTTTGCATTTTTAGACACCCATTTGTTTGAAACGGGCTTCAAAATAGTTTTACAGAACTGGGACTGATTCGCCCAGAATGAAGAGTGAGTCCCACCAGGCCTAAAAATTAGGATCAATAGCATTTTAGAAGTCATTTCCAGTTTCCATCCATATCTCAGGTGCACACTTTTAGTTTCATGCTTTTATGTTCAGTTTTATTCACATTTCTAGATAACACAATATGTTTTCAAACAAGTTGCATTCATTTGTTTCCATTCAATAATCAATAGCTTTTATTTGTTTTTTGCATCTCAATCATTGAATTTAGTCATAATTTCATCATACATACATTAGATTGAGTGAACCTCCTAGATTTTGTGGTGTGGAATCTATCGCTTTCCTTTAGGTGAAAGACCCTAGTTGAGCAAAGAGACATAACATTCCTTACACCTAAAAATCTATTGTTCATTTTGGTGAACCTACTTTTTGAATACTTCTCTTTTCTGATTTGGATTCCTTCATCATAGATCTTGCCTTGCATTGACTTTGCATTAGGGTTTTCATTAGTTAATTGGAAAATTTCTAGGTTTCAAAATTTTGCATTCATAAAAAGTACATTTAGGTTGTATTGTTGGCATCTAAATTTATTCAATTTTTTTGAAATTCTACATTTTAAAGTTAGGTCTTCATTATAGCACTCAGAAAACATCAAAATCACTCAAAAAAATTTGAAAATTTTAAAAAAAGTCCATACTGGGACTCATTTGCCACCTTGGGAGAATCAGTCCCTTTTCACCCCTGAAACTTCCCTTTACAGAACTGAAAACCTTGTTTTTAAGCTTTTTTTTGGTTCCTTTACCTACATGTATCAGTTAGCTAAGTTTTTGTATTTCACTAGATCTAACTTAAAATAGCTCATTTCATGCATTACTTCATTTTATATTTGTATTTTCCACCTGTCATTTTTTTCCAATTGGTGCATAGAGTAATAAAAAAATTACCTTGTTTCATAAATTACATTTCATTTTAAGTCATTGCATTGCAATTTCTTTTCTTTTCCATCATAGCATGTTTTCTTTCGAATGACGTGGCTTTGATTTGGTTAAAAATGGATTGCATAAATACAACATTCCCTCTTATAAGTTCAATTTTGATTACCACAATAAGGATTTGAAGAAACATGACCAAACCATTAGTACAATTCTTAATCTTACATTTCCCATTGGTGAGAATGGTAGTGTAGACAATCATCACAATCATACCTGTTCTCCTCCCGATACCTCTCCTATTAGTGTTGAAGGTATCTTCGTGAAGGAAGTTACAAGCCTTGAAGGTCTTGATTATCCATCTTCTCATTCCCCTTTGGAAGATGTTAGACAACACGAACATGAGATCATAAACACATTTCTAAATATCACCTTACCTAGTCTCCATAACCATGACAATCAAACTTGTCCATCTCCTAATATCCCTCCTTGATGTAAAGAGGTTAGGTTAGTGTTAGAAGACATCCCTATTAAGAATCATGAAACCCTTGATCCTCCATTCCCTAATGCTCCTCCCATTTGGGAAAATCTATTTGAAAATGATAGTGGTCCTTCTCTTGATGCCTCCCCCACTTGTGATGAAGCTACTTTACCCTTGGATGAACATATTACAGGCTCTTTTTGTAGGGTAGATAATATGGAACAAGAGAATGAGACCTTACAAAAAATGGACACTCAACTAACACCTTCTCATAATTATCCCCCTCTTAATAATCCCATCATTGATCATTCCCCTATTGGCGATGAAGTTATTGTGGAAGAACCAAGCCTTATCTATCAAGAACATGTGGCTTGTTGTTCTCCTAAACACTCTCCTTCTAGGGATAATATCATGGTGCTAGAAAATGGCAACAATAATAATGTGTCTTCCTTCAATAAAAGGGTGATTCTAGATTTCCCTTTATTAAAGATACATCAAACTAAGACTGTTGAGGTTATGAATGTGAAAGTTTCCATTAGATTCCGCTTGATCAATGGACCTCACACATACCTCATGGGACATCCTAACAACCCTCTTATTCTATAACCACCTTCACAAAAACAACAAACTCAAAATAAACCTAAACTTATCCTTTACCCTCCTTAGAATAATGTTTCACAACAACTGAGTCGTAATACCGTTGCTCATATGTATAACACTTGAAACAATCTACAACCACCACAACCAACCACAACACCCCTACCCTTGCCTAACCCTATCATCCCTAATCCTATCTTACCAGGACCTCCTAGTGGAAAGAAGTACAATCTTGTCTAACAACTAAAGAATACTCCTGCTAATATATCATTATGGGACCTTATTCAAGCCTCCCCTCACTATCACAACATGATCCAAACAACCTTACAACAAGTTCCTGTCACTTCTAATGTGCCACCAACTGATATAGAAACCATGATTCAAGGACTACACAATCACATTATTTTCCACCAAAGTGAACCCCCTTCTTTGGATGTGGAAAAACAAAATGAAGCTTTCATGATCATAGCACAATACAAATGAAAAGGGATAAAGAGAACTCTTGTAGATACTAGTTCTACTCTTAATGTGTGTATTGTTACCCTTCTAGATAGGCTTGGCATTGATCAATAAACCATTCAACTTGATTCTTTATCTATTATGGGATTTGACAATGTTGAAAAGAGACTACTAGGGGTGATCATTATACCTCTTACCATTGGAGTGGCCACCTTGAATACACCAATCCATGTTATACCATATGAAATTTCATGTAATCTTATCTTAGGGAGACAATGGATTCATGCAATGAAAGGTGTGCCTTCCACTCTTCATTGCAAAATGAAATACATCTACAACAACACAGTCCACACACTTGATGCTAATCTTGAATCTGATAGTGTCTTACAACTTGAGAAAAACAAATAAAATTCCTTAAACACATCAACATCAACTACACCAGTGGAACCCATATAGCAGAACAACAAATAACATCTTATTGAACAAGTTTCCAAGCTATTAGAAGATGATTGGGGTTCCTTGGATTTTGAACATGAATTCATGTGTGAGTACAAGATCATACATAAAGATTCAAATAGGGAAAACAAAAAAGAAAATGATCCTTCAAAAACATCCACCTCAACCACTTTAGACATAGAAGTAAATTACACAACAAACTTTGAAGCACTTAATCACGAACAACCACCGACTTCCAAAGCAATGAAAAAAATTTATAGACATGGGTATGAGCTTATGAAACAACTTGGATATAGTGGACAAGGATGTGGTGCTCAAGAACAAGGCATCTACAACCCTATAGATCCTAGCACACAACAAACCACTTATGGTCTTGGTTACTGCCCTTTATTAGAAATTGCCAAGCCTTCAATCAATGTCAACACTCTCACATCACATTCTTCTAATTCAACCTTAACTATAAAACATCCTGAACTGATAGATAATAGTGGTCTTGACTATTCTTCTTTACAAGCCATCCAACCAACAAATGCACCTTCACTTACTGTCAATTTCATCTCACAGGACACTAATGATTTGCATCCAATATATTTTCCCTCCTCCAATAAGAGTGAGAACAAAATCTCGCAATCTAGAGAAACTTGTGTAAGTATGACATCTAATATTAAGCAAGATGTATCTTTGATGCAAGACACAAGACCACCTTCTACAATCACTCAAGAGGGTATCTTGTCTATCATAGAGTTCATGGTCACTTCACTAATGAATGTAAGGCTTTGAGTAGTAAAATTCACCATATTGAGGAGTTTGGTATGCTTCCCTCTGTGGGGGGAACTTAATTCCTCTAATTGATACCAATTTTCACTCTACATTGGTGTTCACAACCGCTTTAAAGTGGGGGGCATACATCACCACTCACATTTCATTATGTGATTTTCTTTTTCTTGTGATTTCATCTCCTAGACACATTTGGCACAATATTCCCCAGGATGAGACCTTTCACTTTTTCTCTCTTGGAAACAAAATGAGACCATTTGCAGTTATCCTCTCTTGGAGACATTAAGCATAATGTTCCTTAAGGTGAGACATTGCATGAACAAAGAAAATCCATTTGAACAATCCCTAAACTATTTTTCATTAACAATGTCTATGAGTTTCAAGCATACGAAGTTTTGCTTACTTCATAGAGATCGAAAATCATTTTCCTTTGTGGTGACTTATTAAATTTATCAGTAGGTATAACTTTGATATGGTTGAGAAAGAATCCCATTCTATGATATGAATTTCCCCATAGGCACCTATGTGTTTTGTGAGTACATACCACTCGAGTATATGTTTCTCACCTTTTGGGCCTTCTCATTTGGCAAATTGTGAAGAGTTTTGTCACCTCAGAGTGTGTATGCATTTTTGGACAAACAACCTAGATCTAATCCACAACTATTTGGACAAATGATTGAAGCTTGATCCACCCTTTTCATTTTCATCTTTCTTTTTCTTTCCATTGCATGATTATGTATCTTGATGGTTTGACTTAGGATCTTGGATCCTAGAGGCTTGATTTCCTTCTTGATCTTTGTCATTCTTTGTCATTTGCATCTGTACACTTGGATCTCTCTTGAATGTCTACTTTAGTGTGAGTTTGAAGTAGGTTCATCCCCTCACTAAAGTGGGGGCTAAATGTACCATAGAAAAAAGAAAACTTGCTTGATTTGGGGAATAAATGATGATAAATTGGACTTAATCAGGCATTGATTTGGTGTTGTGAGGTGTTTTTCACATCCACACTAGGTATTGGACCCTTTCAAATGCATTTATCGATGTCTTGTAAAGGTGTTGTAAAGTGTTGTAAAGGAATTTCACACTTTTCTAGACTTAATGAACCCATTTTACCTTAATTCGACATTATAAAATGTGTTTAATAACATTATCACACTAATCTAGAAGGCTTGTAAAATAAACTTAATGTTAAACTAGTGTTGTAATGTGTCTTGCACATTCACATTGGATATTGTGCCTTTCTAAGCTAAGTGGACCTCATTTTAGTATTGTAAAGTGTATTTAATAACACATTATCATTGAATTTTGTGTCCCGGGCCCTAATTAACCTTTACATTATCATTAATAGGCCCCTATTACCCCATATTGTGCATCTCGAGGCAATATTTGATGAAATAACCAACATAGACATCATATAGACCTTATTTTCTTACTTCCTAGCATCCTAGCTATCAAATGGGCTCCACTAGAACTAATTCACCACCTGTGGCCAATGAGTCCCTACCAGCTAGGACTGATTCACCCAAGGTGGTGAATGAGTTCCATTCAAGGTTCAATTTTGACTTTTGAGCAAGAAATTTTGGAATTTAAGTGTTATTTTCTTCATGTCGGCCTTGGGTATCCAATTTATGGGCTAATTAAGAGAACTTCCTATAAATACAACCTTCTAAGCCCTAATTCATAATCTCTTAACTCATACACACATCTCTTATCATTCATTCATCATCTATCTTCTCCATCAAGTCAAACAAGCTAGGGTTTCATCATTGCAAGTCATCAAGATACCTTCCTAAGACATTCAAGGGTAGATTCTTCATATTTTGTCATATAAATTCAAAATCAATCATCATGGAAAGGTAATCAACTCCATTATTGTATGAGCACTTCATTACATTCTTTCATCATTTTGGTCTAATTACCTTAAAGTGGTTTGACCAAGGAAAACCCCCATGCCTTAACATCCAACATTTCTCTTTCTTGTATTGTGTGTTTGAAAATTTAGGAATCTTGGAGGCTTAGAAATCATTGAAAATTGCATTGCATTGGATAAGTCAAAATACCCACAAAAAGTTACTTTTAGGACCAAATCCGAGAGTTTCAAAACTAGACACCTGGAGAAGCAGAAAGTGCAAACCAAAAGCTTATGTTTCCACCTTTAAATATTTAGAAATTAAAAAGTGAAATAATTCACCATGTGGGTGACGAATGAGTCCCACTTCTAGGAATTTTTTTATTTTTCTGCATTTTTAGACACCCATTTGTCCAAAATGGGCTTCGGAACAGTTTTACTAAATTGGGACTGATTCGCCCAGAATGGAAAATGAGTCACACTAGGCCTAATAATCAAGATCAATAGCATTTCAAAAGTCATTTCCAATTTCCATCCATATCTCAAGTGCACACTTTTGGTTTCATCCTTTTCTGTTCAACTTTGTTCACATTTCTAGATAGCACAATGTGTTTTCAAACAATTTGCATTCTTTAGTTTCCATTCAATAATCAATAGCTTTCATTAGTTTCCTGAATTTCAATCATTGCATTTAGCCATAATTTCATTATTCATACATTATATTGAGTGAAGCTCCTAGTTTTTGTAGTTTGGAATCTTTCTCTTTCCTTTAGGTGAAAGACCCTAATTGAGCAAAGAGACATAACATTCCTTACCCCAAAAAAATGAGGTTTAGAAATATGGATGAGATGATGGAAATGATGCAAATAATGAAAGTGAGATTGGATGCTATTGAAGAAGAGAGAAGGAAATTCTTAAACCCTAGACCTAATAATGAAAGTGATGATGAAGACCAAGATACAAACCTAACTAAAGAAACCTCCAAAGAGGAAGAATCAGATTAGATGAAGATGTTGAAGGCTATTTCAAAAATAGGAAAACAACCTAGAATGGAGATTTTGAACTATACTGGTAACCTAAGCCTAAGGAATTGATTGATTGGATAAATGAAATTGAAGAATACTTTGCATATGAAGAAATTGAAGATCTAGAGAGAGTGGGATTTGCAAAGACTAAACTAAAAGGACATGCTATAATATGGTGGCAAGGAAGTTCGATTGGATAGAAATAGAAAAGGTAAAGAGAAGATTGTGAAATGGGATGGAATGGTGACAAAATTGAAGAACTAGTTTATACCTATAGACTATGAGTTGGAGCTATTGAAGAGATTACAAAACCTAAGATAGAAGGAAAAGACTATGAAGGAATACATTGAGGAATTTCATAAGATCATCTTCAGGACTGAACATAGTAAAGAAAGCAAGGAGAAAGTGAAGGAGTGGACAAGTAGTTTGCATTAAAGGTGGAGGAAAAGCTAAAAAATACATGAACATAGGTAGAGAGGAAGAGGAGGTAGATTTCATAAAGGAAGGTCACATTCCAAAGTAGAAAAACATATGTGGAGCAAAATAAGGATAGCGATTCATATCACAAGGATGAGAGGGATTCCAATTCATACCATAAAGGGAGAGATGACATAAACTCTTACCACCACAATAGAGGAGGCTACAATTATGACATCAATGATGGGTACCAGAGAGATGAGAAAGGATATGACAAGAGAACTTTCAGAGGAACCTATTTTAAGTGCAGAGGAGAAGGACATAGAGCATTTGACTGTCGCCAAGAAAGTAAGAAGATGAAAAATCATGCAAGAATTGGATATGCGGAGGAAGAACTAGTGGAATCACTGAGTTTTGGAGGAATTCTTGAGAAGGGAGAATCATTATTCATGAGGAGAGCACTTCTCCAAGAGAAATAAGTACCTAAGGAAACACCGTAGAGGAAAATTTTGTTTTAGACTAGATGAAAATTAGGAGGTAAGTGCTGCAAAGTTATCATTGATAGTGGTAGCACATATAACCTACTTTATGAGGAAATTGTGAAAAGGTTGAATTTGGAAAGAATAAAACATCTAAAGCCTTATAGGATAGTGTGGATTCAAGATGAGCACAAGATACTAGTAAGTGAGAAATGTCTAGTAAAGTTTCGTATAGGGTCATATCATGATGAAGTACTATGTGATATTATGTTGATGGATGTATGTCATATGTTTTTGGGTGGACTTTTTCAATATGATAAGAAAGCTATACATGTTGGGAGATGGAATGCCTATACCATAATGTCCAATGGAAAGAGAATCACCTTGACACCTTTGGAAGATGAACCTAAAAGAGAAGTATGTGGTACAAATTGAATCAATTTGGTAGATGGAAGGAATTTTTGGATGGATTGAGACATGAAAACATGTCTTTTGTCTTTATTCTAAGGAAGTGTAGAGCCCTAGATGCAAAGAAAAGCACTGCAAGAGAAGAAGAATCACTAGAGAAGGAAGTCACTGAACTATTGATAGAGTACCAAGATCTTGTATTAGAGAATATGCCTAATAGATTACCACCAATCTAGAGTATTAGTCATCATACAGATCTTATTCCAAGAGATATTTTTCCAATCAAATTTGCACACCAAATGACATCGCTAGAGAATGTGAAGCTAAACAAACAGATACATGAACTTCTGAAGAAAAGATTGATCAAGGAAAGTATGATCCCATGTGTGGTACCGGGTGTACTTGCACCTAAGAAAGATGGAGAATGGAGGATGTGTACAGATTCAAGGGCTATCAATAAGATCACTGTGAAGTATATATTCCCATTTCCTAGGATGGATGACATCATGGACAGTCTGAGTGGAGCAAAGTATTTCACCAAGATAGACCTAAAGAATGGATACCATCAGATTAGGATCAAAGAGGGAGATGAATGGAAGACTACTTTCAAGACAAATGAGGGATTGTATGAGTGGTTGGTCATGCCATTTGGACTAACTAATGCACCTAGTACATTTATGAGGCTGATGAATGAAGTCTTGAAGAAATTCTTGGGAAATTTTGTCATTATTTATTTGGATGATATTATGATTTTTAGTAAGACTATGGAAGAACATTTGGAGCACATCAGACAAGTATTTTAGAGACTAAGGGAAAATAAGTTGTTGATAAACATCAAGAAGTGTAGTTTCATGAAGGATTAACTAGTATATTTATGATTTGTGATATCTACAGAAGGATTGAAGATGGACCTTGAGAAGGTTAGAGCAATAGTTGAATTCCCTATACTTGTGAACATTGGAGAGGTAAGATTAGTTCATGGACGAGAATTTTTTTATCAGAAGTTCATTAGAAATTTAAGTAGTATTTGCACACCTATTATAGAGTAAATTAGGGGTGATTAAAGGAATTCAAGTGGACATCAGGAGCACATAATATTTTTGAGATGTTAAAGAAAAAGGAGACAGAACAACCTATGTTAGCACTACCAAACTTTGGTAAGGTATTCTAAATAGATTTTGATGCTAGTGGAAGTGCAATAGGAGTTGTGTTAAGTCAAGAAGGGAGACCAATAGCCTACTTCAATGAAAAATTAAATGATGCAAGGAGAATATATATAGTTTATGATCAAGAATTCTTGCAATAATACAAGCCTTGAAGAATTGGACACATTACTTGTTACCTAAGGAATTTGTGTTATATATAGATCATCAAGCTTTACAATATTTGAATAGTCAAAGGAACTTGAACCAGAGACATATGAGATGGGTAGAGTTCTTGTAGAGTTACACATTTGTGTTGAAGCACTAGAGTGGAAAGTCAAACAAGGTTACAGATGCATTGAGCAAGAGAAGAAGTTTGTTGACAGAGATGAGAATTGAAGTATTAGGTTTTGAAGAGCTGAAGCATATGTATGAGGATGACATTGAATTTTCTAGAGCATGGAAGGCTTGCAAGGAACTTGTAGAGACAATTAGAAGCAAATGGTTGGATTATTTCATTTAGGAAGGTATGTTATTCAAGAACAACCAGTTATGTATCCCTAGAAGTTCAATGAGAGAGAATTTGATCAAGGAAAATCATTTCAAAGGATTAGCAGGACATTTTGGAATTGATAAGACCATAACATTGGTGAGTGAGAACTATTTTTGGTTGTAGTTGTCTAAGGATGTCAAGAAATATGTTCAAAGTTGTAGGATTTGTCAAGTTGCAAAAGGAAACAGTCAAAACACTAGAATGTATACACCATTGATAGTACCAGAGAGACCATGGGAAGACATTAGTATGGATTTTGTGTTGGAATTACCTTAGACACCAAGAGGATTTGACTCTATATTTGTGGTTGTGGATAGATTTTCTAAGATGGTGCATTTCATACCTTGTAAGAAAACTAGTGATGCAGTACATGTTGCATAACTATTTTTCAAAGAGATTGTGAGATTACATGGACTACCAAAGAGTATAGTATTAGACAAAGACACTGGATTCATTGGATATTTTTCTAAAACATTGTGGAAGAAGATGAAGATAGATTTGAAGTATAGTTCAACATTTCACCCACAGACACATGGACAAATAGAAGTGGTAAATAGAAGTTTGGGAAACTTTTTGAGGTGTTTGACTGAAGGTAAGGTAGGAAATTGGGATTTAATACTACTATAAGTAGAATTTGAGTACAAAAATTCAATAAACCAGAGCACAGGGAAGACAAAATTTGAAATTGTGATAGGACAACAACCCAAAGGAGTAGAAAAATTAAGGGATATAAGTATGGAGAATAAAAGGAGTGTGGAGGTGGAAGAATTTGAAGAATTCATGGAGACAATGCATACTCAAGTTAAAGAGCATCTGCAGAAGATGAACAGTACATACAAGGAGAAAGGAGATGAGAAGAGAGATATAAGGAGTTTGCAGTAGCAGAGGAAGTAAAGGTATATCTGAGAAAAGAGTGATTTCTAGTTGGGACATATAATAAGCTGAAGATGAAGAAATTTGAACCTTATAAGATCATTGGGAAGTTTTATTCTCAAAATGCATATAAAGTGGAGCTACCGGAGGAATTTGACATATCACCTATATTCAACATTGCAAACCTATATCAGTATCATGAATGAGAATAACTAGAGGATAGAGAAGTTGGTTTTCCAAACCAGATAGCACATCATCTAGAGGAAATTAAGGAAATATTAGACAACAAAGTTAGGTGAAGTACCAGAGGAAGAAAATACAAGGAGTATTTAGTCAGATGGAAAGGAAGACCTGAGGAAGATTCATAATGGATTTCTTGTTGGAAAAACAAGGACATACAACTGAGAGGGGGGGTGAATCAGTTGTCTTAGAAATTTAAAATTTTCTTACTTAACTCAACTTAAATCTCAGATCTGATGAATAAACAATTAGACACAAGAAATTAACACATCAAAGAGATGAAGAACACCAAGATTTTTTTACGTGGAAACCTTGTTAGGGGAAAAACCATGGTGGATGTTAGTCCACAAGATTATACTCTGCTAAAAGTATAATGAAAAATAATAAGGAGAATGCACATGCATTTAGGAACACTACCTAGAGCTCACTACTCAAACACAAAAGGGGCTCACTTCCCAATAGAATAGGATTAAAAATCTAGAGGGTATGAACTGAGAAAGTAGCTTCTGAACAAGCCTAATTATAGTTCCAATTAAGCTCAACACTTCTTCACACTTTGCACAATCTTCTTTACACTCTGTTATGCAACTGAAAGATATTCACACATACACATAGAGGACCACCTTCTCAACCCCCTACACCAATGAAACAATCAAACTTATATATCTGCTACATGAGATTTCATCACATCTTAGTCAGCCAGGAAAAATGAAATATATTTGCAATGTCGGCCTGAATTTTTAGTTAAATTTTGAATGCGTATTCACCAAGGTTAGACACAACATAGTGGAGACCTAAATTAATATCTCAAACACAAAAATACTTCAATTAATTCCTCCTCAAAGATCCACAACATGCTACCACCATGTCGGCCAAGAACATGAAAAACCAAACATATAGAGAAAAATATTCAACAATGAGTACACTGATCAATCTGGACATACCATAGAGATAAAGCATTATTTAGAAGCATCCAAGAATACCAAGAAACAATACAGACACATCCACAACAATTGAGATCAACAAAATCACACAATCTTCATTCAGAAACACTAACAGAGACCACAAAAACACTGTCAGACCACCACACGCTCAAAATTTCACACGGACCTCTAAAAATTCCAGTAGATGATCAAGATATACTCATCAATAAGCCCTTTGATCCACACCAACTATTCTTTAGCATAGAGAACCAAACATCTTTATTATCTGCATAGTTCCACTAGGAACCTAGAACACTTCCTTTCATAATTTTCTCAATATCCTCAACATATATAGCCTCTAGTGCACCAAATGCTAATAGTTTTGAAATTAATGACAACCACATATCAGAAACAAAAATCCACAAAATCCAACAATCTCCCCCTTTGGCATTGATGGCAACACATGTGAAAAACACCATCGACCCAATACACTAACTTCTTCTGCACTTCTCCTATTGAAAGGATTTTTCACATTACACTTCTCCCCCTTTGACATCAATGGAAAAGGTAACAATTACCTTTCCATATACACACTTTGAACCACATAGTTGTACATTTGACTACTCCCCCTGAGTATAAGCCACATAAACATCAATCCAGATCAGAATATAGCAATGAAGTTCACAGATTGATGCAAGAAAGTGCATCTTTTAGTTCTTATCAGGAGGGGTGATCACCCATAGCATACTTTTGAGATATAAAAAAGTATCCTTTGGTAATGGTTTAGTAAATATATCAGCAATTTGTTCTTTAGTAGGCACATACTCCAGTCTGACTTCTTTCTCATTCACTTTCTCCCTCAAGAAATGAAACTTGATTGATATGTGTTTAGTATTAGAGTGTAGCACTATATTCCTTGAGATATTTATTGCACTTGAGTTGTCACAATATATAGAAATAGGCTCTTCATATGTCACCCTGATATCTCTTAGCATCTATTTCATCCACATCACTTGTGTACAATTATTGGTAGAAACAATGTATTCTACTTCAGCAGTAGATAGAGAAATTGAGTTTTTCTTTTTACTTAACCAGGATACTAGCTTCTTCCCTAGGAAGAAAGCACCACCACTAGCACTTTTCCTGTCATCTACATCACTAGCCCAATCTGCATCCGTATATGCACACAAAGTGAGATCATCATCCTTTGGATACCAAAGTCCAAAGTTAACTGTTCCTTTTAGATACCTGACAATTCTCTTGACTGCAGTTAATGTATCAATGGGTATTTTTAGGTAGGTCAGCAGATTAGATTAATAAACAAAACCCAAAGAAACTATGGAATACAAAGAAAGCTTAAAACATAAATGATGATACCAGATATTCATTGCTTCCATTATTCACCTACATAGCACCTTCTAGCTTGCTGCAAATGTACTTATTGCCCTCAGATTTGAGTGTGTGAGCAATGACTATGACAAAGACAATGTCCAAAGTAAGGTTTGAAGGATTTCAAAATGATTATAATTCTACCATGCAAATGATAAGCATTAAGATATGTCTAACTATGCCAAAATAAAGCCTATGACCAAATGACAAGACTATAAGATTTCCTAAGACTCAACAATTATGCTAGAATGAAATATCAAGAAGTTGTCTCCCTCAAAATGTGAGCAAAATTGGCATTTTATAAAAAATTCAATTTTGGATAGACGGTCAAGATTAAAAGCTGATGAAAGCCTAAAATCAAAGGTCAAGATTGCATGTGACAACCCATAATTAGGGTTAGGGAAAAAATTTGAAATAAGTAGCCTAGATGCATTTTAAGAAAATCGCATCAATAGTTGAGAATAAATGTGACAAGAGGATAAAAATTAGCCAAAAAGATAAATATTTTGAAAATCATGAAGATAAGAAGATAAGATTCAAAAAATCAAGAAGATAAAGACTGGACAGAAAAGAAGATTTAGAAAATGAAGAATTTGATCAATTACTTGATTTATGGAAGAATATTACCATTTTTGAATTAAAATTAATTCAAAATGTGGATTTTGTGTGACAGTAAATAATTGATTTTAGATTATTTACTAAAAAGAAGTGGCAGTTAGCATGTGAGGCCATTTTAAATAATTAATTTTATTTAAAATGAGGGAAATGTCAAATAAGGAAATTAAATAATTAAAGATAATTATTTAATTTAGATATTGCAACCAATAATTAAATAAATTAATAAATCTATTTAATTATGAGAATTAGTGAAATATTAAATAAATAAATAAAATTCATTTATTTAATAATCAGGAAGACATAAGGAATTAAGTAAATTAAGAAATTTATTTAATTATAAGAAGATAATAGACCATTAGTGACGTATTGAATAAATAAATAAAATTTATTTATTTAATAATCATGAAGAATAAACAGACATGAATTAATTAAACAATTATGAATTATTTAATTAATAGTTGAATGTGGACCAAGGACATAATTAAATGTGATAATTATGCTAGGACAAAAGATCAAAAATAGAGCTTGCAGAACTAGGTCATTTTTAAGTGTACATTTTGCCCCTCTTTGTCATAATGTAGCATGTCGCGTTGTGACAAAGAAAATAAGTCAAAATTATGCCCCAGTGCAAAATAGGATGAGGAAGAATGACAAGGAAGGTAGCAGTATGCCCCCTTGAGAGGACAAACGGGTTCCAAGAACACGAGTGTGCTCTCAAAATTGATGAGAAGACGAGAATATGAAGAGACAAAGAAATATTAGTGCAAAAGATATGGATGATGAAGATGTAGACTAGATGAAATGTTAGAGGGGAAATGAAGAAGGGCGAGATGGGAAAGAATCCTTCAACACTTGCCAAAGTACTAATAGACATTGCTCGAATCATCATTGGGCAATAAAATGACACAAATGGACAACAAACACCATGGTATGACATAGACCAAGGTGTGTAAGGTCATCCACTTGAAAAATAGACAATCACAGACAAGGAATGTTCTAACTCATACTAAGGGCCATGTTTCCCTAGTCTTTTTGTTAAGACAATCCACAGACAATAGTCAAAGAAAATAAAATAGGCTAGGAGATGTCATCGTACTTCTAAATCCTTCATGGGAAATCCTCGAGGTAGCTAGTAACCTGACCAAGAGACAAAAGGACAAGACAAAGATAGACATAATAGTCAAAATATAGAACAAGACAGACCAGAAAGATTAACAACCATTTAATTTTGTTTCCCAAATATTGATTGCATGACAGTTTGATAGTTTTGATAGTTTAAGAGTTTTGCCAATTTGATGGTGTTGACGATTTGACGAGGCCTATTATTAGGAAGGACACATCTTGAAAAGGAAAAGGAAATTTTGATGAGGTCTAACTCCAAGAAGGAAACATCTTGAAGAGGACCAAAGAGTGACGAGATTGACATTTTTTTGGCTAATATGTTTTGGCAAGTTGATTGATGTTGACTGTAAGATTAATTGGATTGTGTTGTCTATTAGGTCACGATTGGAATGTCGACATTCAAATGACTATCTTGTGTCTGAGTTTGACTATGTCTGACTTATTTGACCGATGCAATGATTGTGACAAATGCCATGATTTAATTTGGACAAACCAAAAAGGACAGGCCTAATGTCTCAGGGACTCAAAGATGAGTCTTGCCTACGTAGCAAAGGCGCAGAGACAACGTAGTTCGACAATGACAGATTGACTGATTTTGACGGACTTTGACTCTATTTTTGGGATTGTGACATTGATTTGGATGTTTTTTGTGTTTTTTACATGTTTTTGATTTTTTTGGATTTTTGTCATTTTATGATTTTTTGTTTTGGACTTTTGTCATTTTATGATTTTTTTTCTTTTCTCGAGTATTTGATTTTTTTTGTCTTTTGTCGAGTATTTGATTAGGTCTTTCTTCAGGACATTTTTCAAATTTTAGGGCTTTCTTCAAGACTTTTTATGATGTTTTTGTCTTTTTTCAGGATATTTTATGATGTTTGTCTTTTTTTAAGGACATTTTATAATGTTTTTGTCTTTTTTTAGGACATTTTCTAATTTTTTTGTCTTTTTTTAGGACACTTTATGATGTTTTTGTCTTTTTTTAGGACATTTTATGATGTTTTTATTTTTTATTTAGGACATTTTATGATGTTTTTGTCTTTTTGAATGGTTTAAGACGTTCACGACAAATGCATGTGACTAATGCCTACACATGAGAATCTAAGGGAAAACATGATTGTGCCCCTAGTCAAGCTAAATACCAATTGACAGGTGATGACAACGTTGTTAGATATGGGAAGGACACATCCTAAAACAACATGAGGATGACGATAATGTGATGAAAGATTAGGGTCTGTAGTCGAACCAGGAACAAAGTCAAGGATTGTTTTGGATAATGTGATTGTATGGATCAAACTCATTGCATTTGCAATGATTGGGTTAGGACTAGGTGGGATGATGGAGCATCCTTAGACCATTTGACAAGGGAAAGCCAAAATAGGTGACAAACATGAAAGGTTGAGAGGTGGCCTTGGTAAAGGACAAGAGACATGAGACTAAAGGAATTGTCATATGATTTTTAAGGACTGTGTCACATACGGATAATGAGGTTATGAAATTAATGACATGAAATTTCGTGAACAATATATGACTGAAGGATAGACATGTCAAGATTTTTCCCAAAGCATGACTTATGTGTGCCTATTTTAAGTCATGATCAAGGTAGGTGGGAAAGTGAATGGAAATGATATGGATTAAATGGTCAAATGCTAATGTCAAGAGGAAGGCCTAGGAGATAAGACAACTTTCCCCCAAGTGTAAGAGTCCACATAGACAATTTTAACATGACACCTGTTTGCCAGGTTTTCATCATGGTACTTATCCAGGGTGCCTGTTTTCCAGGTTTTCACCGTTGGACGAAAAAATTCTCTTTACTATTTTCTTGATCTTTTGATTTTTGTGGTGTCACCAAGACGCCTATTTTCCAGGTTTTCATCAAGGTGACAATTTTTTTTTAATATTTTTGGATAGCCTTGATGCTTTAGATGACCATTGACTATTTTGAATCCACTGACGGTGTTGATGTAGATACTGGGGTCATGATATGCCAATAATGACCTTTCTGAAGCAATTGTCGCATCAGGATCATAGCACTTGCATACAACTAATTTATGTCATTGTGATCCTTGTCAACACTAAAGTTGGCTTTATCAGAATACACATATCGCGATAGAGTGCCATGAGGGTCCTTGTGATAAAGAGTTGTTTCCATGATGCAATGGATTTGTGACATGGTATCTTTGGACTTTAGACGAGATGTAGGATTATGATAGACGATGGTAGATGTGGAAAGGTTGTTTGGATGTTTGGATAAATCACTTTTTATTTTCCAAACTTGGTATGGTGGATGACGGAGTTTTGAGGGATGGCATTTGGAACCAACACTCTTAGATGCCTTGCTTGATGACCATTTTGAAGGAGGTAGACATGTGTTATATGTGGGAGTCCTCTTGTCTTGTGGCTCCACATTGTGATTGACTTTTTCTTTTGACATATTTTCTTTTCTTGATCCACTTGTCTTTGGGACCCATTTAAATTTCATTTGTCCACTTGCCTTTTTGTTTAATTCAATGGCCTTTGACATTTTATTTTGATCTTTTGATTTGTATGACTTTCATTTTTGTTGGTTCCAAAGGGAAGGTTTAAGATGTTGAGAATGATAGTTTATGGTGTGGGTGGATGGGGTGTTGGAAGCAATCTTATGACAAGGATTTCTCATGGAATCTATTTTGACGTTTGTATTTGACAAGGTTGCCCATAGTATTAAGGAAGTTACACTAACATCATTAGATTTGCTAACTAAAAAATAGCCAAGATCTTGATGTTTGTAATTTGTTTGAAGTTGTATTGTTTCTTGAATTCCTTGCTCATGTATGCCCAGTACGTTGCCTTGATAATGCACGCATTGATAGATTCTACTTGTGATGGGGTATTTATTGTTTTGAAAGCAAGATGCTAACCCATCATGATATATGTTGATACTGTTACTTGGAATATTTTCATCTACAAGAAAGCCTACTCTGACAAAGGTGGATGATTCTAATTGATAGGATGTCTTAGCTTTGTTGTCATGTTTGACATATTTCTGATTAACGTCCTTGGTTTGACCTTGTGGCATTTCAGGTTTAGATGATTCTATTGGTACTTCCAAGTTGATGTTGAAGCCATCACTATGGTCAGTGTCATAGAGTCTAGTGAATTTAGCTATAGGTTGATCATTTGAAAATATGTCCATAGTGGAAGACTCTTTCTCTTGAGGTAGATCATCTATGTGTCCCATGGAGGCAAGTGTCTCATTTTCGAAAGTGTCAATAGTCGAGGCTTGAATAGGGTCATCAAGTGTTTGATCACGAATGACATAAAGGTCAAGGAGTGGATCATTTTGGACTTCTTGATCAATGGTAGTGTCCTGGTCAAAGATGGGGTTGTCATAGACAATATAATTGGGATTGAAGTCTTTGTCAAGGGTAGGTGTATTTTGGATTTCATGCTTTTCTTGAAGGACTTCTTTGATGGACTGAAAGATAGGGTAATGGGATGGACTACCTTGTTCTTGATATGATAGTGACGTTATAATGTCATGCTTTTGGCTTTTGTTTTGACATGTATCCTCAAGTTTAGAAAATGGGACATGTCTTTGAGTAATGATAGAATTTTCATGACTAAATGTGGCTTGTGAGGGAGTGACTTGAAAAGGATTAATGGATGAGGGACTAGGATAGGACATGGAAACTTGGAATGGACTACAATGTGAAGGAAAAGGATATGACATGGGGACTTGGAATGGATTGGTGTGTGAAGGACTAGGATAGGACATGGAGACTTGGACTGGAATAGCATGTGAAGGACTAGAATATGACATGGAGAGTTGGACTAGACTAGTATGTGAAGGACTAGGATATGACATGGAGACTTGGACTGGACTAGTATGTGAAGGACTAGGATAGGACATGGTGACTTGGAATCAACTGGTGTAAGGTTGAATAAAATAGGACGTGGAGACATGGACTGGATCGATATGGTATGATGTGGGGACTTGACATGAGTTTGTAGATGGTTGATAAGGCATGTAGACATGGACAAGATTGATAGGTGAAGGACTAGAATATGGCATGGAGGTTTGGAATGGACTAGTGGACAGTTGGTTTCCTTTTTCAAGGTTAGGATAAGGGTGATAAGTGGATGTTTGTTGTGAATTAATGTCAAGATTTGTGTTAAGAGACATTTGAAGGTGAGGGTTGATGGATGGAGGACTTGGACTCATGGGTTGTTAGTACGAATGGTATTGGATTTTGGTTTGGAGGAATTGTCTCTTAAAGTCAAAGGCTTGTTGGTATTGACCTCTACAGAGTAATTGGTATTCAACTTGACTAGCAACTTAACTGGTATTAAAGTTGAAGGGCAGACAAGGTGCTGGATGTCATGATGTTGTTTTAAAAGGATGTTAAATGCAAAGTGATAATGACGTTTGTCTAAGGGAAATGACTAATGGAAGGTGATAAAATTGTCAAGAAAGGATGCCAAATGCCAAGGTGACAATGAAGACTAATATGAAAATGTTGACTAAGGAAAATGACCAATGCCAAGTCTAGATGCCAAATGAGGACTATGATGAAAGTTATGACAATATTTTTGGATTTTTTTAAGGATAAATTATGCAAGGTGATGACTAAGATGAGTTCAATGTCTAAAGTATGGAAATGCAAAGGTCCAAATGACTTGGAAGAAAGTTTCCTAACCACCCTATGCTTGATCTATGTCTCAATTTTAGAATATCAAAGGACTTGTTTAAAGGACCAAATGACAAGGACAAAATGACAAGTGAGGTTTCCTAACTAGACTGTTGAGTTAGAAGGATCTCACAAAATTTGACTAAAGAAGATAATGATGATTAAGTCCAATGATAACCTAATTTTGAAAGTCAAGATTTTGCAAAGTGAGGTAAGGTTTTCCTAATCCAAAATATGCAAAATGAGATGACGACCTATGTTTATGGTTTATGACTCAAAATGAAAATGGTGAAACCTAAGGATGAAGCTAAAATTTTCAAAGATGACCCTATGGTAAGATGCAAGCTAAAGTGCACAAGGAATGAGATATTTGAGCAATTTTCTAATCTAGTTTTGACAGAGACTTCTAAAAGAAGATGTTTGATAGTAGGCTAAAAATGTTTGGACGTGAAGTTTTGGTAAAAAATATGATTTGTTTGAAGTTGATTGTTTGTTTCTAGATGTGTGAATCTTGTTTTCTTTGTTTCAATATCCAGAAACCACTTGGAAAGGACGAGATTTTGAGTGTAGACAAACACAAATAAGACAAGCACAATCCTATGGTTAGGCCAAGACAATATTCGCTAGATTCCATGTGGGTTTCCCTAGCTGCATATTAGTAGCATGTGAATCCAGAAGCTTGGCTGCACGGGCTCCCCCTTATAGTGCACTCTCTTCTCAGGCTAGCCAAGCTTCCAACCCCAATGAAACTCCCATGGAAGATTGATCACCTCTACTAAATACTGTAAAGATGTGGATTCCTTCACACCGATTGGTGTTGCACTAGCAAATAGAAGGTTTTTGGCTACTACACAAAGGTGTTTAATTCAGAACCCCTGTTTGAGTGGCCATACATGGGGTGAAAGATTAATCTCCATTTAGGAGGCACTCTAGCCTGAAGAGGTTACGCTCAACAGGGTTTTGGGGAGTACTACTTGTTGGTGTAATTAATTATTAATTACACTTTGCATAAGTTTACTTAGGGATTATTTATTTCCTAAGTTTTAGGATCTTATCTTTATCTTATCGAGCTATCTTGTTGCTCAAGATAAGATTAGGTTTGCATCTTTTCTTTTATAAAGCAAATCATTATCTTGTAATTAATTGAATTCCTGAATAATTAAGTTGCACATCTTTTTTGCAACCTCTCTTGCTTTTTTTGATTTCTCTTCTGTGGAAGGCTTTTCTGGCTTGCAAATATGATCATGGGTTTCTAACATGGTATCAGAGCTCCAGACCTGCAGCTGCTTGTTCGTGATCTGAAGATATGGCCTCTTTGTGAGTTTCGGGTGCAAGGGTTTCCACAGGCATCTTTTCTGCAAGATCTGGGGTTAGCCTATTTTTTGGCTCACAATGGGCTCAAACGAATGTCACCACCGCGTTCACAGCGGCCAAAAACCCTAGAAACGCCTGTCAAATCGTCGATTTTGGAGCAGTTGATCCGGGAGGCAAATTTTTTTTGTCTGGAGGGCCGTACGGCCTCCCCAGCACGCAGATCACAAAAAACACATTTTTTGGAAGTGTCGCGCGCCTCCGGTTAAAATGAGGGTCCGTATGTATCACTGCACCCATTCTCCGGCTCCTCCACGGTCCGCCACCGCCCGGTCATGCCCCCAGCCTGCTCCGGTCTTATGGGCGAGGAGCCCATCTGCCCCCGGCCCCTCTGCTCCGCGCGGTCACATGGGACCAGGGGCTCCGCCACCGATCCGGCCCCTCCGGCATCAGCCCGCGGTCACATGCTCGACCAAGGGCCAAAAATTTTTCATTTTGCAGGGGTGGCGATTTTTTGCCCCGACGGCCAGACGGCCGTCAAATTTATGCTCGTGAACTGCTGACGTCAGCATGACGTCAGCGTACGGCCGGCCCTCTTTGCCCCCTCCTAGCCCTAATTTGCCCTAAAGAAGCAGTTTTTTTCTTTTGGCCATAACTTGGGCATACGGTATCGAAATCGGGCAAACGAGATATCGCCGGAAAGCTGATTCCGAGCTCTTTCCTGTAGTGCAGTTTATTTTACAATATTTTTCTGTTTTACTGCATTTATTACTGTTTGAAGTTAGATGTTGTTTTTGGACTTCCGAGCTCATAACTTTTTGCCACGATCTCCGTTTTTCACCTCGTTTGAAGCATCGGAAAGGTATTAAGGAGCTCTATATTGTTGTCCATGCACTTTTTTTGTATCTGTCCCAGGTTTATCAGTTAGTCCAGATTTAGCCCGATGGGTTGTTTGGCGATTACTTGGATGTTTTGGCAGTTGGGAGAGTGCATCTTGCATCTTTGCACTTCGTTTACAGTAATATATCATTTAATAATCACTTGCTGCATCATAGATTCCAGAGTTGTTCTAGTTTGGAGTTTTCCAGTGTTCCGTGGCATCGGGTTTTCTGTTGCTTTAATCATGATTCCTTGAGTCAATCAGTGACTCTCATCCGGTTTCAGTAGTATACAGAAGAATATTTACTTGCTTGCCTATATCAAGTTCCAGTGTTACTCTACAGAGTTCTTCCAGTGCTTCTTTGTAGCATGTAATCTCATTGTAGGGGGGGTTTTGTCCCACTGGGTTTTTCCTTCTCTACTCCTTTTTTGTGTTGTATTGGGTTTCTTGCACATCACTTTGTGCCATATTTTGTACTCGCACTGTATTATAAAGTGCCATGGGGGGTTGTGTAGTGCCTTTGTTTTGCCATCACACCTTTGTCCGGTGAGTGTCCCTCCACGACAACAGTGAATCCAGATGATTCCAGTCTCATGTATGTGTGCTTTATTTTGCACACCACTTTTTCAGTTGCAGGTGCTTTCTTGTGCACTTTTAGATGTTCTTGGTTCCTTTTCATGCACTTCATTATTGCATTGTAAATGGGTACCTAATCAGGCCTTGTTGCCGGGACCCATTCATGCTTTCTTGCATTCATCTTAGTTTTAGGTGCATGCTTTATTTGCTTCTCCCTAAGTTGCACTTATGGGGGGGTGTTGGTGTAATTAATTATTAATTACACTTTGCATAAGTTTACTTAGGCATTATTTATTTCCTAAGTTTTAGGATCTTATCTTTATCTTATCGAGCTATCTTGTTGCTCAAGATAAGATTAGGTTTGCATCTTTGCTTTTATAAAGCAAATCATTATCTTGTAATTAATTGAATTCCTGAATAATTAAGTTGCACATCTTTTTTGCAACCTCTCTTGCTTTTTTTGATTTCTCTTCTATGGAAGGCTTTTCTGGCTTGCAAATATGATCATGGGTTTCTAACATTAATTATTAATTACACTTTGCATAAGTTTACTTAGGCATTATTTATTTCCTAAGTTTTAGGATCTTATCTTTATCTTATCGAGCTATCTTGTTGCTCAAGATAAGATTAGGTTTGCATCTTTGCTTTTATAAAGCAAATCATTATCTTGTAATTAATTGAATTCCTGAATAATTAAGTTGCACATCTTTTTTGCAACCTCTCTTGCTTTTTTTGATTTCTCTTCTATGGAAGGCTTTTCTGGCTTGCAAATATGATCATGGGTTTCTAACACTACTTGGTCCGTATGACACATCTGCACTTGTAATCCTAGGTTTTCCCTTAGGATTCACATTTATATACACGTCAGGGTAGCTTGGCTTTAGCTCCATTGCTGATTTGAGTTGCCTTGGGGTGAGTACTTTTTCCCACCAAGGTAGGCCCAATTTCTAGAGGCAATAACCGTTTCTCTTACACCTAGGATCGCATGATTGTGCAAGGGGAGAGGATACTTTGATTATTGCATCAAGGTTACACAGAAACAAAGTGGGTCTAGCTTTCTAATCACCTAGTTTTCACAGGGTGAGAGCATAGTCACCTACCACTTTCAAGCATAGTGAAACATAATAGAAGACATATTCATTTTAGTGCACCAAATGAAGTTTTTTCTATTCTAAAAATCATAGACACAATGTTTCAAATTTGGACTTTTTGGAGAAACGAATCTGCAAAACCACAAATTAGTAGTTTGAACAAATTGTCTTGGACCCTTCAAATGTAAATGCCACACACTGCCAACAAGGATTAGTAACCAAAAATATCTAATCTAAAACATGCAATTTGTTAAAATCCTAAACTAAATTAAAATTTAAAAATCTAAACTAAATTAAAAAGTTAAAAATCTAAATTAAATTAGAAATTAGATATCTAAACTAAATTAAAAAGTTAAAAGAAATCTAAATTAACAATCTAATCTAGAATCTAATAAAATCTAATTTAAAAATCTAATCTAAAATCTAAAATATAATAAAAATCTAACTAAAAGCTAATTTTAAAATTTACAAATCTAATTAAAAAATCTAAAAAATCTAAAAATCTAAAATCTAATTAAAAACTAATAATCTAAAAAATTTAATTAAAAAAGACTAATTAAAAAATCTAAGAAAATCTAATTTAAAAGCTAATTAAAAAAAATCTAAAAATCTAATTTAAAAGCTAATTAAAAAAAATCTAAAAATCTAAATTAACTAAAAAATCTAAGATCTAAAAAGATAAATTTAAAATAACTTAGAAAAAATAAAAAATATTAAATCTAAATTTACATCTAACTCTAAATTAATCTAAATTAATGAAACTAAAGTTAATGAGAACTAAATTAATCTAAATTAATCTAAATTAATAAAACTAAATTTAATACGAAGGTTTGGAAGCCGAGGGGAGACACGAAGTTTCCAGCAAATGTGGTGTTTTGTACCTGTACCTACAAAAACAAAAAAAAGCAGACCAAAAACCATACAAAAATTTGTAAGAAAAATGCCAGGTTCACCAATGTAACAATGCAATTTTATGGGGTGAGCCGATTAGAGCATAAATCATAAAATCCAACATTAACTATGAAACATAAAGGAAGAAAATTAAATAAATAAAAACTATTATACCAGATATTCGTTGCTTCCATGATTCACCTCCATAGCACCTTCTAGCTTGCTGCAAATGTAATTGTTGCCCTTAGATTTGAGTGTGTGAACAATGACTATGACAAAGACAATGTCCAAAGCAAGGTTTTGAAGGGTTTTAAAATGATTATAATGCTACTATGAAAATGATAAGCATTAAGATATGTCTAAACTATGCCAAAATAAAGCCTATGACCAAATGACAAGACTATAAGATTGCCTAAGACTCAACAATTATGCTAGAATGAAATATAATGAAGTTGTGTTCCTCAAAATCTAAGCAAAATTGGCATTCTATAAAAAAAATGCAATTTTTGATAGATGGTCAAGATTAAAAACTACTGAAAGCCTAAAATCAGAAGTCAAAAATTGCATGTGACAACCCATAATTAGGGTTAGGGAAAAAATCTGAAATAAGTGGCCAAGATGCATTTTAAGAAAATCACATCAACAGTTGAGAATAAATGTGACAAGAGGATAAAAATTAGCCAAAAAGATAAATATTTTGAAAATCATGAAGATAAGAAGATAAGATTTGAAAAATCAAGAAGATAAAGACTCGACGAAAAAGAAGATTTAGAAAATCAAGAATTCGATCAATTACTTGATTTATGGAAGAATATTACCATTTTTGAATTAAAATTAATTCAAAATGTGGATTTTGTGTGACATTAAATAATTGATTTTAGATTATTTACTTAAAAGAAGTGGCAGTTAGCATGTGAGGCCATTTTAAATAATTAATTTTATTTAAAATGAGGGAAATGTCAAATAAGGAAATTAAATAATTAAAGATAATTATTTAATTTAGATATTGTGACCAATAATTAAATAAATTAATAAATTTATTTAATTATGAGAATTAGTGACATATTAAATAAATAAATAAAAATCATTTATTTAATAATTAGGAAGACATAAGGAATTAAATAAATTAAGAAATTTATTTAATTGTAAGAAGATAATAGACCATTAGTGATGTATTTTTATTTTTTTATTCAAGGGGTAAACGCTTTTGACTGGAGCTATGAACCGGATACAACAATACCACCCCAACGAGGTTTGAACCTTGGTGGCAAGAACAACAATTCCACCTATAAACCATCACACCATGCCAATACCGGCACCATTAGTGACGTATTGAATAAATAAATAAAATTTATTTATTTAATAATCGTGAAGAATTAAGTAAATAATTATGAATTATTTAATTGATAGTCGAATGTGGACCAATGACATAATTAAATGTCATAATTATTCTAGGACGAAAGATGAAAAATAGAGCTTACAAGCCTAGGTCATTTTTAAGTCTCTATAGTTACATGTGATTCTTTTGGATCAGCCTAAAATCTTGCAACCATAAACACAACATTCATAATGTCTGGTCTAGTCTAAGTCAAGTAGAGAAATCCAGTGATCATTGACCTATATCTGGTTTGATTTTCCTTAGGAGTATCATCATTTTGTGTCAACTTGCATCCGGTCACCATGGTGGTACCAACAGGTTTGGAGTCATCCATCCCAAATTTCTTCAGTAGTTCTTTCACATATTTGGACTGAGATAAGAAGATCCCCTTGTCCAACTGTGTAACTTATAATCCTAGAAAGAACTTCATTTCTCTAATCATACTCATCTCAAATTCACTCTTCATTTCATCAACAAACTTCATACATAGATTATAATCTCCTCCAAAAATGATGTCATCAACAAAAACTTCTATAATTAATTCCTTATCATTATCTAATTTGAAGTATAAGTTGCTATCAATAGTACCTTTAGTGAATCCAAGCTTCAGTAGATATTTGTTCAATCTATCATACTAGGCTCTAGGGGCTTACTTAAGTCCATACAGAGCTTTCTTCAACCTGTAAACCATATCTACTTTGTCTATTAGTTGAAATCCATCTGGTTGTTCAATGTACACTTCTTCTAGTTCTCCATTCAAAAATGCAAATTTTACATCCATTTGATAGATTTTATAGTCTTTGTGTACAACATAGGCAAGAAATAGTCTAATAGCTTCAATCCTAGTGACAAGGGAAAAGGTTTCTTCAAAATCAACACCTTCTTTTTGAGAATACCCTTTACATACCAGTCTTGCTTTATTCCATACCACTTCACCTTCTTCATTCAACTTGTTTCTAAATACCCATTTAGTACCAATCACATTTTTTTCTTTAGGCCTCAGAACCAATAGCCATGTGTCATTATTTTCAATTTGTGTCAGCTCTTCCTTCATAGCTTCCAACCAATGTTCATCTTTACAGGCTTTAGAGACATTTTTAGGTTCAATCTTGGAGATCAAACAATATTATTCTGCAATTTTTCTTCTAGTTTGCACTCCTTTATTCTTATCTCCTATGATTTTATTTTCAAAATGATTCAAATTTACATACCTTGGAGTTTTTGGATACTCTTGATCTTTTGATTCTTCTGATCTTTCTTCTACACTTGCACTTGTCTGAGCCTCCTAGCTGACTTGATTTACCAGAACAAATTGAGTTTGCTTCATTAGAACATATGGAACATATGGAACATATGGCACAATTTGAAGTTGATTTTGTGTCTGAACATTCTTCCCTTGGCTTGTAATGTCTTCGTCTGAATCATAATTACAATGTCCGGATGATTTGACAGAATCCTCATCAACTCTGACATTTGCACTTTCAACCATCTTTTTCAGTCTTTTGTTATAGCACCGATAGTCCTTGCTTTTAGTGGAGTAACCTAGGAAGAATCGTGCATCACTTCTTGCATCAAATTTTCCTATATCATCATCTCCCCTGATATAACACTTTCTTCCAAAGATCTTAAAATACTTAACAGTAGGCTTGTGACCAAACCATAACTCATAAAGAGTCTTACAAGAATTACAATTAACATTTACCCTATTTAAAGTATACACAGTAGTGCTTACCGCTTCACTCCGGTACATCTGAGATACATTTATTTCCATCATCATTGTTCTGGCAGCATCTAGAATTGTTCTATTCTTTCTTTTTGCAGCTCCACTCTGTTGAGGGGTTCGGGGAGCAGATAGTTGTCTTTTCATTCCATGCTCTTCACAATAAGAGTTGAATTCCATGGAAATAAACTCACCACCTCTATCAGATCTCAGACACTTAATTTTTAGACCTTTCTCATTTTCTACCATAGCCTTGAAACTTTTGAACTTCTCCAATGCTTCACATTTTTCTCTTAAAAAGGAAACCCAAATCATTCTAGAGTAATCATCAATAACCAGCACAAAATACCTTTCTCCATGAATATTTATGGCTCTGGAAGGACCAAAAAGTTTAGTATGTAGTAGGTCTAGCAAATTATTCGAATGAAACTATTTGCTCCAAAAAGAGACTCTATTTTGTTTACCCATCTGACATTCCTTGTAGATTATATTAGCAGTCTTTGTTAATCTAGGCAGATCTCTTACTGCTTGAGTAGAACTTATCTTGATAATGTTTTCAAATTTTACATGGCACAATCTCCTATGCCACAACTAGCTTTCATCTACTTGAGCAATTAAACAACTTCCACTAGTTCCTATTGGAATCATATTCCTGGAACTGCCACGTATCTTGCATCTTCCATCTTTGAATTGAAGATAATATCCCTTGTGAACCATCTTTCCAACACTCAACAAGTTGTGCTTTAGGCCTTCAACATAGAGGACATCGTTAGTATTTTCCTTACCACCAAGGCAAATAGATCCTCTGCCACGAATCACACCAGTATTGTTATCTCCAAATCTTACAACCCCACCGTCATACTTCTCTACAATCACAAATTTTCTTTTATCACCAGTCATATGATGTTAGAATCCACTCACAATGACCCACTCATCTTTTTCTTTAGCTTGGGTTGCAAGAGATTTTTCATCTTTAGTAGATTCAATAGCCACAGGATTATCTTCAATGGTAGCAATGAAAGCCCATTCATCTTCTTTTCCATTATCTTTATTAGACTCATCATCAGTCACTGCTTCTTCAAGAAAGTATCATCTCTTTTGGAATCTAGACTTTTTAGGCTTAGATATAGGAACTGTTTCAGGACATCTTAGGATGCAAAATGACCTATTTTACTGCATGAGAAAAAACTAATAGGAAATACATCTTCATACTTACATTTTCCTCTCCCTTCTTGCTTTGCAATCAATGCTTTCAATTCTTCTACCTCTCTTTCTTTATCTTCAAGCTATTTCAGTTCTTCATCATACTTATATATCTTTTTGGAACTCTCTCCCAGACTATATCTTTGTCTACTACTTCCAGATATAGTAGCTTTGAATGCAGATTCAGTCTTTGGTGTGGATTCACCAAATTCACTTATTTCAAAAGCAGCAAACTTCCCAATTAGTGTGTCTCTAGTCATCTTGTTTACTGATATGAACTCTTCAATAGCATGAACCTTCATTTTGTAGGAGGGAGGAAAGGATTTGAGTACTTTAGCTACAATTTCATCCTCATCAATAGAACCATTGGAAAATTTAATACCCATCACTATTTCATTCACTCTCTGCATAAAAGAGGTGATATTTTCATCTTCACCCATCTTCAAATTCTCATACTTTCCTTTCAAGCTCTGTAGCTTAAGCATCTTCACCTATGCATCTCCTTCATACAAAATTTCCAGTTTCATCCAAATTTCATGAGCTATTTGCAGATCCATCACATTATCCATCTTTGAATATGTCAGTGAACTCACCAAACCTTCAACAGCCCTAGTATTATTTTTAGCATCTTTGATCTCATTAGAAGAAGAGGGACCATTCTTAGGAATAGTGTATGGATCTCTTGTAATCTTCTAGTAAGCATCACCAATGCACTTTAGATGACATTGCATTCGGACTTCCACATTGAATAGTTAGTGCCATCAAATCTAGGACCGTCCTTCTTGAATGCTGCCATCCTAGATCAACTCAAGCTTTTAGACCTATTTAGAGGAACCTGCTCTGATACCAATTGTTGGAAAAAATAAGGATAGACAATTGAGAGGGGTGGTGAATAAATTATCTCATAAATTTAAACTTTTCTTACTTAACTTAACTTAAATCTCAGATTTGATGAATAAAAAATTAACCACAAGAAATTAACACATCAGAGAGACAAAGAACACCAAGATTTTTTTACATGGAAACCCTATTAGGGGAAAAACCACGGTGGATGTTAGTCCACAAGATTATACTCTGCTAAAAGTATAATGAAAAACAATAAGGAGAAGGAACATGCATTTAGGCAGACTGCCTAGAGCTCACTACTCAAACAAAAAAGGGGCTCACTACCCAACAAAATAGGATTAAAAATCCAAAGGGTATGAACTGAGAAAATAGCTTCTGCACAAGCCTGATTACAATTCCAATTAAGCACAACACTTCTTCACACTTTGCACAATCTTCTTTACACTCTACTCTGCAACCGAAAGATATTCATACATACACACACAGGAGTTCCTTCTCAACCCACTACACCAATGAAACAATCACACTTATATATCCACTACATGAGATTTCATCACATCTTAGTTGACCAAGAAAAATAAAATATATTTGCAACATCGGCCCAAATTTCTAGTTAAATTTTTAATGTGTATTCACCAAGGTCGGCCACAACATGGTGGAGACCCAAATTAATATCTCTAACACAAAAATACTTCAATTAATTCCTCCTCGAAGATCCACAACATGCTACCACCATCATGTCAGCCAAGAACATGAAAAATTGAACATATAGAGAAAAATCTTCAACGAGTACACCAATCAATGTGGATGTACCACAAAGATAGAGCATGATCTAGAAGCATCCAAGAATACTAAGAAACAATAGAGAAGTATATGCAACAACTGAGATCAATAGAATCACACAATCTTCATTCAGGAACACTAATAGAGACCACAAAAACACTGTAAGACCACAACACACTCAAAACTTCATGCAGACCTCTAAAACTTTTGGTAGATGATCTAGATATACTCATCAATAAGCCCTTTGATCCACACCAACTAGTATTCAACATAGAGAAAAAAACACCTTTATGATCTGCACAGTTCTGCTATGAACCTAGAACACTTCCTTTCACATTTTTCTCAATATCCTCGACATATACAACCTCTAGTACAAAAAATGCTAATAGTGTTGACATTAATGACAACCACATATCAGCAACACATCCACAACATCCAACATTTCTCAGGCTGAGGTGGACCACATTGGCTTTCCTCTATCCCTAGGAAAGTGAGAGGCTCACTTTTCTTCAACCTTGGTGTCTAATGCAAGAGCATCCCAGGTTGTAAGCAATCTTGCATCAACCGAAAAAAATTGCATTCATGTTTTCTTTCATTTTAGTAGTTAATTATCAGGACCCTGTCTCAGTATTTCTTACTGCATTATTCCACATTGTAACATCAGACCTCATGGAGTAGGATATATGATCTTCATTACAATATCTACATCATATCCAAAATTCAGGCATTTTGGAGATTCTAGTACAAAGATGTCTCTAACAAAAAATTAGTTGTAATTGGATAGAGAGCATTCACTGACTAGTCTTGGCTTTTAAAGTGTTCTGACCTATTTCATGACTGACAAAGCTTAGGAAACCATTTCATAAGGATTCACATTCATCCAGGATCCTTCGTTTCAATCCAATTCATGTTTGTCCATGGATCAAAGGAGAATCATATGTTTTGGGTGACCTTCACATGTTTCGTCAACTTTGGGGTTTGAGACCTCTTAAGGCTGACACATACCTTTTCTGGAGCTGGGAATTGATATATAAGCATTGTGTAGTTGCATTAGGTAGCAAGTGATAGAGTGATAGAGAAGTAGGAAGATATTGGAGATAAGGGCTTCGACCCACACTATATTTTTGGGCTTAGCAGCATATCATTTTGTAAGCCAGAAGGCAGGGAATGTTGCCTATGAATAATTGATCAATATCTATATATCCATGTTGGATTGTTATTTCAATTATTTGAGTTTCTATTATGTTTACTCTTGCTGCAAGGTTGGACAGTCCTATTCCTGGACCATCCATCCTTCAATGCACCATCTACGTATGTTCTATCAATTTCCATTTTGTCTATGCTATAAATTACATTTCAAATCTAAGGTATATGTCAAACAGGCTTGTTAAAACATACATAAAAATTTTCATCTTTGTAACTCAAAATGACCAAAAACTAGGAAATTGACTCTCCATTATGGTAGCTATCCATTCATTAAACCTAGTTGGTTTTGTGTCCAAATTTGGAGGCAAAGTGAAAAGAAGCTAATTGTAGTTAATCTTGTTGGATCTAGGATCTCTTTTCTTGTACTCTATAGTTGGAAGTCCATTTTAAGCTCCTTCCAAGATTTAGTTTCTCCTCTTCTTTCTTCATTTATATACTAGGTTTTGGAAAATGGTGTGAGTGTGCAATAAAAGAGTTGAATGTATAATCTTTCATAATACTTTTTCCTTTCCTCCCACCTTTCAATATAAGTGTTTAATTGATCTTTTAGTAAGATATTGCCATTATAATTTGGTATATCCATGTATTCCTCTTAGTTTGATAGGTATATATTTTTAACTAAGATTTTAAATATATCCCATTTAATAATTATATATTTATGTGTATTTCTCTAGCTTGCAACATTACAAATAAGTGTGTGTTGTAATATGTCAAGTTGTAGCTCCTCAGTGTTAAAGATTTATTCTATTTGTGTAATGTATTATAATAGATCTTCTACACATGAATACTTAGGTAGTTTAATATGAGAAATTCTATTAGATATTCATTTTATCTATTGGGATCTTCTAGTTATGTCATCCTCATAATCTCCTAATTTTCCATTAATCATTATGTGGTGTATTATTTATACTTATGGTAGAATGGGAAACATCCTCTAGTATCCTTCTTATCATAAATATTCTTTGAAATATAGTAATCCTCCAGGAGTGTAATTTTGGTTCTTCTTGAATGCATGCACCCAATACTTCTTCATTGTGTGTGTTATAAGAATTACTCTCTATTTCTACTTCTTCGTCCAAGTTTGGTTCTTTAAAATTTTCATTTGTTGGTAATTTTAATATTTTATAAATTTTTTATTGTTAGGATTGTGATATTATTTTATATTTACTTCGAATGTCTATGATTCATAAAGAATTTTCCCTAGGAGAATGTGGACTATTTTGTATTTCTCAACAAAATATATTTCTTCTTTTCTTGAGTCTATAATGCTATTTTTTTTTCACAAACCACCTTAGTCCAAGTAGTGCATTAAATTAATAAAATGTTTCTTTGATGACAACTACTTCAAAGTCTATTATTTTTTTTTAATCTCATAAAATCTACTTCTACATGTCTCTAGGTCACTACTTGGTTTTCATCCAACTACTATTAGCGAGGCTAATGTTATAGGGTGTTTGTTCAAGTTTTGGCTTTCCTATTTTTCCCAAACCCTTTTAGGAATTATATTTATGTTAGCTCTTAATTCTACCATCACATTTTTTAGTTTCTTATGGTTTATGCTAATTGTAATCATGATGGGTCTTGTTTTCCATGTCTTTTACTTCTTCCCTATTATTCTTATTTGTGGTAATTGAGATTGTTGTTTACTCCAATACTTGGAAAATTGTTTTAGTTTGTCTAAGAGGTTAGAATGGTTTGACATTTTTATAAGTTTCTATAATATTCCCACCTCTTGATCAGAGAAGTAATCATTTTGTTCTATTTCTTTATGTTGTTCCTTAGTGATTATTTTGTTCATTTGTTCTACTATATAGTCATGGTGTTGGTTGGTTGGATAATTTTTTCTTCATATGTAGTGCTCTCTTCATCAATGTTTGTATATCATTTTCTTGTGGTATTTTTTTCTTGCTTCATAACAACTTCTTCCTTATTCTTCTCTTTATGTCTTGATTTTATATTAACCTAATATTTTTCTTTAGATTTTCTTGTCATAGTAGTTTCAAACTCAATCCTATTCGATTTTTGATATCTACTAGTTGTTTGATCTAGTTGTTTTGGTACTCCTTTTAGGATTCTTGATCCTCTAGATGAATTTAAGTTTTATAGTTCATCACTTTTGGACTACGGTGTTTATTTCTTATAATATGTTTGTGCTTGGTCATAATTGAATATATCATGTTATATGCTTTTTCAAAATCCATATTTCTTACTTTTATCTCCCCATCATTCAATTATGAAGTTACCTTGCTTACTACAATTGAATTAGGTGGAATTTTTTTATCTTCTTCTTCCTCTACATCAGCCTCTATCTCTTGTAAATTGCCATCTAATTCTATATTGTCCCTAATTTTTTTGGTTTTGTAGGGAGTTTATATTTCTATAGTTTTACCACTTTGGTACTCTTTATACATGGTCTTGTAGAAGAAGTGGTGTTTCTACCTTGATCCTCTTACATATGCCATCCCTCTTTCCTCATTATAATTCCCTATGTTTGACTCCTCTCTTAATCAAAATAGTGGATATGGATAATCTTCGATTTCATATTCATCCCATTCACTATAAACTCCATAAAAAACTAAATTTATATTTTTTAGGTAGTTTTTATAGATCTACCCTTAATGAATTTGTCTTATTTTAACCTATTTCTTTTGTGAATTCATTTCACAAACGACCATCTCTAGCACAATATGTACACCATATGTTGGGTCTTTGTAGAGGGGTATCTTTTTTTTCCATTATCTCCTTTTTTATTCTAATTTGTTCAATTTCCAATTGTAATCTTTCTATTTCTTTGTTTTCTTTCTCTTTATCAATTTTCCTCCAAGATTTATTTTCTATCTGACATGGTAAAGTTGCCAAGTATGGGTATGTATTTAAGTTCCTCTCATCTAGGGCCATTTTAAGCTCTGGTGTAACTCTAAATATAAACCATTCAATTTTCTATGTTTAGGTTAAGGGTTCTTTGAAACTCCTTGTTGCTTGTTTGAATCTCTTATAAACTTTCATGATTGTTTTGTCTTCTTTTTGTGTGAGTCATATTAGCTTACTTACCCATTCAATAGTTAGTTTTGAGGATTCAAAATTTTATAGAAATAATTGTGTTACTATCCTAGTCTATCATATTTAGGATAATTCTTGTGGTACCATTTAAGGACATTGAATTCATAAAGTGCTAATGAAATAAAACAGTTTAGTGTTATCTCTAGTTATATTTTTTCTCTACCACATTGATTACAAGACAAAGATTTACTTTTGTGGGTTCTTGGGTGTTATCTACAAATAAACATAACCTCATAGAGGTATTCATATCTTCCAAGTTTATGTTAAAGTTGTGTATCCCCAAGGTTACTACATTATTTTCTTTAACGTATCTTTCTAATTTCTCTTGATTACTTAATGTATGATCTCCTTCTTCTCTATAAATTCTTCTTGACTTTAATGGCATTAGGGGTGGATCTTGGTCCAGGGGTTATGTATATTCAAAATATTATTTTATCCTTGGAGATGTTCTTTTGTTAGTAAGTTGCATTGAATTAATTAATGGTATCACTTCATTACATGTTGTGAAACTCATAGAATTTGATTTATTTCCCACCACATCTTCCTCATGTATTTTCAAAACACATTTTACTCACCTGCTCATCTAAATATTCTACATCAATTATTATTTTCCAAAGATTTTGTATATAGGTAACCACTGTAGCCAATCCTTCTCTATTCTTAATTCAATGTTTTTCCAATATAGATAAGTGATTGGTGTTTTGGTTATGGGTGGTGTCATAATTCTTGTAACTTATTACTATAAATTCTTTTTAGTTTTTCCATAATCCTTAATTTCACCTTCTAAATTTTATATAGTTTGATTTGTTCTATCCATATTAAAACTTCCTATTTACAATATCTCATTCCTCATATTTTTGTTTGCATCCATAATGGCATGCTCATCAACACCCTAAGTAGCATTCTTATTCTCTTCCCTCATAATTCCTACCATTATCTCCTTACCATGCTCCTTTTATTTCTTTTCTAATTCTTCCATCCTTCTTTAGTAGCTTTTCTATTTATCTTATATTTTTTTCAATCTTCTTTCTTCTGCATTCATCTCTATTTCCAACATAATTCTTTCAATATTCTCTCTTTTCATTTTGTTATCTCATTTTTCCATGGTTCCTTTTTATCTAGATTCTTATTAATCCTTATATATCCAATGGTTATCTTAAAATTTGAATAATTTTACATCTTTTTAGGGATGTTTTCAGATCCCTTCCTCCTTCCCATTTGTCATCGCTTAAGTACCTATCCCCTCTCACAAGGGTGGTACTTAATATTTATATCTATACATTTTTCTAAGAAAATTTTCTTTTGGTTGATTGTTATTAACTACCCTCTTTTCTTTCAATGCCACTTATTTTTATACGCTATATAAATTTCTTGATTTTTATCTATAGGTTCCTAGTAATATAACCAATATTGGCAAGAGGAAAAGGGCAATTATAGTTCAAATATCTATAACCTAATATTCTTTATGTAGTCTATTTATACCCCATAGGATGTAATGAGAGAAAAGATAATTGTCGAAGGGAAAACTACATCAAAATGCATTGCACAAATAAATTTATAAGAATTATATCCATTCATCCATGACACATATAGGGGTAAGTGTAAGAAATTGGGTCCAATTTTAGGGGATGTTTCATTTATCAACTCTAAAATAAGTACTCATTCATTTTTTAGAATATGTAACCATTTAAAAGGGGATACTTGTTCCAAAAATTTGGAAACTCATAATCCATATTTTTTATTTGGATTTAGTCTCAAAAAGACAAGGTATACCAACCCTTAGCCTTGGACTTGCAAGTACAAGGTCATGGCAATGTCAAGAGAAAAAAACTAACTTTTTCTATATGGCTAACCTTTTTTTTTTCAAAATTATTTTGTGAAATTAAAACCCATTATATATGAAAATGTATATTTTTAAAATATGTAAATTTTTTTATGATTGGATTATTTTTCTATTTTTCAATTAATTTATGAGGAAAATGGTCCATAAACTTGAAATGTCAAGTTTTTGTATTTTTTAAATAACTTTTAATTTTTTAATTTTATTATAAGAGATTATATAGCATTAATCTACAAACAATTATTTATAAAATGAAAAAAAAAATTAAAACAATGATTAGTTTAGGTCAAAGTATGGTGTCCGTACATGAGGATTTTCAAAAACAACAATTAGGACCAATAAAAAATTATCAATTTTTTAAAAATAAACTATAAAAAATATCCTCATCAAACTTTAGTATAAGACACATCATTCCCCAAAATAAATTAGAAAAATAATTTTATTTAGGTAAAATTATGGTGTCCATACATGTGCATGGTATGGTCCTAAAAAGGTGACTTTAACAAAATGATTTTTATACATGCCTAATAAAATTATTTTATATCATTTAGATATTAGAATAAATTACACATTTGGAAACTAGACTCAAAATGATAAATTTCATATTACTGGACTTTTATAAGATTTAATGTGTAAGTGCTTCAAAGTTTTAATTAAACTATGAAAAATTCTAAAAATCTAGAAAACACTTCCACTTTTTTAAAATTTTGTGGAAACTTCTTGAACTTACACATATATACTAATCTTTATATCTCCATGTATAGTATCCTATATCAATTACAAGGATAGTTATATTTTTTTCTCTATATCTTTATTATTCTTCACTCATTTCTTACCATATTTTATCTATTACATTTATGTATATGTACATTGCCTCTTAGAGAGATGTAACCTTTATAGAGCACCTCTTGCTTAGCCTCATATGATAGCCTCAAGTTTCACAAGTTTTATGTTGTATCTTGTAGTATGATTTTGTGTTGTCTTGTGACCCTACTAGCATGCCTATAGGAACCTTTACACTACTCTCAAATGATGCATTTTAAAAGAAAACAATCATTTTCTCAATAGGTCAAAATATTGTAAGATAAAAATAGAGAGGTTATTGTGAAGGACACCACATACACCTTTAGGTCTAAATAAAATATTCATAAGCCCTTGAACCAGAAATAAAATAGTAGGGGGGAATACCCACTAGTCTCCTTTGGTCATTCAATAATGTCCTAGGAACCATTATTGGATTAACTATCAACCTCAAAAAGTGAGTCAATTCTCAACAAGGAAGACCTAGGACTGGGTTCTTTAAGCTTTGAAGGGTTCATCACCAAGCAAAAGCTTGTAAAAGAAAACTTAACATTCAACTCACAAAACATAGTAATGCAAGCCAAATGATGGATGAAAATGATGAAATTAAATAATAGAAAGTTATGGTGTATGTACCTGGGAAGTCTGGAAATGTGATTAGGATTCTGGAAATGCAAAATTGTTGTCAAAATATTCTAGGAAGGACTAAGATTCCCTTACTGTTGTCTTAGTCCCACTGCTTTTTTTGAGGGAAATGTGAAATATTCAGATGTTGGAAGAAAATCCAGAAGAATCTCTACAAAATACCCTTGGCAGGACTAAGATGCCCTTGTGCTAACTTAGTCCGATTTTGAATTTCTGAAATCTCTAAATGTGATCCTGAGGCTCAAGGTATACACTTCATTCTTCTTAGATCTCAGGTCCTAAAACCTCTAGATCTGGCCCATAAGTGAGTTTCCATGAAGATGACAACTTTGCAATAGAACTTTGCAACTTTGCAACTTTTCACTTCAAATGATCTTCAAGTCTTCAACCTAAATCTAGAATCACAGACACACAAGAGAGGAAAAACTTGTTCATTGTTAGTAAATGGGGGTTTTCCTTGGTCAAACCCCTTGTTGGTAATTAAACCTTGGAATGAAATAGAATAATGAAGGGAAATGATGAATGAATTATTTTTTATGTTGCAACTCACCAAACCCTTGTTATGAAGCCAACAAACTTGTGTGAAGTGGCTAGCTTAAATGTGGATCTTGAAATGCTTGAATGCTTGATAGATATTGACTTGAATTGCTTGCTTGAATTAAAATCCTACATCACAAATGTTAGCTCAAAAACACACATGATGAAATAATATCTTTGACATGATGCTTGAATCTTGATGATGGATCCAAATGCTTGATTAACTACTCTTGAATTCTCTTTTGAACTCAATTATGCTATGATGAATTCTCTCACAAAAGTATTGATGTGAAAATGAGTGAAGGAACCTTATATTTACACTTATCTATGCTTAATATCCCAAAATTACACCACACCAAGATGAAACATAAATTCATTAATTAAAGGAGGCTAAATCCTACCAAGATTTGAAATTAAATCCTAAAAATAACCTAAGAGTGACAAAGACTCCCTAAGTGACATCTTAGTCTTGAGGCATGAAACTTGGGGCACAAACTCCAAAAATGGGCCCATTTAAGGTGCCTTTGAAATCAGGGTCCCAAGACCTTTGGGGGACAATGATGCCTTGGGTGGAATCTTAGTCCTGACCCAAAAATTAGGAACACACAACTAGAATAATTAAATTATCATTTATCCTTTAATGTTTGTCGAGATTATCCAAAAAATGATATAGTTTATTAGGCTTGTGGATGCAAAATAGGACCAATTAAGGCATAAATAAGGATAAATAAAGCAAGGCAGACCCAAACAAGTGTGAAAATACAATGGTATGTATTTTCCTACACTACAACCCCATGAGCTACAACAATTGATTCATCATATATTAGAAATATTTTTTCTCTTAGGGCTCTTAAGAGACTTGGCCAGGATCCTATTGCTCAAATGGATTGAGACAATTGGAGAGTGAAATGAGGCCTCTCCTATTTCTCAACTTCCCACATCAATTTGTTGGCATAGCTAGTTTCATCCCATGACACATGATAAAACAAAAAATATGGCTCTAAGAAATATTAGGCTTAACGTAAATGGTATATTTTATAAGAATGAATTCATCTTGGCCATGATCAAAGGGTGTCAAGGAGATAAAAATTGAGAAAGGTTATTTTGAAGATACCTCACATCCACATGTGGGTTTTGTAGCATCATAAATTGTCACCCTTGATAATTTCACACTAGGTTTAGCTCTCCCCTATGTTCTTGGACCCAATTGTGCTCTCAAATTTCTCATTTTATGGTTATCTTAAATAAATAGAATTAAATTGGAAATTATTATTAAATATTTATTTTTTTATATAAAATCTTGAAAATAGGTCTGGACTACAATGCTAGTGCCCTTGTCGAGCCAATTTTGGCCCCATTTTAAATGTGTCATTGTCAGAATTTGAACATTTATAAATTTAAATTGAGTTGTCAACTTTTGGTAATTAATTTTATGGGAATAAAAGAAATGCATATAAATACAAGTGTTTTTCACCATTTGAAATAACTAACAATTTTGGAATTACAATTTATCATCCTAAAAGAAGTCATGTAAAATTCAAGGGTAGAATCAATATATTATTACATCATTTTTATCAATAAAATATCATGTTTACAAGACATTAGGAAGAAGGAAGTAATTATGAACAAGGAGCTATTATGATCAATCACGCCATTTTTATGAATATGTATGAGTTATCCTCTATATTCTAGCTACAAGAATCTATTTTTTTTGTGGACTAACCTCTTATAGGTCTATCAATTAATCCAATCATCCATCAATCAAATTTTTTGGCAACTTATGGTGTGAACATCACTTTGATAAGGTTTCATGCCTAATGTAACATTATCCATTGGTCATTTGTCATTTCAGCCAATTATTGTTTTGGCATCTTCCCAACCAAGGGAATGCCCTCTTTAGCATCGTAATTTATTCTATATTGAGGTGGAAACACAAAAAAAAGGTTTGACTTAGGCAATCCCCTATATAACACAACATTTCCCCCTCTTTTCATATTTGCAAGATAGATTCAAAAGTTTCATTAGGAGCTAGTCATATGAAAAACAAAGAAAACTATAACCTACTCAATTCAGTCTCAATTTTTAATAGTAGGTTCCTCTTTCTATCTTCTTCTTAGATCTACAAAATTTTCAATAATTTTCATTTTCATTCTAGTGAGATAAATTATAGTTTTTCAAATCTAGGGTATATGTCAAATAGGCTTGTTAAAACTATTAGCAAATGTTAGCGAATGGTATAGTATTACATTGTTAGGGAAGATAGAGGTGGCTATTTTAATTGTATTCTCTCACGGGTATATCAATCATTCTATATGCATCCTCTAATCCTATATATTGTATCAAGTGCTTAATGGTAATTGATGAAATCTTCCAAGGTTTTTTGCCAACAGTTGGTATTAGAGAAAATTGGCTTAGCTTGTGTGATGTCATAATGTTCTTGTGTGATGACGTAATTTTTTCTTTTTAGTTTGAAATTTGGTGTGGCCTTTGAAGTGGTCTAGGAATTGCAGAATCGTATACCTCTACACTCTATGGGATGAAACTTGTGAATCAAAATAACTAATTTTTGTCACCTATCTATTGTTCCCAAAGAATCTAGAGCCCTTGGTTTTCCTATGTGATCAAAATGAGTTCCTTGGCCTAAAGTTTTGATTGGCATGTGCAAGATTGGTGTAGAAGGAATTCCAAGTTTAATTGGAATGAGATTCAATAAAGTGTGAATTCGCCATCTAAGGTGTAAGTTTAACTTCAATTCAATCTTATTGAAATTTGTGTGTTGCTCAACTCTATTCATACTTGTTATCATAAACGAAATAATGGTGAAGTACATTTTTCGAGTTTTTTTTCCATTTATAATTGATTTGTAATTTGTTGCTGATGTAAACCATGGTCATCAAGACAACACTTTTTCATTATTGATGGTATGGTGCTTAAAATTTAATAGTCCAATCTTGAAATCTTTAGAAAAGATGGTGTGGGCTCTAATATTGAATCTATGAATTTGGATCACATAAAAGGAATTTCCTTTCAATATGTTGCCACTTACTATGCTTGGGATGGTTATCAAGTTAATATTATTGATACACCTAATTATGTTAACTTCATCATTGAAGTAGAGCAGGTATTGTGTGTGTTAAATGATGCAATCAAGAGTGGGGAAATAATTTGTTTGAAACATGTGAGGATTCAAGGTCATTTACATGCATTACTTATTAGTTGTAACATGGAGGTAAGTTTCTTTGCAAGAGAAGATGCAACTCAAATTACTTTTATGAGAATTTTAAAGTGTCATGTAATTAATATATATTCTGTGAGTTATTTCAAGCAAGTAATCTATCTTCCTACTACCAATGCTTGGAAAAGTGCAATTCAAAAAATTGAAACAATTGATCAATATCTTGTAGATGAGTTGATCAATGTTGCCAATGGATCTTCAAATCTAGTTATGCTTGGAATTTTGGGGACATATTTACTATTGCTAATGAGGCTTCCAAAGAATCGTCTAAGATATTAAATTGATGAAGTGTAACAAGATCATACTGGAGGTTTGTGCCAACTTGGAGGATGGTTTTCCAATAGTTATGGTTGAGACCAAGGATTATACCTTTACGAGGGTTGAGGAGAAAACTTGAAGGATTTTTTTCCAATAATTGTGGTCTATGATTCAGGAGTTCATGGGAGGACGAACTCATGAATTTAGCTCAGAGCTACACCTTTATAAGGGTTACGAGGCAACTTGGAGGAGTTCCACTTGATACAAGATTTATTTCTTCAAAAGGAAAATCTTCTCAAGAATATATACACATTTTTTTGTAATCAGAAATTTTTGTCATGTTAACCTTAAGGGGGGTCCCTTAAAACATGAATTAGATCATTAAGGGATACAGTTGTAGGAAAAATGTAATAAGGTGGGAATGTTGGAAAATATTAGCAAATGGTATAGTATTACATTGTTAAGGAAGGCAGAGCTGGTTATTTTAACCACATTCTCTCATGGTTATATTAGTCGTTCTAAATGCATCCTCTAATCCTTAGTATATACTTTATCAAGTTCTCAATGGTAATTGATGAAGTCTTCCAAGTATTTTTTTCCAACAAAAACACATATAAAATTTTTCATCTCTGAAACTCAAGAGAACACAAACCCTAGGAGATTGGCTCTCCCTTGTGCCAACAGTCTAATCATCAAATCCCATTGGTTTATATTCAAATGTGGATTCAAAGTGAAAAGAAGTTAATCTCATTTAGTTTAGTTGGATCTAGGATCAATTTTCCTACCCTACATTTGGGTGAACCCGACATATCCTACACTTGTAATTTTCTAATATTTGTAGCATAAATTTTGAAAAATTATTCAAAACCTAGGCTATTTGAAGATCTTGTTGTTGATTTGCATTTGTTTCATTTTCAAAAAAAATATTATGAATCTAATTGAATAATTTCATATATAATTAGGGCTTAGATCTAAGTTATTTCATTAAGAAATTTGACTGCAATCTTAGGTTGCTTTCATTTATCAGAAGTACATTTATATTTTGGTGAATAACATAAAAAATGTAAGGAATTGCATAGTTTTTTTTCTTCAAAAGATCAAAAAGTGTTTCTTTTCTATATTTTTCAAAGAAATGCAGTCAATTACAAAATTTAAAAATCTAAAATTTACCATTTGGATATATATTATATTGCTTTAAAAATATAAAATTTCATGCATGTGTATTCATAGAAAAACTAGATTTTGATGTATTTCTAGAAATCTATTTGCTTCTAGAATTGAACCTATGCAAAATCAAATCCTTAGACATTCTAGTTGGTTTTTGGAATTTTAAACTATTACAATCTTTCCTCTTTTGATCTTCTACTCATTTGGACTAGCTAGGACTCAAACCTATGACCTTCCATTTGATGTTGGAGTGCTCTACCAACTAAGATACTAGCCTCTCTTTGGCTATCCTATCATCTGTCTATTTGTGGCTTATTTCCAACACCCTACCTTAAGCCACACTATTGGTGCTTGGGGATCCTATCCTAGCTCTAATACCACTTGTTGAGTTGCTACTCATTTGTACTAGCTAGGACTCGAAACTAGGACCTTATGTTTGTTGCTAGAGTTCTATACCAAATAAGCTATTGGCCTCTCATTGGCCATCCCATCATCAGTTTAGGTGTGGCTTATTTATAATAATTTCTAATCTCAAGAGATCTTGGAATTTGGAATGTATTATTTAGCATTCTCCTTCCATCCCACAAGTAGCCTTTCATCTGCACATGGCTTGCCCTTGACTCAACCTTCACAACCGCAATATTTTCTTAATGAAGTTATGGGGGACACCAATTATGTGGTATGATTATGAATAAAATCCTCTCTTATTATCATTATAAGAGTTTATATTTTCTACAATCTTAGTTTGAAGGTAGGAATGAAGCATTTATGAAGGAATCAATGCATGCAAAATTCACTTTCAAAAGCTTGCACGCATCCTATGTAGATTAAACACAAATTTATCATCTCACACTATGCTATTATCTATCCAAGTTTCAATTTGAATTAGTCAAACTCCTTTTATAAAGGTATTAGGCTATCCACTAGCTCCCACTTACCCTTTAAATTAGGAAAATTACTTCACCGTATCTTTAATTTTTAATTGATACTTTTTATTTTGTTTAAATAACCTTATGTATTGCATGAATTCTTAAAAGGTTATGTGTAAATATTTAAAAGTGTGACTTTAAGGGTGTTATTTTTTCCTTTCATGAATCAAGTGTTAAAAAAGGGGGAGTCATTTTCTTTTTGTCATAACTTTCAAATGATAAATTAAAAAATTAATTGTGAATAGTCATTGGAAAACTCCTTTGAGCCTAACAAACCAGAATAAAGACAATATGTAAATTATGTTAAACTGAACACATTTTTTTTCTCCTCTTCTACAAGACAAATTTTCCAATTTCTAAACTCAAAATTAGACATAAATGATTATTATATCTATTGATTAGCTACTCACATTGAGTAAATCTCTTATAAATAGTGTATATCACTTACCCATTTCAAAGAAAATAATATCACACTCACTTGTATAAAGTTCTACAATTCATTAATTTAAAATTTTTATATGCACTAAAACTTATAAAGTGTCAAAAATCAGGGGGGCTCAAAATCATATTCATCAAGTATCACTAAGGGTTTGGAATGTGAACCTATAGGAGCAGAGATAAATGTAAGTGGCATAATTATAACAACGAATCCTATGGTACATTGTACACATTCATTTCTACCAATATTCTCTTCCACATTAACTCAACCACAACACCTAATGATGCATGAAAAACATTAGAGAACTTGTTTGGTAAAAAAAATTTTATGAGAGGATGTTGACCAGTTGGAAAAAAAATTGATAAGTATTAACCCACAAGACTTCAACACTATCATTTTGAAGAGTTATTCAATAAATTAAATCTTTTAAGGTTTCAACTCAAACAAAAGGAATTGAAAAACAAGATGAGCAACTAGTCCTAAGTATCTGATCAAAATAATTCCCATAATATTTAATATTTGTTTCTACCTTCCATGCAAGAAAGAGTGCCTTTGGTGCTTATTATACTATGCCATCACTTTAATATTTTGTTGTTTCTCTAATAAAGAAGAAGGAAAAACTGTTTCAGATGGGTACAATGCATTAGTCAAAGGCATACACACTCATTCCAAAACACAAAAGGATAAATAAATCAAAATTGGTAAAAAAAAAAAAGTAAAGTACCTTGTGTAAGAAAGTTTGGCATACTAAAGATAAATGTATGAAGAAAAGATATGTCACCTTGAGCATCTACTTGAGCAAAAAGGAATTCAAGAATCTTCATCTAGTTTAGCATCTAAAGGAAGAGTACTAATGGTAGATACAAGTCCAGAGATTGATAAACAGGTTCTTGATTCAGGAGCATCACATCATATTTTTTCTTATCTAGAAGTGTGCATGTCCTTTTATCTATCTAATGTAAATAAAATGCAAGTAAAAAAATAGTAATTTCATGTGTCTTTGTGGTCAAGGTATAATTTAGGTATGCAATAAGAATATTCCTAATGTCTTGTTTGTTCATGAATTGGTAAGCAACATTCTTTCCATACATCAACTTACAAAATTTGGAAAGACAATTGAGTTTACATCAACATCCATGAAAATTCAAGACTCTCAAAGTAGACACAATTTTACAATGGGCAAGCTTGATAAACTCTCTTATGTTTATACATTTTCAAACTTTACTACAATAGATTTATACTTGTGACCATAGTCATAGTATGAATTAAATACCCCAAATTCAAATGAATTTAAACCCTATTTAATCCCCTAATCCATGATCCCAATGAGATGTTTGAAGTTATAAAAAAAAATTAAGAAACCATTATACAAACATGATATAACATGAAATATTAAAACAAACTTATTCTAAGACCTCAAATCTTCTCCCATTGGGGGAGTGGGGTCGCATTGATGAGGAATGGTGACCCTTTCTCAATCCCTTGGATACTATGAGCCATTTCAATAGATTTTATTAATAAAAACCGATGAAACTGATGAAATATGAACAAAACATGAATACAAAACTAGTTCAACATGATGAAAATGAGTGTTAAATGCTAAAATGCTTGATGGAGATGGATGCAAGATATGCTAAATGGAAACAAAGTTCAAAGATACAAGCCATGGATATAAAATTATGCTAATATAGACACAAACTAAGCTAAACTAGAAGCCATTAATGGATGCTTAAGCTAATATAGATTTATATTAAGCTAAAATGCTAACAAATGCTCAGTGTGGATGCAAGTGAGTATGAATTTCAATAGCATAACTTTGCTATCAAAATATGGATCCATTTCTCTCCAAACGGTAAAGTATTTATAGGAGAGAAAATGAAGAATCAATAGTCAAGCTGAAAAGGATCCATCAATGGTAAAGATGGAAGAAAGGGTGAAACATGGATCAAGGATTCTCATCAATGGATAAGAATAAAAGATCACATAGATCAAAGAAAGAATGAAGGGATCACAATTATTCAAATAATCACACTTTACATAGCAAGTTTGAAAGTTTGTTACAAAGTTTTTTAGGAAAGAATATTCCATTTTTGGAGCCAAATGGAAGAATATTCCCTTGGCATATTCCCTATGCAAGTGGATGGGTGAGGAAAATTAGTAATTAGTTAATTAAAACTAAGTTTTAATTGTGCAAGTTCAGGGGAAAAGACTTTTTCGTTAAATAATTAGTATATTTAATAAAAAAAGGGATGCAAATGACATTTAATTAAATGATTTAGATTATTTAATTAAATGGGAGGAGATAAAGGGGTTTGATTTAAATAATTTGCATTATTCAATTAAACTAGATGAAATGCTAGTGTCAGAGGGTAGGAATTAACCTAATTAGATTAATTATATTAATAGATGAAAATGATGCATTTAAGTAAATAACAAGGCTTATTTAATCAAACAAGTGAAAAGAGGATGAATTTTAGGATGAAATGATGTTAGTAATCCGATTCAAGTGTGTAATATCACTCAGGACAATTTTAAGTGTCTATAATACTCATTGATTCATTCTTTCACTTCTAGTATGGATAATTCATCTCCTCCACTATCTCTTGCTACATCAAAATTTAGAGGTGCTTCATCAAGAGCATCTAGAGGTTCTTTCTAGTAGAATATCACAAGGAGTGATTCATCATCTTTTAGGAGCCTTCACAGTCTCTCATCATCATACTTTCTTGCTATCATCTCCATTTTAGGGTAGTTTTCTTTCCCATGATGTTTTCTACCTTTCTCCACCTTTTGGGAGAGTTTCATTGTATATGGGTACTTCATTAGACCTAGTTGTTAGGACCCATCCATTTGTGTACCCATCTAAGCTAAGCTTAAATAGGAGTGTTAGACAAAAATAATTAGTAATGAATTAATTATTAATATTTATGTATTAAGCCACCTTATGTAGCAATGTGTCACTTGAAGAGGGAGTTAAACTCTTCAAGGTTCTGTGGCATTCCTCATTTGCCACTCGGCATAACTTTGTTGCCACCTTGAGTTGAGCACTCCTATAGTGACTCAAACTCATGTTCATATATGTACTTCATCCTCTTTGAAGATTTTACACACTTCTAATTCATTCATTCCATCTTGTATTTTATTCATTGTGTCTCAATTTCATTATTTTTTTTATATTAGTACTCAAGAAAAGATCTTGGCTATACCAACAATATCAAAAATTCAAATTGTTGGTTACATTTTATTTTTTGTTTTGAATTTGGATCAATTTATTTTTTCGAAAGTTGAATTATACATTTCTAGCATGCTTGATGGAATTCTTGTCCCTCTTTAATATTTAATTATTTTAGGTTTTGTTAACTCAATTTATCATATATTTTAATGTTTTTATGGAGAAATATTGAAGGTAAATTTTTACAAGGATCTACAATTCAAAGAAAGCTTAAAACTAATTGGTGAAGAAAATTAGGGCTTATCAAGAACTAGGTAAACCAATAGAAATTTTCACCAAAGAATCACTATAATTTATGCAATTATGAGAGGAAAAAGATGAAAATAACAATAAAAAATGATACCTAACTATTATAGCAACTATGAGGGAAGTTTTTAGAGCTCAAAGAGGTGTGTACCTTTCTGCAAGAAGCCTATTTTTAGGGTACAAAGGACTCATTCGCCTTTAGTGGTGAACGGGCCCCTGTTAGGGTTCCTAAAACTAAGATCTGGGTTATTTTCTTTGATGTATGCACTCTTACATTCCTAGTTATCATCTCCTTAAAACCTATACTTAATTCTATAGCTTCAATTCTTCATTCTCGCACTTTGAATGACAACTTTTGTAACTTGATAACTTTGACAATATTGCTCCAAATCTTTCCTCCACTTGATCTTCAACCTATAAATCTGCAAACACACATTCAAGGGAAGAAAATCTTGTTTATTTCTAGTAAATAGGGGTTTTCCTAAGTCAAACCCCTTGTAGGTAGTTAAACCAGTTGATGAAATAAGGAAAATGAAGCATGGAACACGAAATGATGTGATGTAGGTACCTTGGATGTTATCTTGTAATGCAAATTTGCAATCTAACATGTAGTGGCCATGAATAATGTAGATCTTGATCCTTGAATAAGATGTGAAAAATGATTGCAAGTAGATCATCAATGCTACATCCACTTTCTTAGCTCAACAACATACATGAATACACTAAACCCTTGACATGATGATATGATCTTGAATTGCTAAAATAAAATCTTGAAAATCTACCTTTAAATGCCTTTTAAAATTCTCTTGTAATGCTCTAATTCTTGTAAACTTGAATTCTCATAGAATTATAATGAATTTCTAGGAGAAACAATATGAATTAACCCCTTATTTATACTAAATTATGAGATTAACCTCAAAATTCAAACAATTAAGGTCGACACTAGATATAGGAATAAACATTGTTAAAATCCCACAAGAATGAGATTAAAAAATGGAGTCCTCATTAAGGGAGGACCCATTCTCCTCCTAGGGTGAATGAGTCTTGGCTCAGTTCTCTAGGATCATTCCTTCGAGGCATGAAAAAACACTAAAAACCCATGTGAAATCAATAAAGAAAGTGGGGTCCTATAAAGGGAAGACCCATTCACCACCTAGGGTGAATAGGTCCTAGCACCATTTTCTATGACCTCAATTTTCTCAATTAAATGTTACACAATTTGAATTATGGGTTTCATGATAGATCTTTGGGAGGTGTCATGAATAAGGTTTAAATTTGAATTAAAGGAGTTAATTAACTCCAATTAACCACAATTAACTAGGGGGGGCATAGATAAATGTGAAAGTGTGTTACAACAATTCGCAACACCTAAATATGGTACACATTAGGTACATTTCAATAATAGGGTCCTGTTAGGCTTAATTCATTCAATAAACCCTAGAAAAGTGTGAAAGTGTGTTACAACACTTTACAACACTCTTGAAAAGGACAATTTATGGTAAATTTTAATTAAATAACAACCCTAGAATGATGTGAATGTGTGCAACACATTACAACACTATTCCAAGATACAATTAAGTCAAATTTATGTCAATTATCCAAATTAAGTGTGAAAAAGGATTACTTTTTTTGACACTACATAATTTTTCCCCCACTTTAGTGAGAGGTTGACCCCATGTCAAACTCACACTAAAGTAGACATTCAATACACTTAAGCATGCAAAAATAACAAAGATACATGATCATACCCTATCAAAGGCCAATAAAGAAAAATAAAAGGATCAAGCATAATCGTCCCAACGCAATGTGGAATGGGGTTGTTTTCCCAAGAAAAAGGATCAAGCTTCAATGGTCCAACACAATGTGGAACACATCTAGGTTGTTTATCCATAACATACGCTAGTCACTCTGGGGTAGTGGAACCTCAGTCTATCCACTAAGTGAGTTATCCCAATGAAATTACAAATGAGAGAATCATATTATCCTCTCATATCATATCGAAGTTATCCTCCTAACAACTTTGATAAGGCACAACACTGCAATGCTTTTGTAAATGATTTTGAATGTCATGTAAAATTTTGTTAAAGGGTATTTTACTTTGTTCATGTAAAGGTATTCTTCTTAGGGAGCATTGTGCCTAATGTCTCCAAGAGAGGACAAGTCAAGGTGTTAGATTGTCACTCATGGGATGCCTCATTCACATCATGCCATGTAGGTAGATTGTACACTCTTAGACTACATAAAACCCAATGAAACCTCCAAGAAGTGGACACATCACAAGAAAAAAGGAAATTCACGCCATGAAATTTTGTCGAAAAATGTCATCGATGTATGCCCCCACTTCAAAGTGGTTGCTACACCATTACTATGAGAAATTACTTTAAAGTAGCCAAAAATTTTGCATAAGACATGAGAGGTTTGCTCAAAAAACCCTATGCCAAGTCATATGTTTTTTAGATAAGTTGTGTCATAAAACAAGAAAGAAGGGTTGCCCCACAAATACATAAGGGATCTATGGATTTAGGGTCAGTACGGTTTTGCTACAATGTTGTCATAGAGCATGGAATTGTCATCATTCCCCAAATACACATAGAACTGGAAGAATGACACAAAGAGAGAAAAACAAAGAAAAATCCTTTTGGGTCAACATGGAAAAGATCTAAATGTCTTGATGCCTTGCATCATCCCTAAAAGGAAAACATAAGAAAAATGAAATGATTACAAAATATATAAGAATGAAAGATAATGTTTAGTAGAAAAATGGATGCTTATGGTTTTAGACATAGAACATCACTTTTCTCTAACTAAGATTCAAGGATGCCCTAGAGATCTCAACCCAAGAGTGGAATAAAGGTGAGAGATCTACTAATGGATTGTCCTAGGGTTTTATTTCAGATTACAAGAGGGGTTCACCACCAAGTTTAAACTTGGAAAAGACAATGACATGCAAGATGAAATAAAAAACCCTAATATCATGCAAATTTGAACTAAATACCTTAAAACACATATACAACAAAATAACAAGCTATGAAATGAAATGTATGCACCTAGGAATCTGAAGATTATTGGAAGGAGCTCTAAAATGTTGGAAATTTTGACTTTTTGACCTAGTGGGACTCATTCGCCATTCTGTGTGAATCAACCCCAATTCTGGATTTTGCACAAAAGTAGGTTTCAGACAAAAGGGTATCTAAATCTTAAAAAAAATATGAAAACACCTACAGTGAGACTCATTCGCCACTTGTGGAAAATGAGTCTAGTTTGGATTTTTTGGAACTTCAAAGTTCTAATATGTACATCTTAGTCTTCCCAATCTACTTCCCTAGGTTTTTGGATTTGAAACCCTAATTTTGGGGTTGTAGATAACCTTTTGGTGAAGATTATGATCTTGCAAATGGGGAGACATCTCCAATAATCTTGTAACCTAATCTTCAATGATTGTTGATTGTTAGGGAATAGGGGTTGGCCTTGGTCAAACCCCTTGTAGGTAATTAAACCAAATTCAATGAAACAATGAAATGAAGGCATGAAACATGAAACAAAGAACATGAATCATGGACAATAATACCTTGAATGATGTCCTACAAATGGGTAAGTGCACCAAAATGGTCGCACTTTTGTGGCCAAACAAAAAAAAAACAAGCCATAATGTGTTCACGTTATGTCTTTTTAAAAGAAAAAAAAAGCAAATCCAAATATAACGGGTATATTGTGACTTTTAACTAGTTTTAGTGCAATAAATAACGTGATCTCATTATAACGCGAGCGCGTTATTTAATCCTAAATGGACATATCTCAACTAAAAGTAACGTGCTCGCATTATGATAAATTTGGCTTGGAATGTTTAACTCTTGAGTGCTTGACTTGACAACAAGAATGCATAATGAAATTAATGATTTGAGACCTTATTTATATAGGCAATGTACTCAAATTACCGTTTATTTGATCCCAAAAGCCGACATAGAAGAAATTTGAACTTAAAACCCAAATTTCCTCCTTAAAGCATTAAAAAGAGGAAAAATTGGACTCATTCACCAACCTAGGTGAATCGGCCCCACCTGGATGGGACTCATTCACCCAAATTGGTGAATGGCTCCCCTAGGGCCTATTTTTCTTGCTAGATTGTCTGGGAGATAGGAACTTAAGCTTGTATCTTGATCTTGTCAGGTTTTTAGTTAAAATATGCCTTGGGATGCAAAATATGGGGTCATAGGGGCCTATTAAAAGGTCAAATGCAAAGGGGCCCAAAATACAATGTGAAAGTGTAAATAAATACATTTTACAACATTAATTTAAGGGGAGATTGGTGTAGGAGCACCAATTTGTTTTCAAGACTCGATGAGGCCTAATTCTAAAAAATGAGTAAGGAGTGTTAGGGGATCATTGAATAAGGTATCTCAAGACAATTTTAATGTTTTTATGTCATTTTATAGGTGTTTTCATAGGTAGAGTTGTCAATGTTGTCAATTGGTCAATTTTTGTCATCTTTGCAAAAAAAGGTTCAAGTTGTGTTAAAAGTTGCAAAATTTCTTGTAAAACAACATGAAGGGAAAAATTCATGTCAAAGGAATGTTTAAGGTAATAAAAGACCATATTGGATGTATTTGAGGTATTATAGGTGTTAGTGTGTCAAAATGTGAAAATCTTGTAAAATTTCAGCAATGCAAAGTTGGCAAAAAAAGGCAAATTTTGAAGTTTAAGGGTCATGGTAGGTATAAGGTTGGTTTTTTTCAATTGGATAGAGTTTGTTATGATTTTTAAGGCATAAATAATCCTCATTGGATTTGATGAAATAGAGGAGGAATGATATTTGAAGTTTTGTTATTGAAAAATCAATGAAATCCTCCATTTTTCTAATTTTTTCTAAGAAATCTAAAGTTACAGAGATTTGTACAACTTTGTACATCAATATTTTTAAGAGGAAGTCATTGGAATATTTTATCCTATGTTTCTAATTTTATTTTCAACAAGTTTCATCCAATTCCATGGAGATTTGAGTGAGTTATTACTTATTTACTTAAAACGGGTAGAAATCTGATCTAGGGTTGGCAGTGAGCAATAAAAATTGTGTTTCTCTTGATTTATCAAATGGAATCTCCTGAAATTTGGTCTATAGAGAGTTTTGAATATATTATTTAAGATTCCAAAATTATAGAGCGTGAAAAGGTGTTATTGGGCATATTTCATCAAGCCCTAGGTCTGCAATTTATCAAAAAATTGGAAAAATATAGTAAACATAGGGTTTTGAAGAAGTTTGTTCGTGGTTATAAATTCCTTCTTGTATGTTATTGGTTTGGAATGGTGTAGGGATGTATTTATAACCATCCCTTTTCATAATTTGGTGTTTAATCAAGTTTTTTTCCTTTGTAAGTTAATTGGCCTATTGACATGGTCATGTTTGGAAGTCTAAATTGAGAGTTCAATGTGTGAGTTTGATGTAAAATCATGAGTACTAGTTGGGAAATGGTCTAATCATGTTGTTCAGACCTATTTATAGTTGTTTGAAGTCATAACAAAGATAAATAACTTGGGAAATGTAAATTTTCTTGTTGAAGGTGCCTAAATAGGCCTAAATGCTTATTTGAACAGTCTACTTTTAGAAGTTCACATTTTTGAGTTGTCAAAGTTGGGAAATAGTTTTGAATCAGTAATTTGCTATTTTTTAATGTGTTTTTATGATTCTACAAGAATTTTTATGCCTTATCTTTGTTTTTGTGTCTTGAATTCAAGAATTTGTTAATGCAATTTTCCTTGAGGGATGGGTATATGAGTTGACGCCCATTATTGTGAAATATGTTCCCTTTATGTTGAATTGTGAATCCTCTTGCTCTGCATTAGTTTGGAATCAAAGCCTAAAGATTCTTTGGGAAATTTTTTTTTGGTTTGTGTGTGTGGTTTTTTGTAGGTTGGTGCAATGATAAAGTCCAAGAGACTAGGGAGAGAAAAGTGGGGACACCTAGGTGAGGCAGAGAGTTGTGAAGCAAGGAGAGACTTTCTTGTGAAGATGGATTTGTTGAGAAGGTTTTTGCAAGAAGGGGGTTCACTAGAGAAGGAGAAAAAGAGAAAAGAGGAAAATATCAAGAAAAATAAGAAGGATCAAGAGATGAAAGAATGGAGGCTAGAAATAGAGGCAATTAGTATGAGGATAGAAAGGCTTGAGGCTGAATGGAAGTAGTAACAATCTAGTTGGCACTTCTCAGTTTAGAGGCATGTTGTTTGGCCTATCAAGAGGCTAATCATGAAGAGAAAACAAGAGAAGAAGATGAAGACTATGTCAAATTGAGAAGAAAGCAAACAAGTTGGAGAGATTGCTGATAATGAAGACCTTCAAGACATGAAGACAACAAATGGGTATGTGCAAGATCATGATGGAAAAAAGGGCCCTTAAGTGGCAAAAAATTTGGAAAAATTAGAGTTAGGCAACTTGGCATAAATTTTTTAATAAGTTATCTATATTATTTCAAAAATATGTAAGAATAGAATCTGTAGCAAATTGAATGTAGTTTGTAAACTACTAGGTTTTGTATTAAAAAAGAAATCTATTTGGTGAAAATTTGAAATTTCAATGTAGAGTACTTAATTTTAGGAAAAGAAGTAGGTGTTTGTATAACCACCCTAACCACAATAAAATGATAATATTTTTATAAGATTTTAGATATAAGTAGAGGACTCATGTCCCATGTGATGCATATTTTTGTAATTTTTTTCCAAGTAAATAATTAATTATGATTTTTTATTACTACTTTTAAAAATATAAAAATTTGTTACCACCTTAACTTGGTAAAAACTTCATGAAATTAATTTTTCTTTTTTAATCCTATAGTATGCAAAGCATAGAATGTGACGATGTTTTGGATTCAAAAATGGTACCATTTGAAAGGTATAGATTTTTTTCAATCAACCTATCAATCAGGACTTTAGTCATAATTGAATAGAAAATGAATAATAATTACTTATTAAATTCAAATTAAAGCATAATTTATATTGGTGGAAAGTTGAGAATCTCCTTTAAAACCCTTTTCGTTTCATCAATTTTGGGTAAAAAAAGTCGTCACCACATACCCATCATATTGCCACTTTTTGGCCCATCATGATCCTGCACATACCCAAATGTAGAAGACTCAATGGAAAAGGAAGAAGATGATGAAGAGTTGGTGCCTACACCTGATGACGAAGAGGACAAAGGTGAAATAGATTTGCAGTTACAAATTGAGCCACCAAGGTATGAGAATGAGATATTTACTTCATTTTTTCATGATGAGACTAATGGCATTTTAAATTTTCTCCATGTAGAAGTTTGTGGTTATCTTGAGATAGCAGATGTAGAGAAATTTTGGTTGATAGAGCAGAAGGAAAATCAAGGCATGCATAGAGTGTATGGATGAGTGTGAGCATGCACAAGATGATAAGATGATAGGAAGGCACAGTTCACTTATTGTGCTTATGATTTCAAGGAAAGAAAAACCATGGGTCAAAATGAAGATGCAAATTTTTTTGATTGCAGGTGGTCAAGATTCATTTCTTTTTCTTTACATTTAGCTAACTCAAGAGACTTGATTTTTTTTCTTCCTGGCGAGAATGGTGCATGAGCACCAGTTTGTTTTCAAGACTCCATGAGGCCTAATTGTAAAAAAATGAGTAACTAGTGTTACAAGGGTTCATTGAATAAGGTCTCTTAAGACAATTTTTATGTTTTTATGTAATTCGATAGGTTTTTTCATAGGTAGAGTGGTCAATGTTGTCAATTGGTCAATTTTTGTCATATTTGCAAAAAAGGTGCAAGTTGTGTTAAATGTTGCAAAATTTCTTGTAAAACAATATGAAGGGAAAAATTCATCTAAAAGGAATTTTTAAGGTCATAGAAGACCATATTGGATGTATTTGAGGTCTTATAGTGGTTAGTGTGTCAAAATGTGAAAATCTTGTAAAATTGCAAAAATGCAAAGTTGGCAAAAAAGGAAAATTGAGAAGTTTAAGGGTCATGGTAGGTATAAGGTTGGTTTTGGTCGATTGGTTGGAGTTGGTTATGATTGGGAAGGCATAAATAATCCTCCTTTGCTTTGAGTAAAGAGAGGAGGAATGATATTTGACATTTTGTTATTGAAAAATCAATGAAAACCTCCATTTTTCTGAATTCTTCTGAGAAATATGAAGTTGCAAATATTTGTACAACTTCATACATAAATATTTTTAAGAGACAGTTATTGGAATAGTTTCTCCTATGTTTCTATGTTTATTTTCAATAATTTTCATCCAATTCCATGTAGATTTGAGTGAGTTATTTCTTATTTACTAAAAATGGGTAGAAATTTGATTGAGGGTTGGCAGTGAGCAATAAAAATTATGTTTCTCTTGTTTTGTTCAATGGAATATCCTAAAATTTGGTTTGTATATTTTTTTGAATATATTATTTAAGATTCCAAAATTATAGAGCGTGAAAAGGTGGTATTGGGCATATTTCATGAAGCCCTAGGTCTGCAATTTATCAAAAATTTGGAAAAATATAGTAAACAGAGGGTTTTGAAGAGATTTGTTCATGGTTATAAATTCCTTCTTGTATGTTATTGGTTTGGAATTGTGTAAGGATGTATTTATAACCCTCCCTTGTTAGGGTTTGGTGTTTAATCAAGTTTTTTTCCTTTGTAAGTTAATTGCCATGTTGACATAGTCATGTTTGGAAGTCTAAATTGAGGGTTCAATGTGTGAGTTTGATGTAAAACCATGAGTACTGGTTGGGAAATGGTCTAATCATGTTGTTCAAACCTATTTATAGTTGTTTTAAGTCATAACAAAGATAAATGACTTGGGAAATGTAAATTTTCTTGTTGAAGGGGTCTAAATAGGCCTAGATGTTGATTTGAATAATCTACTTAAATTAGAAGTTCACATTTTTGAGTTGTCAAAGTTGGGAAATGGTTTTGAATCAGTCATTTTCTATTGTTTAATTTTTTTTTATGATTCTAAAATAATTTTTATGCCTTATCTTTGTTTTTGTGTCTTGAAATCAAGCATTTGTGAATGCAATTTTCCTTCAGGGATGGGTATATGAGTTGGCACCCATTATTGTGAAATATGTTCCCTTTATGTTGAATTGTGAATCCTCTTGCTTAGCATCAAAGATTGGGTCTATTTATCTTAAAAGGGCCCTAAATCCCATGTGAATGTGTAAAACACATTATAACACTAGATTAGGTCCACTTAATTTACAATCCCCTTAAATTTAATGTGAAAGTGTAAATAAACACACTTTACAACATTAAATTAAGGAAGAGTTAAGTTTATTTAGCTTTAAAAGGGCCCAAGACCTAATGTTGATTTGTAAAACTCATCACAATACTATACCAAGGAAATGTTAAGTCCTATTTGTCATTAATTATTCCCAAATCAAGTGTGAAAATGTAAGCAACAACAATTTTTTACACTACAGATACATATAGAGGAATGCACAAAGAGAGAGAGAGAGAGAGATACATCAAATGAAACAGAACATGATATCACATTACACACATGCAATCACACAAAGGAAACATGAAAATGTAAAAGACTATTAAGGCACATGCGAGTCAACCTAACGTAGGTCATCAGTATCCCAATCTCAGTTAGTATAAATAGAAGGTAAACAACTAGCCAATGGGACAAGAGCAAGTGTCGAACTAGGAGAAGAACCAGGTTCAACACTCCTTTTAGGAGATTTTTCATTTAAGCTCATAGAAGAAGAAAACAATGTATTCAACTCATCATGCACTTGTTCATCAATTTTTTCTATGTCAATGTCATCATCTATATTTATTACAATGAGAGGTTGAATAAGAATGTCCATGCAATGTTCTTGTTATGGCATGGTGAAGGTATAGGATCATCATGCTTTGCTTCAGGTAAGTTTGGATTCTAATTTTCTATATTGTTCTTGTCTTCTCGATTTTGTAATCTACGAGCAATAGCGCAATGCCTATGCCTATGCTCTCTAGCACTTCGATTCTATTTCAATCTATTATCAATTTGTGTTATTGTAAGAGTGGGTTTGTCAATCATAGGTTCCTTCTCTTCCTTGGGAGGAATAGAAGAAACAACAGTAGGTTGTTCAACTTCTTTCTCTTTGGCTTTATAAACTTGTTTGACTCTAGGAGGGACAACGAGATTGTTTGTGCTATATTGTGGTCTTTTGTAGGAAATTGTAGGAGGTTTTTTTATAGGTTATTCTTGTATGTTTAGAAGTGCTTTTGGTTTGATCATTACTTCATCAGGGATAAGTGTTTCATTTATATTTTGAGGCATGTTCTGAAGGGATAATTCTTCTATTTTATTTTCCTTGAACTTTTGATATGTTTTGAAAAAGAAATCTTCATGAGGCTTGATGGGTTCCATAGGCTCAAGCCAAAAGAAATCTAATGAAAATTTTCCTTAGGCCAATGCATGATTAAATCTACTATGATGCAAAATAAAGATATCATTTCCAAATGGAAACTTTAGACATTTATGCACAACTAAAGGGATGACATACATGGAGTGAAGCCATGGATAGACTAGCTTCACATAAAATTGGTCTAATTGCAAAGTGATGGAAAATGATACAATTAATGTTTTTTGGTCATACTTTTAAAGGGAGATCTATTGAGCCTATTGTAGGGAACGAAACCCATTATGCATCTTGATCAATTCTTTCAATTTGTCATATGTATATTGATATAGTTCATGCACATATAGGATATCTTTGGTGATCACATTCTCTCCATAGACGAGATCAATCAATATCCCATTAGTGGGCTTGTTATTGATTCAGCCAGCTATGTAAATAGAACCTTTAGGTGCATGCTTAGGTATGTCTTTTTATGAGAAAGAAATGTCAATAGGATTTTTAGTTGAGCCCTTATGAGGTCTAGCTTTGATAAATGCTATCACAATTTCTATGGGAGGTTGTTTAGTAGTATTCAAGTCATCATCTATACCAAAATTCATCACATCATTCTTTGTTTCACTAGCTTTGACAAATGAAATATTATGACTTAGGAATGGGATTTGTAAATATTTTCAAATTTTGATTAGGAGGGGCTACAAACTTATTACCTTGATCATTCACACCTCCAATTTGAAGTTGACTATTGTCAATAAGGTCTTGCATAAGATGTTTAAGACGCTTACAATATTTTGTACCATGTCTATTTTGTTGATGGTAATGACAATAAGAATTTTTTTCAAAAGTCTTCAGGCAATGGTATATTAGGGTCATGTTCTCTAATAGAAGGTAAGGTAAGCATGTTCTTGTCTATGAATTGTAACATGATATTATGAAGGGTATAAAGTAAAGGAGTGAACTCTCTCTCCCATTCCCCAAATGGAGTTGTCTTAATAGAATCCACTTGATTATTAGTTTTTTGACTTGTTTAAGGGGAATTAATTTGTAAAAGGCTCTTATTTTGCTTCTTGAAAGGTTGATAATTGTTTTGAGTTGTAGATTTACATTTTTCAATACGAATAGGAGGATACATCACGACTACCAGTCAAATTTTGATAACCATGAAGGGTTGTACATAATTGTGTGAAGGATGGAAATCTTAACATTTCAAGTTTTCTTTGGAGTTTATCTTGTAAGTTGGAAATGAACATTCATTGAAGTTCAGTGTTAGCAATCTTAATATTTATTTGTTAATAAAGTGTTTGACATCTTCTTATGAAATTAGTTACTTTCTCATCTTCTTTTTGTTTGCATGTCATTAAATCTACAAGGGTCATTTTGGGAATCATGTGAATATGGACGTGGTTGTAAAAGGAATAAAAAATTTCATTGAATGAACCAGTTGAATTGTTTGGAAAAGAGGAGGACCACCCTAAACTAGCATTCTTTAAGGATCTAGGAAATAACTTGGCCAAAATTTTATCCTCAAAGATGAAATCACTACACAAGCCCGTAAAAGTGGAAACATGGATGACAAGATCTTTTTTCCCACCATATTTCTCAAAGTGAGTTACTTCTATAATTTGTGGCATTATTTATCTTAATATGTCAAAGGAAAATGGGCTAGACTTGATGTATTACAAAGGTTGACCGTTATTGTTTTGTTGTAATGTTTCCACTTGTTGTTGAAGGGATGCCATATTTTTCAAAAGTGAGTTAATGAGATGTTCATTTTGGTTGTAAGGTTGAGGGGAATCAAGTGGTGTAGTTTATGTAAGCAGAGGACTAGTGAATTGTAGGTTGGTGGAGTTTTATTGTTGAAGAATTATTATATTCAAAGGCACAAAGGCGGAAGCAATTCCTATGAGAATACCTATGGAAGTGTACATAGTGCTAGAGGGTGTAAATTTTTGGTTGGATGAATGGTTTTCTTAGGTTGAAATGTTGTTGTAGGTTGGAATGTTGTTGTAGGTTGGAATATTGTTGTGGGTTTGAAGGTTGTTGTGGGTTGTGTACTAGTATATGTAGGGATGGGCATTAGTATTGTGGAAGATGGAATTGGAATTCCACCTTGAATTAGGGTAGACCTCGAATCTTGAGTGGAATTAGGGATGGTAGGGATGGTTTTGGTAACATTAATCACATTGTTATTAGGGGGTGAAGTCATGGGTAATGAAGTATGCAAACTATGAGCCATGGAGGGTTGATTCTCAACACTATTAGAAATAGAGTTAGAAAACCCAAGATCCACGGTGAGTGAGATATCATGGGATGACATGAGCCTTGAACTACATATTATAATAGTATTGTGAATAGGACACCAAGTTGTAAAGGTCATACAAGTTTTACAAACCAAGTGTGCAAACCCTAAAATGGGAAAGACGCAATGCAACAAGCTAGAATGAAATGCAATTTTTAGATTCTAAGCAATATAATTTACTGATTACACAATGCAATAAACTAAAAATGAAATGTTTGAATGCAATTTTGAATTTTAAAAATGCACTAAAATGAAGAAATTTAAGCTAAATGCAATGAATTTGATGGGTATGTGTAGGATCATCATGGAAAAAATAGGCCCTTAAGTGGTGAAAAATTCAGAAAAATCAAAGTTAGGAAACTTGACATAAAAGTTTGAATAAGTTATCTATATTATTTCAAAAATATGTAAGAATAGAATCTGTAGAAAATTGAATGTAGTTTTTAAACTACTAGGTTTTTTTTTTTTTTTAAATCTATTTGGTGAAAATTTAAAATTTCAATGTAGTAGTACTTTAATTTCAGGGAGAAAATAAGAAGTAGGTGTCTATCTCACCACACTAACCATAATAAAATGATAATATTTTTTTATAAGATTTTAGATATAAGTAGAGTCATGTCCCGATGTGATGCATATTTTTTTGTAATTTTTTCCTAAGTAAATAATTAATTACGAATTTTTTATTACAAATTTTAAAAAATATAAAAAACTCATATGTCTGACCACCTTAACTTGGTCAAAACTTCATGAAATTCAACTGTTTTTTCTTAATCTTATAGTATGCAAAGCCTAGAATGTGACAGATGTTTCAGATTCAAAAAATGTGATACTATTTGAAAGCTATAGATGTTTTTCAATCAGTCTATCAATCCAGACTTTAGTCATAATTCAAATAGAAAATAAATAATAATTATTTATTCAATTCAAAGTAAAGCACAATTTATATTGATGGAAAGTTGAGAATATCCTTCAAAAACCATTTTTGTTTCATCAATTTAGGGTAAAAAAAAGTCTTCAGCCACATACCCTACACAAACCCATCATATCACCACTTTTTGGTCCATCATGATCCTACACATACCCTGATGAAACAACAAATCAGGAAATTGAAATAGGAAAGCAACAACACCAAAAGAAAGCATAAAACTGAGATTTTAATTTTTAGAAAATGCAAATCTATAGCTAACAGGGACTCATTCACCAATAAGGGCGAATGGGTCTTGGTTAAGTTTTACTCAGATGTTTCTATAGATTTTAGGGTCATTTTTAATGCTTTTTCAAATGCTAAAAGGTTCAACTTTAACCTGATCAAGGACTCATTCGCCAGTAAGGGTGAAGGGATCCTAGTTAGGTATTTTTAAACTATTTTTTAATGATTTTCAAGCTTTCAGTAATATCTTTCAATACCAAATCTAAGGTAATGAGTTTCAGTTTCAATTTTTTCATAAGTGCAATGTGAAAATTCAATGAAAAGGTGAATGCAAGGACATATGTTGAAATAATTTATTTATTTTTATTTTCAAATACAAATGAATGAGATCTAAATGAGATGCATAATGATTGGTTTTTTTTTTTTTTCAAATTTAGTGAGATGCTAGATAATGCTTTAAACTCTAAATGAGATGCAATTATAAATGCAATGCAAGAAACCCTAAATGAGATCTGTACTCAATGCAAATAACATGCAAATGAAATTAATATCTAACCCTAGGATGCAATGAAACACTTCAAAATTAGAAAATTGCAATGTTCAATATGTTAGGTTCACCAAAATAATTGGTGAAGAAAATTAGGGTTTATCAAGACCTAGATAAACCACTAGAAAATTTCACCAAAGAATCACTATAATTTATGTGATTATGAGTGGAAAAAGATGCAAATAATAATAAAAAATAATACCTAATTGTTATAGAAACTATAAGGGAAGTTTTTGGAGCTCAAAGAGGTGTGTACCATGTTGCAAGAAGCTTATTTTTTAGACACAAAGGACTCATTCTCCTTTAGTGGCGAATGGGTCCCTGTTAGGGTTCCTGAAATTGAGATCTAGGTTATTTTCCTTGATGTCTGCACTCTCAAATTCCTAGTTGTCAGCTCCCGAAAACATATATTGAATTCGGTAGCTTCAATTCTTCGTTCTTGCACTTTGAATGACAACTTTTTAAACTTGATAACTTTGAAACTTTTGCTCCAAATCTTTCCTCCACTTGTTAATTGTTAGTGAATAGGGGTTATCCTAAGTCAAACCCCTTGTAGGTAGTTAAACCAATTAATGAAATATGGAAATTGAAGTATGAAACATGAAATGATGTGATCTAGGTACCTTAGATGTTGTCTTGTAATGTAAATCTGCAATGTAACATGTAGTGGCCATGAAGAATGTAGATAGTGATCCTTGAATAAGATGTAAACAATTATTGCAAGTAGATCCTCAATGCTACATCTGCTTTCTTAGCTCAACAATATGCATGAATGCACTAAACCCTTGACATGATGATATGATCTTGAATTGCTACAATAAGCTCTTGAAAAATTTCCTTGAAAAGCCTTTGAAAATGCTCTTGTAATGCTCTAATGCTTGTAAAATTGAATTTTGGGAGAATTAGAATTAATTGGTAGGAGAAATAATGTGAATGAACCCCTTATTTATACTAAATTAGGAGATTAACCCCAAAATTCAAACAATTAAGGTTGACACCAAATCTAGGATTAAACATTATTAAATTCCCTCCAGAATGAGATTCAAAAAGGGGGTCCTCATTAAGGGACAACCTCAATTTTCAAGGACCATTCCATTGGGGTATGAAAGAACACTAAAAACCCATGTGAAATTAGTAAACAAAGGTGGATCCTATAGAGGGAGGACCCATTCACCACCTAGGGCGAATGGGTCTTGACACCATTTTCTAGGAGCTCTATTTTCCCAATTAAATGGTATTCTTGATTTGAATTATGGGTTTCAGGATAGATCTTTGGAAGGTTTCATAAATAAGGTTTAAATTTGAATTAAAGGGGTTAATTAAATCCAATTAACCACAATTAACTGAACCATATATTTTATGAAGTGTGGAATGCTATGACTCTCTTTTACTCAATTAAGGTCTTTCACCTAATGGAAAGAGATAGATCCCACACCCAAACTCTAGGTGGTTCACTTAAACTAAGGTATGTATGATGAAATTACACCTAAATGAAATGATCTAGATGCAGAAAACTGATAAGATTGATTGATTATTTATACAAAACTATTGAAATGCATGTTGTTTGAAAACACATTATGATATGCAGAAAATACCTAGAAATGAATGCAAATTGTAACAAAAATGCATGAAACTGAAAGTGTGCATCTAAGATCTTGATGAAGACTATAAATGACATCTGGAATGTTGTTGATCTTGGCTTTTTTTATGCATGGTGGGACTCATTCGCCATTCTGGGTGAAGTAGTCCTAGATCTGTGAAACTTTTCTAGAACCCGTTTCAGACAAAAGGGTATCTAAAAATGCAGAAAACTAAAATCAATCTTGGACACGGTACTCATTAACCACCAATTGAAAATGAGTCCATTTTTGAATTTTTGAAGATTCAAAGGTGGAAATAGGAGCTTTCAGTTTGCACATTCTACTTCTTTAGGTGTCTGGTTCTGAAACTGTAAAATTTGGGCCTAAAAAGGACTTTTTGTGGGTATTTTGACTTATCCAATGAAGATATTACTTGAAAAAATTTGAAATTAAACCTTCAATTATTCCTAGGACTCTAATATGCGTAAATCTGCAAACACACAAGACAAGAAAGAGAAATGTTGGATGTTAGGGCATGGGGATTTGCCTTGGTCAAACCCCTTTTAGGAAATTGAACCAAAATGAGAAAAGAATGTAATGAAGCATGAAATAATGGAGTAATTACCTTTCCATGAAAATTAATCTTGAATGTCTATAGTAAAACATGAAGAATCTACCCATGAATGACTTAGGAAGCTATCTTGGTGACTTGCAATAATGAAACCCTAACTTGCTTGACTTGATAGAGAGGATAGATGATGAATGAATGATAAAAGATGTGTGTATGAGTTAGGAGATTATAAATTAGGGCTTAGAATGTTTTATTTATAGGAAATTCACCTTATTTACCTGTTAATTGGATCCCTAAGGTTGACATGAAAAAAAACAAAACTTAAATTCCAAAATTTCCTACTCAAAAGTAAAAAATGGTCCAAATGAGACTCATTTGCCACCTTAGCTAAATCAATTCCACTTGGCAGGAATTGATTCACCACAGATGGTGAATTAGTTCCAAAGGGGCCCATTTAACAACTAGGATGCTGGGAAGTAATAAAATAAGGCTTTTATGGTGACTATGTCAGGTATTGCATCAAATATTGCCTCAGGATGTACAATATGGGGTAATAGGGTCCTATTAATGATGATGTGAAGGTAAATTAGGGATTGTGACACATAATTCAATGTGAAGGTGTGACTAAATACACTTTAAAACACTAAAATGAGGTCCACACAACCTAGGAAGGCACAACTTCCAACGTGAATGTGTAAAACACATTACAACACTAGATTAAAGTTAAGTTTATTTTACAAGCCTTCTAGATTATTGTGAGGATGTAATTAAATATGTTTTATAATGTGTAATTAAGGGAGAATGGGTTTAATAAGTCTATAAAAGTGTGAAAGTCTTTTACAACACCTTTACAAGACATTGTTAAATCCATTTGAAAGGGTCCAAGACCTAGTGTGGATGTGAAAAGCACGTCACAACACCAAATCAAGGCCTTATTAAGTCCAATTTATCATTAATTACACCCAAATCAAGAAAGTTGATTTTTCTCTATGGAACATTTAGCCCCCACTTTAGTGAGAGGATGAACTTGCTTCAAACTCACACTAAAGTAGACATTCAAGGGAGATCTGAGTGTACAGATGTAGATGAGAAAGAATGAAAAAAATCAAGAAGGTAGTCAAGCCCCCAGGATCCAAGATCCTCAATCAAACCATAAAGATACATAATCATGCAATGGAAAGAACTAGGAAGAAGAAAAAGATGAAAATGAAAAGGCAGATGAAGCTTCAATCATTTGTCCACCTAGTTGTGGATCAGATCTAGGTTGTTTATCCAAAAAGGAAAAATGCATACTCACTCTAGGGTGATAGGACTCTTGGTTTTCTGCCGGGTGAGAAGACCCAAAAGGTGAGAAACATATGCTTGAGTGGTATGTACTCACAAACACATAGGTGGATATGGGGAAACTTGTGTCGTGAAATGGGCTTCCCTCTCAACCATACCAAAGTTAAACCTCCTGCTAACTTTAATAAGGCACCACAAGGGAAAATGGTTTTCGAGCTCTATGAAATAAGAAAAAATTTGTATGCTTGAGACTCATAGACATTGTTAGTGCAAAATAGTGCAGGGATTGTTCAAAGGGATTTTTCTTAGTTCATGCAGTGTCTCATCTTAGGGAACATCATGCACAATGTCTCCAAGAGAGGATAAATGCAAAGTCTCATCCTAGGTAACATTGTACCTAATGTTTGCAAGAGAGGAAATCACAAGAAAAATAAAATCACACAATGAAATGTGAGTGTCGATGTATGTGAACCGTAGATTTTTGGTTCCTATGGACTTCTCTAGCTCTTCTAGATTTTTTCACCTAAAAGGAGAGAGATAGGGCCAAAAATGCTAAGGGTTCATTCAAATTATGCTAGGTGAGATGTTGTCTAAGCTAAATGAAGTAAACTAAATGAAATTAAGTGATTTATATGAATGATTATGAATGCAAGACTAAGATTTAAACTATGATGGAAAACACATTGTGATATGCAAATAATGAACTAAGAGATGAAATAATAGAGAACAAAAAGAAATGGGATGAATCAGAGTGCACCTAGGCAAGATTTGAGGAATCTGGAATGTTGTGAATGTTTTCTAAAGTTACTAAAAATCAAAAGTGGGACTCATTCATCCAGGATGGTGAATTAGTCATGCTACTAGTGAAAAAGTGTCGGAAGCAAGTTTCTGACTATTGGGATCTAAAATCTAACAAAATTTAGATTTTTAGTCTTAAGGTGGGACTCATTCGCCATTGATGGAAAATCAATCCTCTCCCAAAATTTTGAGAAATTAGGAGATAACTCTACAACACCATATCTGGAAATGTCAGCTTGTCGGGTTATTGAAGTCAATTCTATAGCAAATGAGCAGAAACCTTCTCCAAGCTTGAAATAGAGCTGATTTGACTTGAAGCACCTGGTTGAATTGTTGACCAATCTTCAATCACCTAAATTCTTGTAAAATATACACACAAATGTCTACAAACACACATGCAAGAGGGGAAAAATGGTTTATGGTTAGCAAATAGGGGTTTGCCTTGGTCAAACCCCACTTTGGTAATCAAACCCTTGATAAAATAATGAAATGCAAGAGAGTGATAAACAAACAACATGCAAGTGCTATCAACTTACTAAACCTTTGAAGATGATAATTAGAAATAATGTCAATGGATGATCCAAAGTGTTTGAATAATGCTTGATAGGATGTTGTAAGATGCTTGAATGCTTGAGATTGCTTGAATATGATGTGTGAATGTTGGAGGATGTTAAATGAGGTGAAAATCACTTATACAATCTTGTGCCTTAGTAACCTATTCATACCTCATCATAGGCTGACATCAAGTGTTTTTGAATAAAAACCTAAAAGGAAATTTTACAAAAATTGAATTTGGAGCCAAGGGGGACTCATTCACCACCCATGGCGAATGGGTCCCACCTAGGACCTGAAAAAAGGTGTCAAGAATTATCTTGTATTTAATGTTGTTTACATTCAAAAATGCACTTAATTAAAGCTTATAGGGGCATAAAGGGGTCAAATAAATCATAATAAAGGGATAAATAGTGAAGTTGTGCCTAGAAAAGCATGAAATATTGATACAAGACTTTACAACACTTCAAAATAGGACTTGATTAGTGATCAAAAGGTTATTTTTAGGTGAATTATGATGAATAGAGTCTAGAAGAGTGTAGAAATGTTTTACAACTCTTCACAACTTCACAAGACTCCATTATTTGAATTTTAGTACCTAAATATGCATGTCCAAGCCATGTTACATCATAAAATTAGAGAAAAATAGACCAAAAATTATGAAGAAAGGCCTAAAAGACCATGAAAATGACAAGGGTCTATTTTTCTACAGTGTATTTAGCCCCCACTTTAGTGAGAGGATGAACTTGCTTCAAACTCACACTAAAGTAGCCATGAACATCGAGAGGAGGGTTCAAATGTTATTATGTTAGAAAGATGGAATACAATGATCAAGAGGGATGATCAAGCCTCCAACATGAAGATTCCATGGAAAACTAAGCATAAGAACAAAGGAATAAACAAGTGTTGAGAATCAAATGAAGCTTCGATCGTTTGTCCAACTAGTTATGGATTAGATCTAGGATAAAAGAAAATGTATACTCACTCTAGGGTGACAAAACTCAAGGTGGTCCACTGGGTGAGAGGGCCGAAATGTACTCACTCTGGGGCCATGGAACTTCTGATCATCTGCAAGGTGAGAAATCCCAAAAGGTAAGATACATACGCTAGTTGGTATGCACTCACAACACACAAAGGTGGCTATGGGAAAAATTCATGACACTAGGTGTGCTTCCCGCTCAACCATATCAAAGTTATAACTCCTAATAACTTTAACAAGATGCTAAAAGGAAAAATAAATGTTGTTTCATGCTCCATGAGACAATCAAAGCTCCATATGCTTAGAAGTCATGAACAAAAAGCAAGGTACCATAGACATGCAAGTTGCATTATGCAAGGTGGTAGAAATACAAAAATGTAAAAATGTAAAATGTAAAGATGCTCAAAGGAGTCTTGTTAAGTTCATGCAAGGTCAATCACTTAGGGAACATTGTGTCTAATGTCTCCAAGAGAGGACTATTTATGTGTTTTTTATGCACTTCTCAACAGAGGAAATGCATAGGTCCATCACCTCTCTTGAAAGGTAGAAATTCGCAAGAAAATTACCAATTGATACCCCAGCGTCTCTCAGGTGTCAGGTCATGACGTGCATGGAATTCCTCAGTTGATGTTTGAAGTGATTTTTCTAGTAATCATAGGGTGGCTTACAAAGTTTGGTTGGGGATGAGGTGAATCTTGAAATGGAGTTCCTGAAATGGGAAGTTAGAGTGCATTTGCTGCAGGCTCGAACAACAATCATAAACTCCTATTTTGTCTTAAGATTGGGTTTTACAATGTGCAATGAACCTTAGCATAGGCTACTTATTAAAAAAATGAAAAGGGTGGGGAAGAGGAGAGGTTCTTGGATCTGAAACTAGCAATGAACAGTGATCATGGAGGGTTCTACTATGGATAGCTTCCTCAAAACAAAATTTCACTTAACCAAATTAACTCACAGTATCATGAAACTTGTGCAAGCTTCTAAGGACTACAAATATTCAACCATTCATTCACCATAAACATGCATGAATAAAATATAGAAGTTTGGAGCAGCTTTAGTTTATGCCCAAACTAACTTTACATAGCTATCTACCATCAGTAAACAAAAAAAAGTATGGGAAAGAAAGGCATCAACACAACAGAAATCTACACAACCATTGAACAACAATCTATCAAAGTAATCTACAACCACAAAGAACAGCAAAGTAAATCTATCTATATCAAATAACTATGGGAGATGAACCATGTAACATGCAAAAGAAACTCAAGAGTCCAAAAAAATCCAATGAAATTCTATTAAAATTTCTGCAGCATGCCTTTACAACTCAACTCCCTTTGAAAATGAGAGGAGACCCCCTATTCATACTATTCAAAAAGAAAAATGAATGGCCAAGATTGATTCACAATGTGTGGCCAAGATTCACTACAAACTAGGGTTTCACCTACCCCCAAATATATTACAATTTAAAATTACTTTTTTTTCCCTATTTTGTCCTTATATGACAACACTATAGCACTTTGTCTTCTACCTGATTTCCTTTGTTGCAGCTATTCTAAGGAGTTTGTCATCAATGATTGGTCCCAGCTTCTTCAAAGTGGCACACTCCATAAACTTTCTGATTAATTCTTGGAGCTTATCAATCTCCATTATGTTAGATTGGAGCACTTGGTAGTTACATTGCTTGGATCGGTCTATGAGCGTATCTTGATCTCCATCATACTTAGTAGTGTTGTCCCTAACCTACTCAAATTGGGAAAAATCCCGAGTAGCAAAACTCATGAAATCTGTGATAAGCTCACATGACATTCCATCTTCCACCTTCTTCTAGAGATAAGGCTTTATCTATTTTGGATCAATCTTGACGGCAGGCATGTCATAGCCTATCATTAATTTCAAATATTGAACACAATCTTCCCTGATGCCCCTTGCCCAATAAATGTTAGGATCCACATTATAGAGTACCTACTCCAATATCTCTTTTCTATGGTTGAAGTCATTCTTCCACATATCCACTAGTCATTGATCTTTTTCTAGTGCAAGCTCCTTTTCCCATGTTTTCTGAGGAAGTTTGAGGATGGCCTCAATTTTAGGATAAGTGGACCCATATATCCCTAGGAAGTTAGTGTAGAACTTTATCGTGCCCTCTAATTGTCTTTGTACTTCCAAGAACTTATTTTCCATCCTAATAGCATGATTAGCGCCCATGTTTGTAGTATAAAAATACTATCAGAACCAATCCTTCATAGTTTTTGTCCAGTTCTTTCTTTTATCAAGTTTGTCAATTTTCTCTTTGGACAGCAGCTGTGGCGGAGCTGAGGATTTCATGGGAAGTTCCTCCATGGACGACAATTGTTGAATATAGTTGATCAAATCAGCCACCTGTGCCTTTAGTTCTTCTTTTGAGATCTTATCCTTTTGTATCAAATGTACCACTATGGCAATAGACTCTTGGAGATGATCTATGTTTTGCTCCTTGGTGGTTGTTCCCAAGTTAATGTTGGAGATGTCATAATTGATCCCCTCTTCCCCAACAACTGGCCTGGTAATCTGTATAGTCCTTGAGCCAGAAGCGTCCATGGTCAGTTTGGATCTGACATTAGGCTTCTTTTCTTTCTTCATGTTGACTTGTACTTGAGCTAAGATAGCCTCGAGTCTTGCCTTGGGATCTCTAGGAGCCCGGGTCTTCCTTTCTAATTTATTTTCCAACCACTCAAGCATCTGAGACTCATCCTTGGGTGATTCATGATCACCCTTTTCTTCGTTCCTCCTGACTTCAATCTCTTTATCACCTAGAGATTCTTTCTTCATCCTTGTGTCTTCTCCTTCCTCTTCTTTAACCTCATGCTTATGTTCCTCAAGATGTTCTTCTTCTCTATGACAATCTAGCTTAGGCTTACCCTTCCTAGACTTTTCTTTGGGTTTATCTTCCTCTTTACTTTCCCCTTCCTCGTGCTGAGGTGGATTATCTTGTTCTTTCTTTTCCTATCTTTCTTGTCCTACTGAGAGAAGCATTTCTTTACCAGGCTTGGAGCTTTCTTCTTATTCTCCAATCGAAGGCTTTGTATCTTCCTCCATTTTATCACTTGGCTCCCTTTCTTCCTCGGAAGGTGGATTTTCTACTTCCTCTCCAACATCCTTCAATTGTCAAGCCAACTCCTCCTTAAGGCCTGCATCAAAATTCTCCACAATGTACTTGGTGTCATCCTCTTCTTCATCAGCTTTAGAGGATTATGTTTCTTCTCCTTTGTGGACCACCTTATCAATATGCAAATGTTGGTGCTCTAGGTGTTCTGATAGTCATCTACTTCCTCCTCTAATTCCCTTGTTGTTTCCTTTTCTTTCCTCTCTAACTACTCAGATATTTTCATCGTAGCTTTCATCTCTGGTAGTTTATTCAAAGGAGTTGAGGTAGGAATTTTGGCTAGAACCTATGCCAGAGTAGCTTGGATGGTTGGATTCATCAATACTTTATAAAGCTTAGTGAGAATGTTCTGCATATGTCAGGAAAAGGCCTCTAGGCATTTATATTGTTGTCATGGCTAGGGGTAATGATGTAGTCAGGGACATGGAAGGAGAAGATAGTCAAGAAGTGGTGGCCGAAGAAGAGTTGACGACCACAACCTACATGGTGGGTGGAGAAGAGGCAACGTGGATTGAGATGTCCACCATAGGAAAGGAAGTAGCTACCATCACCTGAGAAGTAGGCGGAGGGGCAGTAGTAGTGGAGGCAACAGGTGGAGATTTTGGTTGCTCAACCTCCATTTCCTCTCCCTCATGGAGAGGATCCTCTTGAATGGTAGGCATTTCAATGAAACTCCTTGATTTCTTATGTTTCTTGGAAGGTTCTCCCTCTGAAGCCTTTCTTGTGTACACCTTAGGATTGGGCTATTGCTCATCAGCCTTTTTTCTCTTCCTTGATTTGGTAGACGGAGGATACTTTGCAGTTTCTCCATATGGGGAAGCAACTATCCCATTTTTTGTTTCACTCATTGGCTCATTCTCAAGCCCCTCATAGGTCAAAGTGACCCCTTGCTGGTTCAATTGGGTAATTCACCCATCAATCCACTCTTTTGTTTGAGAATTGATGGGCTTGGTTAGAATTTTGAGGTCATCAACCTCCTATTCATCCCAATCAATTAGTGGTAGCGAGAGATTAGCAACTGCATTGTATGGAGGATCCATGACTATGCTTTCATCCGCCTCTACTTGATCTAGTATGGGGAATAGATTAACCCTCTTTACAAAATATGTGATCATTTGCATATAGTGCCTCATTCGCACTTCATTATCATCTCTACAATTAGCTAAGAAATCCTCAACGCTATGTAGATGGGCATATTCAAGTCCAAGTGCTTTCTTGATATGGCCATAGGGATCCATATGTGGCTAGGAAGTGTGGAGTCTCAAATGGTATTTGGCCAATTCATTCTTTGAATTGTTAGCACACTGAGAGGTATGGAGTTTGTATAGCCCTTGACCGAAGGAAAGGGGATAAGGAATCCCCACCTTATGTTTGTTGCTTAAAAGGGCATGCACATGTCATAGCTACCAAGAGAGCTCTAATAGTATTATCCAATCATTAGGATACCAGGGTAGCTTGTTTGGTCTTTTTGAGAAGCCTTTAGCATGAATGTAGGTGAACTTGGGATACTGGATGAATAAGAAGGAAAACTACTTCAGAAATGCATTGGCACTATGAGAGACTCTCCTCTCAAAGTCACCCCTGAGCAATCTAAAAAATATGCCCTATGAAAGCATCATTAACCCTGCAATAGTCCCTCTTGAAGTTTTTGAATTGGGTACTTATCATAAACCTTCAACTCCCTGCCTGATTCCTTGTCTGGAGCTTTGAACAAACCTTTGTATTGCACTTGTTCGGCCAGTGAATAGACCAAGTAGGATGTCATGTAAAACCTGGAGGTTTTCTTTACAGCCACAAATTGCTCGTGGACGCAGTCACTGATTATCCCTACCCAATAAACTTGGTTTCTCCATGGAGAATCTCTTCAACAAAGTATAGCATCCATTCTTGGAAGTAAGTAGTAGTAGGAAGGCCCTTTACTCTACTTAGTAAGGTCACCAAATCATGATAATCTTCATAAAAGTCACTGCAAAAGAGCTCTTGGGGAACCTTTGCAACACTACCCCTCTTTTCCTTCAACTAGTACTAATTAATAAGCCTTTTACATTTAAGGGGATTTTTGTCCCACATAGCCTTACCATCACTCATGGTCATCAGTTCCATCTCCCTGAAGGTAGGGATATGAAAAATCTTTGTTATTTCCTTAGTAGACATGTTAGCCAAAACATCTCCATATCTGTCTACTATGGTTCTGGCTTCCTTTTGATAGGCCTCCCTATAGGCCATAACAAGCTCAGGAGCAATGAGGGCAAGAGGAAAGCCCACAGCCTTAGCCAACCCATTGCTTTTGATGTTTCATGCATTCTCTATTTTAGGGCTGATTTAGACTCTCTACTTAAATTCATCGATGTCTATATGCCCGATGTTTGTGTCAGTGACCTCCTTCTAGGTTGAGGTGACTTTGGATTTCATGGGTTCCCCTTGGAACTGATACTTCATCTGGGCCTTATCTTCTTTTCCATGGGGTGCCTTAGTTTTATTTCCTTTGTCTTTCTCTGTGGCTTCCCCAAAAGGTCCTACACCTAATTCCATATATCATGCATGCAAAAGAGAGGTGAGCATATTCAAGCATGAAAACACTGAAATGTTAGTCAAATCCGTGCAACGAAGTTAGATTAGATAATTCAACATTTGAGAAATCTAACGTATAATCCAAATTGTCATTAGCAGTGCACAGGAGGGAGTTCAGATGATTTGAGCCCCAGGGGTTGAGCTTCCTTGGCCTGATGGTTGTTTTAGAATTTTTGTAGGAGGGACGACAATCAAGGCATGGCAACCCACTTTTCTTGACCCTCCTTCATATTTGGCCACTTTGAGGAGTCCACTAAGGGGAGTGCCTTATTTTAACATGTGGGTCAAAGTAAATTTGTTGATTGGAGGGAATTTAGATCACCTTTTGGGTGATCAGAACTAGAGAGGACCTTTGTTGTTTAAGTCTGTCGTTAGGGATGAATTTGGAGAGATGGCATTCCGAGGGTAGAGTTCCATAGGGCAGGACCCGAGACTCTAGAGGGCGGTCACCAACTCACCTTATTGCTTGGGCATTTCAAGCCAGAGAGAGCGTAAAGATGCTAGTTGTTGGCTGTTTAGGGATGACAAATGTCGATCGGAGCTCCGATGGGAGAAACCTAGGAAGTTAGGTCTGGATGAAAATGAGAGGTCGGGCTCCGAGCAACAGAAGGGAAGAGGCATATTTCCTTGGTGGGATGGAGTCCTGATGTTGGAGGTCCATGGGGAATGACCTGTTGTAAGTCACTTGGCAATTTTTGCTTCGTATTCACAGAGTCGCCACAGTACCAGGACTTGAAGGGTGGGTTTTCGTTGCTTGAATGTTGTAGGAGACAACGATGTCACCATAGTAGCTTGTGGACGGAGGTCTGCAAGCACAGAACCAAAAGTTACTTGCTATATGGTTGTTTGTGCACAAGGTCAATCCAACAAATAGGGAGTTGGGGTTTGAAGCATCATAAGGCCAAGATTGGAGTGCCACCCAGGAGAGTGGAATATGAGCAGTTCCCCAGGGATGGAGTCCCATGGTGGTGGACCTGAGAAGCTTGTTGGGCTCAATTTTAGTTTGTGAGATTTTTTCCAAGTTTTGACAGTGGGAGGGTGAAGTCCCCTGGCGACGACATACCCAATAGCAAGGTTTTTTCATCTAGAAGTTACCCTTGTTTTCAAGTGTTAGTGACATCGAGGAGGCCCAGGCCTAGGGAGAGTAAACGCTCTGGCTGAAGAATGACGTCGGGAGGACAAGGTTCCACAAGTGATGTTTGGGTGGATTTCGAAAGTTTTCAAAGTTTTCATTATATGGGTTTTGTGCACCGTGTTTTTCTCTATCTAGTTCATGTGCTTTTCCTCTTTTTCACTTATCAATTTTACCAAAAATCAAGGAAAAACATGACATAGGGTGTGGGTAGAAAAATAACCTCAAGAATCCAATGGAGGTTCCTGAATTGACTAGCAAGCACGTTGGATCGGCGGTGGCAATTTTTGGGATCAAAGGAAGTGATCGTAAGGTAGCTCTAACTCACTTCGAAAAAACTAACAATTGAAAATGACATCACAAAATTTCATATTTATAGAAGGAATTAAATGCCAATAGTAAATGTACGTATGGTGGACCAAAAGCTGGTAAGCTACAATTAGAAAACATATGCGAGAGCACTCGGGTCTGACAGTTAGAATGCCAGAGGCTGAAGGATGTTTTAGAGGGGCAATAAATAGATGGTGTTGGGGAGATTGGGCCCCGATAGGCGGAACATCATAAGGGGAAGGTTGTTTGAAAGTTTGGTGGAAAACTAATGGTGAGGATAGCTTTGGAACCTAATGGATGGAAAGTTGTCCGAGAAAGTCCCTTTGAAACAATGGTGAAGCAATGGAAATCTGACAGAGGTGGCCCAACAAGGTGGGCCCAATGGGTCCCAAGGAGGCTAACTCTAAACCACTAAGGAAAACACCAAATGGGAACCCTCCAAGACTAAAGACTTGGAGAATTTTGAGGGGGAAAAAAAATGGTCAACTTAAGATGACATCCCTAAGAGCTTACTGACCATTTTGAACACCAAACAAGGGGCATGCAAAATGACCTGATGAGGTGAAGGAAGGAGAGGGGCCTCATTCAGAATAGGGTGTGTGTGCTGAGGGCACAAGGACCAATCAAAGAATAGAATATTCACAACTTAGGGGATGTAGTTTGTTGCATTAGGCCACCAAGATGAATGTAATATGCTAAGATAGATCACATTTATGAAGGACATCACACCCAATGTAATCCAAAAAGTGGCAAACACACCATATGAATGACAAGCCTACTCTAGTAACCAAGAATGCAAATGAATTATGGTAATGTATGCCCCCCACTTTAAAGGAATTGCTACACATCATTCTATGAGCAATTACTTTAAAGTACCAAGGGAAAGAAAATACAAAAGGAAAAACAAGACATGAGAGCCAAATTGGAAAGCCCTATGCCAAGTCATATGTTTCGAAGTTAGGTTGTGTCACATCAATAAAAATGAAAGCAAAATAAAGAGAGTTTCCCCCTAGAAAAGAGCACACCAAACACATAACAGATCTATGGATTTGGGGTCAATATGTTCATTGTTACAACTTTTTTATGAAAGACCTTAGAACTGTCATCATTCTGAAAAGCACATAGAACTGGAAGAATGACACAAAGAGAGCGAAAACAAAAGGAAAAGGAAAGTCTATTTTGGGTCAACATGGAAGAGATATTGCAGTCTCAACACTTTGCATCATCCCCAAAAGGAGAACACAAGCAAAAAGAAAGAAAACAAAAAGGTGAAGGAAAATGAAAAAGCTTTTGCATCACAACATGAAGGAGACATTGTAGTCTCAATGCCTTGCATCATCCCCAAAAGGAAAACACAAAACAAAAGAAAAAAAGACAAGGACCTTTTGGGTCAACATGGAAGAGACATTGGGCATCTCTACAGTTTGCGTCATTCCCAAAAGGAGAATGTACAAAACAAAAGTGAAAAAGACAATGCACAAAAAATAGAAGAAGAGAGGTACAAATAGAAGAAGTGTACAAAGAGAGGGGACATCAAACACATGTTATGGGGGAACACAATATGAACATGAAGGAAAAAAAAAGGAACAAGTAATGCAAATTTAAGTCAACCATTAACTAAGTTATTGCTTTCTCAATCTTTAAATGGTTAAGAGGAAAAGGAATAACATAGTTAAGAGACAAAGAAAAATGTATTACAAGGGCAAGGCTAGCAATTTCTAGCCCCTACAAAATGTAAAGGAAAGAATGAGATGAGGTGAGTTATGAGAAAGAATCATGTAATAGTGAGAATAGGGAATTCTACAACTATGGCATAATGATGGGATTTTGTTGTTTTAAGGTATGATGGGGAAACAATCGGTATCAGTGAAGTGATACGTATCCATTATGTCCTTCAATGTCTGACATTCTTCTGTTTGATGACCAAGGATGCGATGGTAGAATCTTTAGGATGAATAACCAACTATTCATAGGTGGTAAAAGTATAAGAACCTTGTTTAAAAGAAGTTGAAGTATCCATTCACATTCGGGTGGAGGATGTGTAGGAAACTTGAGTTTCTTCAATTTGTAAGGTCATTTTCATTTGCTAGATTCTCCTTGTTCATGAATAGAAGGAGGAAGAGGACCCATAGGGATCCTAACATCCTTGTCAATAGAAGGGGATGATGGTTGCTCATGTGGAAGGAGAATGTTTAAGTCAGGAGGAGCATCCAAGATCATTGTACCAGCATCCTGAAGTCTCCTAGGTTGAAAATAACATCTATCAGGATGAGAAGGATCTTGATATCCTAATCCAGTTGTGTGTGCATTGGTTGACTATTGTTCAAGAAGTTGATGAATGTCATGTTCATGTTTTGTGTCACAACCTTGTTTACTTAAAATAGTAAAGCTTTTACCATATGTTTCTTCAAGGTTTATGGGAGTGTTTGTGACTTTGTGATGATAAGATGGTTGTGAGTGTGTTTGTTTAGAGGAACTAGGTCCACTTGATGGAGGAACCATAGGTCCTTCATTGATTTTAGCATGTAAATATGCAAACTGATTAGGAGGTACAATAGTAGGAAGATCTTGTGACTTCATGAGGGATACAATGTTGCATTGGCTTTGAGGTGATTAAGGCATTCATTGTAGAACTTGTTCAAGCTATCATTGTATTCTCCAATGATGTCTACATCACAAGGAGGAAAATCATGAGGAGTTGAAAGAGCATGAGGTTGTTCAAGGTCATTAGGGTCATAGCCAAAGGCACAATTGGACATGTCTACCAATGATTTTAATGAATTCCAAAAGTTATTAAAAGAAAATGTCATGATTTAAGTAAATTAAGATGCAATAAATGATTAAAAATAGAGATTCTAGAAATGAAAACAGAATGCAAGAATAGGAAACTGTAATGTAGGAAGATGCCAGAAAAATGCCAAAAATGTTGTTTAAAAAGTGCAGAGGGACTGATTCGCCTAGGGTGGCGAATGAGTCCTAGTATGATATTTTTTGTGTTTTTCATAAACTTTAAAATGATTCTAATTCTCTACAGAATGCAATTAAGGATGCAAAATGCAGATTTTTAGTTTTTTCAATGATATGCAATGCAAAAATGGAACCTAAATGAAAATTTCACTAATGCAATATGAGAAGTCCTATAATGTAAGAACAAAACAATGTCCTAATTGAATGTTGATACAAATGTAATCTAGGATGCAATATCCAAATGAAATTAGAAATGCAAAGTGTTCAAATTGTAGGTTCACCAAAATGAACCATAGATTTTTGGTTCCTATGGACTTCTCTAGCTCTTTGAGGGTTTTTCACCTAAAAGGAGACAGATAGGGCCAAAAATGGTAAGGGTTCATTCAAATTATGCTATGTGAGATGTTTTCTAAGCTAAATGAAGTAAAATAAATGCAATTAATTGATTTATATGAATTATTATGAATGCAAGACTAAGATTTAAACTATGCTATAAAACACATTGTGATATGCAAACAATGAACTAAAAGATGAAATAATATAGAACAAAAAGAAATGGGATGAGTCAGAGTGCACCTGGGAAAGATTTGAGGAATCTGGAATGTTGTGAATGCTTTCTAAAGCTACCAAAAATCAATAGTGGGACTCATTCACCCAGGGTGGCGAATTAGTCCTAGTACTGGTGAAAAATTGTCGAAAGTAGGTTTCTGACTGTCGGGATTTAGAATCTGACAAAATTCAGATTTTTAGTCTTAAAGTGGGACTCATTCATCACTAATGGTGAATCATTCCTCTCACAAAATTTTGAGAAATCAAGAGAGAACTCTGCAACACCAGATTTGGAAATGTTAACTTATCGGGTTGCGGAAGTCAATTCTGTAGGAAATGGACAAAAAACCTTCTCCAAGCTTGAAATAGAGTTGATTTAACTTGAAGCAACTGGTTGACTTGTTGACCAATCTTCAATCACCTAAATGCTTGTAAAATATGCACACAAAGGTCTGGAAACACACATGCAAGAGGGGGAAAATGGTTGAGGGTTAGCAAATATGGGTTTTCCTTGATCAAACCCCACTTTGGTAATCAAACCCTTGATAAAATAATGAAATGAAAGAGAATGATAAACTAATAACATGCATGTTCTATCAACTTACCAAACCCTTGAAGATGATAACCTGAAATAATGTCAATAGATGCTCCAAAGAGCTTGAATAATGCTTGATAAGGTGTTGTAAGATGCTTGAATGCTTGAGATTGCTTGAATATGATCTGTGAATGTTGGATAGTGTAAAATGAGGTGAAAATCACTTATTTAAAAATTTTGAATTTGGAGCCAATGAGGACTCATTCGCCACCCATGGAAAATGGGTTCCACCAAGGACCTAAAAATGGATGTTGGGAATTATCTTGTATTTAATGTTGTTTGTTGGGATTAGATTAAAAAATGCTCTTAATTAAGGCTTATAAGGGCATAAAGGGGTCAAATAAAGCATAAGAAAGGGATAAATAGTGAAGTTGTGCCTAGAAAAGTGTGAAATCTTGTTACAAGACTTTACAACACTTGAAAATAGAGTCTAGAAGAGGGTATAAATGTTTTACAACACTTCACAACACCTTTACAAGACGTCATTATTTGAATTATAGTACCCAAATATGCATGTTCAAGCCATGTTACATCATAAAATTAGATCAAAATAAACCAAACATTATTAAGCAAGGCTTAAAAGAGAATGAAAATGACAAGGGTTCATTTTTCTATGGTGTAGTATGCCTCCACTTTAAATTGGTTGTGAACACTAGTATTGTGAGCAAGTGCTTTAAAGTAGAACAAGAGGACATGAGAGCTTACTCAGAAAGCCCTATGCCAAGTCATGTTTCTAATAAGCTATGCCATGAATAAGGTAGTATGTCACATGTAAGCCAACTTAAGGCATGTCATCCACATCCCAAGATTTCTCCTATATGTTCATGAAATGTTAATGACTAGTCAAAAGAGGTGACAACAAGTGACATAAGAGGAGAAGGCTATTGAACCCCTTTCCCCCACTTAGTGTAGGATAAAGGTGAGATGAAGTGATTGATGAAATGAATGGTAGAGTGAAAATGGGCATCAATTAGAGAAATTAGGTGCCCCCCATAGAGGGACGAATACAAAACTCCTTAAGATGTTGGATTTTACTACTCAAAGCTTTACATTCGTTTGTGGAGTGGCCATGAACTCTATGATAGGCAAAAAATGAAGTCTTGTAATAGCATTTCTTACAAGTTCTTGGAGGAAGAGATATCAAGTGATCTTGGAGGAGGCTCGACAAGATACCCTCTTGATCAATGGTAGAAGGAGGTCCTGTGGTTTGTGACAAAGATACCCCTTTCTTAGTATTAGTTGTCATCTCTATGCAAGACTCTTTAGATTGTGATATTTTGTTCTCTCCATTATAGGAGGGAAAAAAATCTAACAAATTCAAATCATGAAATTTTTGCGAGATGAAATTGACATTAAGTGAAGGTGTATTTGTTTGTTTCATGTTTTGTAAAGGATGATTTTCAAGACCACTAGTGTCGATGAGTTTAGGATGGATGACTATTAAGGTTGATTTAGGAGTATGTTGTGTGAGATTTTTGATGTTGAGTGAAGGCTTGTTTATCTCAATCAAAGGACAATAACTAGGACCATGAGTCATTTTTTGTGTGTTAGGCTCTATAGGGTTGTAGATACCTTATTCTTGAGCACCACATCCTTTTCCACTATATCCAAGTTGTTTCATAAGCTCATAACCATGTCCATAAAGTTTTTTCATTTCTTTTGAAGTTGGTGGTTGTTCATGATTAAGTTCATTAAAGGTTGTTGTGCAACCTAATGTTTTTTTTTCTAAAGTGGTTGAGGTGGATGCCTGCGAAAGGTTGTCTAAGTTTTGTTTTGATAGAACTGCGGTTTCTTTTCCCTTGCTAGAGTCTTTGTGTATGATCCAGTATTCTCCAAAGGAGCTAGGTGTGAAGTCTAAGGAACCATAATCATCCTCTAAGAACTTTGAAACTGGTTCAAGATGTTGGACAGGGTCCACTTGTGTGGTTGGTTTTAATGTGTTCAAGGGATTTTCTATGTTTTTCTCAATGTTTAAACAACTCTTTGGATGAGGGTCATCTTAAAGTGTGTACACTTTGTTGTTGTAGATGTATTTCATTTTTTGATGAAGAGTAGAAGGAACACCATTCATTGCATGAATCCATGGTCTACTTAAGGAAGGTTATATGTGAGATCATTAGGCATAACATGGATCAGTGCTTCAAATGTGGCGACTCCAACTGTAATAGGTAAAGTGATCACACCAAGCAATTATTTTCTTATATTGTCAAATCCTTTGATGGATAAAGAATCAGGTTGAACTCTTTATTTATCAACACCAATTATATTGAGAAGGTTCACTCCACATACATTAATCTGAGCAGAACCAGTATCCACAAGAGTTCTCTTAATCCCTTTTCATTTTTATTGAGCGATAATCATAATTGCACTTCCAAAGGAGGAAGCTCGCTTTGGTGGAAAACAATATCAACATTTATGGCATGAATCATGGTTGTTATATCATTTGGTTGCCTATTAGGAGGGACAGGAACTTGTTGCAAGGCTAATTGGATCATGTTATGATAGTGATGGGAGGCTTGAATAAGGTTCCATAAAGAGATTTTATCAGGAGTATTCTTTAATTGTTCAATAAGATTGTACTCCTTTCCATTAGGAAGACCTAAGAAGATACTTTTAGATGGAATAGGATTAGGTAAAGGTAAGGGTTTTGGGGTTGGTTGTGGTGGTTGCAGATTATTTTAAGTGTTATACGTATGAGCAAAGTTTTAGTATGACTCAACTGTTGTGATACATTATTCTGAGGTGAGTAGAGGATGAGTTTCGATTTGTTTTGAGTTGGAGGTTTATGTGAAGGGGGGTAAATAATGAGTTGAGGTTGAATAATGTTAACATCCCTTAGAGATTGATAGTTATCCTTGTCTTCCATCATGATATCCTCCCTAGAAGGAGGTTTTTCAGGAGAACTACAAATCAAATGTTCTTGACATTCATGGATTGGTTCTTCGAAAATGACTTCATCACAAGTTGGAGAATGATCAATAGTTGAATTGTTTTTCCCAAGAAGGGTTTTGTGAGGTGAAGGAGGACAACCAAGATTCTCATGAGTTCATGGAATAGATTTTCTATCATCAAAGTATTTTCTTCACAACAATGAGAAATACTATGAGAAGAAGAAATTGTAGTGTCATGATCATCTAAGGTTGTGTTATGTTGGTTGTGAAAGTTTTTTCCACTAAGAGAGGTAAAAGGAGAGAAAAAAATAGGATTCTTAAAACTCTCATTAATTGATTCATCTACTAAAATATCTTTGTCACCAAGAGGATAGATATTATGAGAAGAACAAGTATGATTGTTAGGAATGGCCCAAGTTGTAGTCTCTTTGACTAAAACACTCGCATAGGGAGGGGATAGGAAATGTTTCTTAACATGTCAAAATATGTAAGGTACTAGCATTGTTTGAATAATAATGAAAAACACATGTAACCATTTCATGCAATGTTTCAGCAATATGAACAATGTATATGCAAAGATACAAAACAATTTCAGCCAATGTATGTAACATCTTAAGAATGTAAACAATGTATATGCAAGAATCAAAAGTACTTTTACAAAACTTATGAAAATTTTTATGAATATAAATATTGTGTTAGAAAAAGTGAAAAGTAATTTTATCGATGTTATGCAAAATTTCAAAAATATAAGCATTTTCAGATGTAAGGATGTTTGCAATTGAAATGATTTGAAGAATGAATAATCTAAAATGACATTTTTGAGCTAGATGCATAAAAAAATGTTCTAGAAACTTTCTAGACTTATACTATATGATACTAGGAGGCTTAGGAAGCACAAAAATGAGGTTTATGATGCTATAATAGACAGTAAAAAATCTAGAGGACCGATTCGCCCACCATGGCGAATGAGTCCTAGTAATGGTTTTTTGCAAAATTTTCAAAAAATTTGAATTGTTTTTTATGTTTTATGATGCAGACCTAAGATGGAGATGCAAAATTTCAAAAAAAATTAAGGAAACTATATGTAAAAATGCAAGCTAAATGACCTCTTCACTGATGCAAGTTTTTGAAACCCTAGAAAGCAAAACAATGCAGAATCTAATGCATGCAAGCTATTACAAGATGATGATGGAATACTAATCAGAAAAGAAAGTATTATAAAAGTAGGTTTACCAAAATGAACCATAGATTTTATGAAGTGTGGAGTGTTATGACTCTCTTTTACTCAATTAGGGTCTTTCACCTATTAGAAAGAGATAGATCCCACACCCAAAATCTAGGTGGTTCACTCAAACTAAGGTATGTATAATGAAATTACGCCTAAATGAAATGATATAGATGCAGCAAACTAATAAGATTGATTGATTATTTATACAGAACTATTGAAATGCATGTTGTTTGAAAACACATTGTGATATGCATAAAATACCTAGAAATGAATGCAAATTGCAACAGAAATGCATGAAACTAAAAGTGTGCACCTCAAATCTTGATGAAGATTGGAAATAACATCTGGAATTTTGTTGATCCTAATTTTTTTTAGGCCTGGTGGGACTCATTCGCCAGTCTAGGAGAATTAGTCCTAGATCTATGAAATTGTTCTAGAACCCATTTTGGACAAAAGGGTATCTAAAAATGCATAAAACCAAAATAAAGCCTGGAAGTGGGACTCATTCGCCACCCATGGAAAATGAATCCACTTTTGAATTTCTAAATATTCAAAGGTGGAAACAAGATTTTTCAGTTTGCACTTTCTGCTTCTTCAAGAGTCTGGTTCTGAAACTATCAAATTCAAGCCTAAAAGTGACTTTTTATGGGTATTTTGACTTATCCAATGAAGAGATGAATTGAAAAAATTTGAAATGCAGTCATCAATGATTCCTAAGCCTCTAAGATGTATAAATTTTCAAACACACAAGACAAGAAAGAGAAATGTTTGATGTTAGGGCATGGGGGTTTGTCTTGCTTAAACCCCTTTTACGTAATTAAACCAAAATGAGAAAAGAATGTAATGAAGCATGTAATAATGGAGTTATTACCTTTCCATTATGATTGATCTTGAATTTTTGTAGTAAAACATGAAGAATCTTCACATGAATGCCTTAGGAAGCTATCTTAGTGACTTGCAATAATGAAACCCTAACTTGCTTGACTTGATGGAGAAGATAGATGATGAATGAATGATGAAAGATGTGTGTATGAGTTAGGATATTATGAATAGGGATTAGAAGTTTGTATTTATAGGAAATTCACCTTATTTACATGTTAATTGGATCCCTAAGGTGGACATGAAGAAAAACAAAACTTAAATTCTAAAATTTCCCGCTCAAAAATTAAAAAATCATCGAAATGGGACTCATTTGCCACCTTGGGTGAATCAGTTCCACCTAGCAGGGTCTGATTCACCACAAATGATGAATTAGTCCCATAGGGGCCCATTTAATAGCTAGGATGTTAGGAAGTAAGAAAATAAGTTTTTTATGGTGACTATGTTGGGTATTTCATCAAATATTGCCTCGGGATGCACAATATGGGGTAATAGGGGCCTATTATTGATGATGTGAAGGTCAATCACAGATTGGTACATAGAATTCAATGTGAAAGTGTGACTAAATAAACTTTACAACACTAAAATTAGGTCCACATAGCCTAGGAAGGCACAACATCCAATGTGAAGGTGTAAAACACATTACAATACTAGATTAAAGTTAATTTTATTTTGCAAGCCTTCTAGATTAATGCGAGGATGTAATTAAATATATTTTATAATGTGGAATTAAGGGGGAATGGGTTTATTAAGTATAGAAAAGCATGAATTTCTTTTACAACACTTTACAACACCTTTACAAGACATTGTTAAATGCATTTGAAAGGGTCCAAAACTTAGTGTGGATGTGAAAAACACCTCACAACACCAAATCAAGCCTTTATTAAGTACAATTTATCAATAATTATTCCCAAATCAAGCAAGTTGTCTTTTTTCTATGGTACATTAACTAAGGGGACCCCAGATAAATGTGAAATTGTGTTAAAATACTTTGCAACACCTAAATAGGGTATGCATTAGGTACATTTCATTAAAAGGTACCCATTAGGCTTAATTCATTAAATAAACTGTAGAAAAGTGTGAAAGTATGTAACAACATTTTACAACACTCTTGCAAAGGAATATTTAAGGTACATTTTAATTAAACAAGGACCCTAGAATGATGTGAATGTGTGCAACACATTACAACACTATTCCAAGATAAAATTAATTCAAATTTATGTCAATTATCCAAATTAAGTGTGAAAAAGGATTACTTTTTTTTTATACTACAAACAAAAAAACATAAATTTAAGGATTTGTTAGTATATTCCAAATGGTACCAAATATGTATACATATTATTTACTATAGTTTTAGGATCATTTAATGAAGCTATCACAAAATAATTAGGTTTATATAATTGATATGGAGTGAGATATTTTAGTTTTATGATTTGTAAATATTTTCTTATATCTTTCAAACAATGGAGAATTTTTCTTTGATTTTATTGATGCTATATGATCATTCTAGAGAGCTACCATCAAAAAATCATATTTATATCATCAGAATTAGTTGAGGTATGTTGATTTTATTATTCTTAAATAAATCTTCTTTTTATGACATAAATCAAGGATGTTTTTTATTTCCTTACATTTAAAGAAATATCACTAAAATTGAATAGCGGTTTGTTGTCTATATTTTCATTTCATTACTAGAATTTAGAAAAAGAAAAAATATTTTATTTGAATAGGTGGAAGAAATTTGAAAACTATGATATCAATGCACTATTATTTGCTTGTGATGAGTGTATGTCTTACATGTCACTATATTATCTATGTAGTCATATATATATTTTTAGTATGTAGTCATATATTTTTATGATTTTACAGGGTTTAAGCATTTTTTACTAACATTCTTCTTATATCTTCCATGGCCTCCAAAGACCAAATATTTTTTGAAACTACTAATCACTCTTCTTACAAAAAAATCATTTATCAAAGACAAATGAAGAAGCTACTCATCTATTTTCTATAGCACCAATGCCAAAGAATTGAATCAAACTAATAAATTAGGAATATTTCATTTTTCTAAATGGAATTAACTTGTTTTTTGTGTTTGAAAACTTTTAGAGTGTGTATGCTCTCTCCTTACATTGCAAAGTGATCTTGGAAATAAAAAATACTCTTCTAGTTTTTTTATTGTTCACAAGGGTCTAATGTGTGTTTTATCTCTCCTCGCATTATAAGGTGAGATTGGAGATAAAAATAACTTATATTTTTTTCCCTTAAGGAGGCCTATATAGAGATTTCATCACCCTAGAAGATGACCTCAACCATAATTTTTCTAGTGAGGTATAAAAAGGGGAGTAATCACATGAACCCAAAGGACAATTACACAATAATTACAGCACAATTTTTTTTTTAAATACACATAACATACATGTAATACATATTAAGTCATAACGTGAATTTCATTTAAATAGATTCATTAACACATACATCCTTTGGGGTACACGAAGAGTCATTACGTGACTTAAATCCATACAATAGCAATAAAGAATAAAATCCAAAGATATAAAGTAAACAATAACAAATATAACACATACATGAAAAAAAATTCATTGATAAGAAGCCATCTACACATAAATACAACATATGCATGATTAACATAACACATTGAATAACAACTACCATGGTCAATATCCACACCAAGTTTAACATTTCATTACAGTACAATGTTCAAGAAGTACAATGATGTAAAAGTGTTCCCAAACATAAATGGAAACCATACACAAGATACCATGATACAAATGAATAGATGAATACTAGCATCAAAACTGGCTCCAAGACAATACAACTCTGGAGTCGCTGCAACAGCACCAATCCACACCTCTCGATCCTCGACTAGGTACCCAATGGGGTGCTTAGCACGTTCCACCCGACCATGTGAGTCTGAAGACCCACCCCCCGTGCTAGGAGCTAACAAGAAAGAGACCCCAACCAAGAACATCCAACAGAGAACCACAAGACTCATTGTCATAACACTCAGGAATGACATAATCAACCACATCCAAGAGTCATAAATCTCATCACATAATTCAAGGCAATAGCCAGTAAACAAGGAACCAAAGGAAAATCATAAAACACTTTCAAATCAAACTGAATTAATAAACGTAACACAATTCTGAATCACAATGACACAATACAATAACATCATATCACAGTACCATAAGAGTACAAGGTCAAAACCCAACATCCACAAGATTTATACAAGACCAAAGAATACACCAAAGATCAAATAGGGTAAACCATAAATCAATTCAAAACAACTATGTTTCATCAGTTCAAGACAAAGAACCACTTCCAGAGGGTTTCCAAAGAAGCAACATAATAAGGAGTGTTAGAGGAGAGTGTCATCGCATGGCTTACATGGATTATCCAGACTACTACTAACGCAAGGCGCCGCCTTTGTCTACTGACGAATTATCCAGACAAAACCGAGCGCTAGGAGCCGCCTCCATCTATGGTTATCCAGACTACCTGTCTCAAGGCGCCGCCCCATAGGGTTGCTCATGCGGATCCGTTACCCTTCGCGAAGACAAGGCAACGAACATGCCAACCACGGCCTTCTCAATCCCCTTTAGCCTGTGATAGCACTAAACAACGGATGAGGCATCAATTATCTTTTTAATGTGATTCTACCCACCCCCTAGTTAATTATTTAAATTATCACTTATTAATTTCACTCTAACGAGGGCTATCCTAGCGCCCCTTTGTGCGCCGACCATCCACTTAGAGCCACTCTCTCTCTAGACACTCAAAACACAAAAGACCAAAATCCAAGGGTTGTACAACATAACAAGAACATTAGATCACAAAAGAGAAACATGCGAGGCATTACCCATCTCGCTATAAACACATAATCAAAATCTTACAATTCTCGTGCAACCCTTTTCAAAATCCAAATACCAAGGCATTTGCCACATCAAAGCACATAGAGAGAGAACATTGACCAATCATGAAAACAAGCCTCTGGAAGATTCTCAAAAAGTCACACTAGGATTTCCCCATCAAAGAACTAACAACAATAAATTGCAAGACCTCAAGGAACTATTTCCAAATCAAATATAATGAGTGAATACACCAAAATAAGATCAACAACTCCACTCAACAACACCAACAACTTCGATACGAACTAAATCGAGAATCCAAGGGAAACCTCTATTTTCTCCTCTCGGAGTACCCATAACTCAAAGAACTTTTCAATTTGACTCATCAAGTAGAACCATCAATCATGACAAAGATAACCTTAACCAAATTGCCACTTAGGTAGAGAGCAAAAGAAAACATATAGAAATGTAAGTTAAATGAGAGAAAGTCCCTAACTCAAAATCAGCTCACGAAAAGTCACATTGAAAGGACCTATCGAGACAATACATAAAACCACTAATTCAAATATAATATATCCATTCATTCAATAAGAAGTAACTTGAAACCATCTAAAAAGAACATTATTCTAACGATCAAACATTTTCATCATTTAAAGATATCACAATATTGCAAAGTGAAGATATAATCTGATGTTATAAGCCACAAGACACCAATTCTCAATCATACTCTTCCCAACCCAAATTAAAACAATCATGAACAATAATACGGGTTCCCATTTTACACACACATAATTACATACAAGAACCATTAGACACATCAACCTTGAAGAACACTATCTTAAAACACTTACAATGAACAGGCCATCGAGACATCTCCACAAATATTCCACAAATCACACCCACCTTAAAACAATTACATAACACTTAAACCAATAACCAAAACACTTTGTTTAAAACAACAATCACTCACACCTTATAACCATAAAGACATTCCTTTAATTTAGGCATTATTTCAACGTTCTTATCACTTACTTTAAGGTATCCACTTAATTTAATTAAAAGCATATTTACTACAAATAATTATATTTAAAATAACTATATGGTTTATAAGATAACCAACTCCATCGACTGTTTAATATGAATCCTAATTATAACTTTAAAATGTAATACTAAGATGACAATTCTATAATTTACAACTTTATTATAATACTAAGGTGACGACACTAATGAATTATTTCACCCAGTAGTTTGCTAAATAATTATCATTCACAGACTCATTAGATAACAAAAAGCTAATTAAAACCATTTAACATTTAATCAGAAATCACCTCTTAAACACAAAATAAATTATCTAAGAAGGCCAAAATATTTCACATAATAGCCACACAGAAAAATTTCATCTTATTTTTATTTATTTAGTTATAATTACCTTTGCTTCAATCAACTTGATTCTTCTAATAACATAATATTTATACTTTCATTATATTCCATAATCAACTACTTTTACTTACGCAGAGCAAGCACATACAAAACTCTACTTTTCACTATTTCTAATTTAACTATTCCACTTGGAACTAACCAAATTAAAAATAAACTAATTTACCAATGTTACACAATAAGTTCACATAGGCAAAATGTATTCTTTCATTAAAACCCTATATATACGCATTAATATATTTTCCTTTAAACTTAATCTACTTCAATTCACTTATTTAACTAAATCTCTATAAAAATAAGTAATTACTTATTTCAAATTAAAGAGAAAGATATTTATTATTCCCAATTAAATACTAAATATTAACAATACAATAATCCATGTGTCCCTCACATAATTAATACCCAATCTATATATAAATATTTATATACTTATACTTGAAAGAGAAATTATAAATCAGTCTTCTTGAAAGGTGGAACAATACCAAATTAGAGCTCATTATTAAATTCTTTATTTATTTATTTAAGAGGAAAAAGATAAAATGTTTAGGTGACTGAGATACAAGAATAAACTTTCGGTTAACTATACTCTTCACAACTTTCCAAACATTTATAATATCTAAATATGTTTGACCACATGTTATACCTTCACTTTCCTATGATTTAAATTCTATACTCTATTTAATCAATACGTACTATCCATTTTAATTCATTTTATTGTTTGTTATAGCCATATTAATGATAATAGATTCTATGAAATCTTTTAACAAATACATTTAAACTCATTTCATCTTGAAGAATTTAGAACAGCTAGTTTTTGTGCTAAGTTCAATACACTGAATCAATTATAGCAAATAGGTCATTCAACAAGAATATATAGTTTCTACCAACAGAGAACAAATACGTTGAGAAGACAAGACACCAGGCAGCGCTTGTAAGGTTTCAAGTTAATATAGTTTCATTGTTCCTAATTACTAAGACTATCAAAGGCAGAAGCAGATCTGAAAGTACAAAAACCTAAATGTAATGCAAGTTACAGAAGAAGATAAGTCTGATTTACCATAACCAGAATAACGCCTTATGCAAAGTAAACTCCCTATGAAACTATACCCTTATTCTTTTTGTCAAAAAGAATAGCCACGACTGCAAGATGGAAGACAAAGAGGTGCAAGTACGTGACTAAGAGAAGAATAAATTTTCAAGTGCAGCAATTGCGATAGATTGACAGCAGAATCAAACAGGTTATTTAAACCCTTGAACTTTCCCGATATATTCAAGCATGGCTGAGACAGGTTGGTCAAGGAATTAGCAGGATTATTTAATTTACTACATCTTTGCAAGTCTAAATGTTGCAGCTGTGACAATTTGCCAATGGTTTCAGAGAGATTTATAAATTTAGATTACCAAACTATGTGAAGGAGCTCATCTAAGCGCTGTATCCAATAACATCAATTTCTCTCAGCTTTGACTGAACGGAGGTAACTGGCAAGGCTAGAAACATTGCGCAGACCAAGAGAATTAAATAATCTGCTCATTGGTCCTCAATTTCTTCACTTGAACAATCTGCTCAAGGACGGCATCAGAGAAGACACGAACCAAGCTTTCCTCCAAGTTGGAGATGGTTACGGTTGCAAAAATGTGAGACGCCATTTAGAGAAGGTAAATTTTAGAATTTGGAAATATCGCCATTTACTTGTATTATTATCAAATCCCGAATGTTTATCCACAAAACTAAAAAGAAGGAGAAAGGTGAGGCGCAAGTACGGGGTTTAAGAGTCTTTCAAGGAAGCGCAACTAGCAGAAATAAAGACATCATCTCAAGGAATGCAGTGATTGCGGATATGCACAGATCATATTTGATAAAAAAAATACTTAAGGAACTTTCAAGAAATGCCACAGTAGAATTATTGCTGGAACACAAAGTGGTCCAGTTGCAAAAATAATAGGGCACATTCTCAGAGAAGAAAAAGAGAAATTTATTTACACGGGGTTCCTGTTATTTGTGCAGATTGTTTGAAACATGGGAAACGGTTTTAACAAAGGAAATCTAATATAAATACAATACAACCATTAATGATAGGCAGAAACTAACGCAGCCATTCACTATCAAATGTACTCAAGAAAAAGTAACATATCAATCCAAACAGAAAATATAGGTTACAAGTACATGATAACATGAGGAATTCTGCTAAAAATTCAATCTTTCAAGTTCCAATCAATAAAATTAAACTGTACACTTATATATGATTTCAAAACTAGTTGGTTGAAGGAATGGAAAGATAATGGAAGGGAAGCAATAATACATTTTGATCTAAATTAAACCTGATCAACTAAGATTAAAACTTAACCTTTCTTGTACGACTTAATAATTTGAACCAAATGATACATGCATCAATAAGTTATCTTGAAACGTGTCAACCACACAATGCATAAATGAGAAGGTGACAAATAATATTTTGCAATAGCTTATATAAATAAAAAGCAAGCAGGTTGAGAATCATATCTCTGTTCCTCACGTAGATCCTCCTGTCCAAACCGAAATTCATCACCATATGCTACTTGCAAGTGAAGATAGATTCAATGCCCAGGCATCCGGAGTTCCCATCGCTCTTAATATATATTTTTTTATCAGAGGAGAAGGGTGAAAAACTTCTAAAAGAATTCCCCCCAAAAAGAGTAACTGAAACCCTTATTAAGAAGGAGGAATCTACTCCTCTCGGGAAACCGTTCAACTTCCAGCAGTTATGAATGAACGAAAACCCTTAATTATTATTTTATAATCTACTCTCAAATAGGTCATCTATTAGATATTCAATAAATATTTAATAATTTAATCATTCTTTTAGTTACAGATAAATATTTTCTCCTTAATTTATTTATCGAATTTAAACATTAAATGATAATTACCTTGCAATATTCTCTTTTTATTAACAATGTAATTTTATTCTTTCATAACCTCTATTTATATTAAAACATTTATTTAATTATTTATTTCACAAAGAAATTAATAAAAATCTTATTTTATCACATTGTTTAATTACTCATACTTCTTTTAGTTATTATTTTAATTTAATAATTGACCATCCAAAAATAGTTACCGTATCATTTATTAATGTAGTTCATTCAGTTATAATTTCACTTCCCAATTAAATTAAGTTCCCTTTTAACCCTTTTAATTTAATTAATTAAAATAATCAAAACTATACAATATTACAAAATCACAAAATCAAGACACCTTAAAATCAACTTATCACACTACTCGAACACGCGAAAATGACATAACCACCCAATGGTCAACTTACTTAACATCACGACACCAAATGGAGAGCACTACATGATATCAATGCACTATTATTTGCTTGTGATGAGTGTATGTCTTACATGTCACTATATTATCTATGTAGTCATATATATATTTTTAGTATGTAGTCATATATTTTTATGATTTTACAGGGTTTAAGCATTTTTTACTAACATTCTTCTTATATCTTCCATGGCCTCCAAAGACCAAATATTTTTTGAAACTACTAATCACTCTTCTTACAAAAAAATCATTTATCAAAGACAAATGAAGAAGCTACTCATCTATTTTCTATAGCACCAATGCCAAAGAATTGAATCAAACTAATAAATTAGGAATATTTCATTTTTCTAAATGGAATTAACTTGTTTTTTGTGTTTGAAAACTTTTAGAGTGTGTATGCTCTCTCCTTACATTGCAAAGTGATCTTGGAAATAAAAAATACTCTTCTAGTTTTTTTATTGTTCACAAGGGTCTAATGTGTGTTTTATCTCTCCTCGCATTATAAGGTGAGATTGGAGATAAAAATAACTTATATTTTTTTCCCTTAAGGAGGCCTATATAGAGATTTCATCACCCTAGAAGATGACCTCAACCATAATTTTTCTAGTGAGGTATAAAAAGGGGGGAGTGAAAGTTATATATCAAAAAAGACCCATCATCATGTTTGGTGGAGTTCCAAGACCCTCGGTCTTCTAAGACTTGGAGACGAAGAAATGAGTAGAGACCCTCCTAATTTCATGCATGTAGATGGGCCCTTAGTTCAGGGATTATCCTAGAGAGCTTACAATTAGTATCTTAAGACCTTTCAACGATCATTTAGTGTGGTTCAATTGATGTGTATCGTACCGTAAAGTTACTCATTAGTGCCTCCATTTTGTGAGATAGTGCTAACATTGGCAAAGGCTTATCCTCTAAATTAATTGGTTTAATGGTGATATATGACCTTTCATACCTTAACTATGCATGAATAGGTAGATGGTAATAAATGGTTAATTCTATTTCTGGTCCCACATCAAGTGTCAATTCTACTTTAATAATAATCAGTTGTTCATGTCTATAATGTGTCTTCTTCTACAAAACCACCAAATATCCTTATACCTTGTCACATAAACTAGTTTGTTTTCTTTGCTTGTTGAGTCTTCTCACATCAAATTTAAGGACAAAATTTTGAATCCTTATTACCAAACATTAGTGTCAAAACAATCTGATTAAGCATCAAACATTGAAAATATTACAATATTTATTCCTAGGAGGTTGAAACCAATCAAAAACCCATCATAAAAAATCATAATTCATAATCCACATTACCTTACATATTTCTAAGATTTTTCTAATTTATGCCCATATCATGGGTGATCCCACATAGTGGTTTACAATTTTTGGCCAAACTAGACACTAAAATAATTTTTTTAACTAAATCTTCACTTTTGAGCACCTATAACAACTAAACCGTGAGGAATTTGAAGATGATGCAAACTAGAGTTTAATGAGATTTTTTCTGTAGACTCTAAATATATTTTTTCAAAAATTTTGGAATCAGATTGCACTTCTTTTTCCATCTACCTCGGAAACTAGTTTTTTTCATAAAACAACATTTTAAAAAAGTGACGCTCATTGTATAATGCATAACTTTTTTTCCATGAAGGATAAAATTCTAATTCTTTTGAATTTAAATTTGTAACTCCGATATCTAGAGCTTCCACTTGGTTAGATAGTTTTTTATTGAATATTTTTTCTTTAATCAAGTTTCAAAGTCAAACCAATTATAATTCAAACATAGCGTGACCGTATAACACATAAAAAAAAAAATTTATATATAGAAATTCAAATTTTATTTTATTTTTGGATCAAGGACTTCAATATCTAGTGCACTCATATTTTTAAATTTTTTTTGACAATCTTCTATTTTTCCACATGTGCAGAACATAGAGTTTGATTTTCGGTGAAAAACCTACATTCACAAGAAATAAAAAACAAATATAATAATAAAACTAAATTTATTTAAAATTATACTTTTTGGGAAGCTTATAATAAGGACTACATACTTATAAAAAATAAATTTTAAATGAATTCATTTGATCCCCAAAAGGTGAATCAAAAGTTGTTTTTTACCAGCATTTTGATACATGTACAAGAGACTCTGTTATAGGTATGGTTTAAAACTAGCAGGGTTCTATCTAAGGGGGTTTTATCTAAGGTAGTTTGATCAAACTCTCTTCAATTGGAATGATTTAAATGAAAATTTTAAAGGCTTAAATAATTATATTTTCAAAAAATATGTGATTTCAACAAAAATTAGAATCTCCCATAAATTGTAAACTAGCTTTGTGGGATCGCCGTCGTCCCAATTTTGTCCATCTAAACTCAAACCTGAAATCAAGATCTATATCCTATTAGTGTACCTTAATCATAGATTTCTTAAGAACACAACCTATCTTAAGTATGGCTTATCACCCTTTTCTTTCTTATGAACTTGTCTATCTTAGTTATAGATATCATATTTATACATCAAATCAACTAAGGTCTTGAAATCTAGTTTTTCTAGCCAATCATCCTAAGAAAATATAATGGTTTTGTTCCCAACATTAATAAAAATTATTAATCAACTTAATCCAATCAATCAACCATAATCATCAAAATACACTATTCGTAATCCTCTTGTTATTATCAAGATATATCATTCCCATATCAACAACACTATCATCATCAATTTTTAGCTTGACCAAGGGTAACATTATGTATTTTTTTGTAATCATTTTATGCATACTTAAATTTTTACTTGTGTGTGTTATCATTTTATTTTAAATCTGTGTCATTTCTTGTAATTTTCCTACCACAATGGCATCACGAAATTTCATATCATGGTGCTATGAGCATATGTTTTCATGTGAACTTTTGTACTTTATGCAATTAAAATATCATCATCATGGTATTTATATCATTGTGCATTGTAACATTATGTTCTATATCAAACATCGAGTTACTCACACTAAGTTATCATGGCCATCCTTTCCTACCTCATGTGCATATAATCCACTTCTATTATCCTTCCTTTTCATCCATTTTAAGATCTTATCCATGCTCTTCATACTTACATATCCTCTCGAGGGGGCATCATACCATCCTTCCTTTTATAAATCTTATATTTTTGTCCAACATCTATATTTTATTCTCCTTTGAAATTACATTTCTTCTTCTAGTCCAATGTCCTCTTAAAGAAGGAAAAAATATGAACATCTAAAAATATCTAGGTTCTAATCCTATTCAATATCCAAATTATTCATAATTTTCCCAAAGTCCTAATCTATTTTACCCTAGGTCCTAACCCACTTTCCTAAATCCTAATTCCTATTTCATCTCCCCTTCCCACACATGATTTAATTAATTTTATTAATTAAATATCGTATAACCACCTAAAAATGAATAAAATAAATATTGATTTCTTTCTATTCCTCACCACATCTCATAATAAATTTCTAACCATCCCACCAAAATTCAAAAATCAAATTATAAATCTCAAATATCCTTTACCCATGATCTTCCAACCACCCAACCAACTCAATCCTATCTATTTGTCTATATATTTATCTCAGCCATTGATCTTCATCCCTTCAAGCCTATAAGTCTACCCTTTGATGAGCCATTTTGAGAAGGACCCCAAATTATCATATTGTCATTTTGTTGATTTGCGAAGTGACCACAATCATATCATTTTGAGAAATATCAAAGATTCAAATTGTTGGTAATATTTGATTGTTTTGTTTCGCATTTGGATCTTTTTGCTTAATCAATGATTGCATTAAATTTTGAATAGGATTTTAATGTTAATTATTTGAATTTGTCTTTGTTTACATTTTTAGGTATATAGTTACAATTTAGATAATTGAAGTCTTTTAATTTATTAGAAAAAGGATAAACAAAAATTGAAATAGATTTTAAGTATTTATTTCCTTGTCTCTCTTCGAATATTATATTGTGCACATTTCTTCATCATTTCTCTAATTTTTTTATGTTGAGGTGGATAAGGGCAGTTCATTCCATGGTGATCTCTTGAGAATAAAAAGACCCATGTACAACGAATCCCTCTTATCACACAGAAGGAGGTCCATTAATTGAGGGGGACTTAATGGACACTTATGCATTCATAACCTCAACGGTCTTGGTTTGATGTATTTTTAATAAATGGCAATCTAGAATCACCTTTTTACCATCACCTAAGGAAGCCCCATTACTATTGTTGTCATTTTCTTGCACCATGATATCCTCTCTAGGAGGAGAGTTGTTAAGAGAACTACAAACCAAATGTTCTTGACATTCAAGGATTGGTTCTCTCAAAATGACTTCATCACAAGTAGGGGAATGATCAATGGTTGAATTGTCTCTTGATAAGGGTTTCCCTAGGTGAAGAGGGACAACTAAGACTCTCATCACTTTCATCAATCAAAGTATCTTCTTCATGACTAGGAGAAGAACAAATATGATTTCCATGATCATTTATGATTTAATTCCTTTGTTCCCTAATGTCTTTCGAAATAGGATAGGTAGGGGAAGGATCATAAAGAGGGTTGTTGTAAACCTTAAAGATTGGATCATCTAAAACCAAGATATTCTAATGATTTTCAATTGCATCCTCTTGCACTAAATCATTCTCAAAATCAAAGGGATAATGGAAATTAGGTAAGGTGATGTTTAGAAATGTGTTTATGATTCCATTCTCTTGTGCTATAATATTTCCAATTTAGGAGAGTTTATAGAAGAGGAGCTTTCAACAATGTCATGATTCTCTATGAGTGCATCTTGTAACACTGAAATACCTTTGTCATATCTAGGAGAGGTAATAGGAGAAGAGAAACTATGATCATCATGATTGTCTATATTTTCATCTTCTTCTATCACATCATTCCCACAAATATTAGAGATAAGAGGTGTGTAGGTTTAAGGAAAGCATCAACAATTTCACTCTCTTGCACTAAGAGACTCTCATAACTAGGGAATGTATTGAATGAATTACTAACATGCTTATTGACTAAATTTTTCTTTGTAAACTTGGAAAAGATAGATACTAACATTTGTGAAAAGTAATCTATGCAAATTTAAAATGGAAAGAGATTTAAAATGAAATGTAAATACCTAGAATAAAAAGTATAAATGCAATTTCCAAACAAGGTAATTTACTGATTACCCTATGCCACAATTTGAAAATGAAATGTTGTAAATGAAAATTTGTAATTAAGCAATGCATGAAATGAACCAATTTAAGGTAGATTTATTGAAGATAAACTAAACCAACTGAAACAAATAACTAATAGCAGAAAATATAAGTGTAGAAATAGGGTTTTTAATGCTATAAAATGTAGTTTCAAATCTGCACTAGGACTAAACTGCCCATAGGGGAATATGAGTCCCAGTGAGGTTTTTTTACACAAATTTCAAAACAAATTAAGTGATTTTTGTGCCTTCTAGTTTGAGTGATGTCTAGGATAAGTGGAAATGTCAATTTCAGATGAAATCAATGATGCAAGATGCAAAAAATGCAACATATATTCACTTTCACTAATGGAAGATTTAGAAACCCTAGAATTCCAATTAACTAATGCAAACCCTAATGCAAAGTTAAAGCAAGCTAGATTTAGGATGATTATGCACTCCAAATAAAAAGGAAGGCATTTGAAAGGCTAGGTTCAGCAAAATGTAAGGTGGAAAATTATAATCACTAGGATTTAGGACATAGGGTCCAACAATCTTCTATACTTCACATTCAAGGAAAACCCTAGAGATCTCAATCCAATGATGGAAGGGGGAAAAGAGATCTTGCAATAGAGTTGTCCTATGGTCTAATTGTAAGCTAAAGAGGGGTTCACCACAAAGCTAGGGCTTGGAAAGACAAATGCAATGTAAATAAAAATGCTTAAACCTAATATGATGCAATATTTCACTAAATGACCTAAAAATGCATGTAAAACATAATAGAAAGATGCAAGATGAAATGTGTGCACCTAGAAATATGATGAAGACTAGATGAGGGCTTGAAATGCAAAAAAACTAATTTTAAAGCCTGTTGGGACTCATACACTAGTCTGGGAAATTTAGTCCCAAATCTGGGTTTCTAGGAAAAAATGAAAATATGGCAAAGGGTGTTTGAAACTACAAAAATCTAGAAAATGACCTAAACTGGGACTCATATGAAAGAACTAGCATATCAGTCTAGTTTTAGGGTTTCTTGAAACTTCAAAGCCCGAATTTCTCCTCAATGTTTGCTCTGTCTTGTCTAATTGATTTCCAGATCTAAAACTCTGATTTGCAACCTATAGAAGTATCTTTGTGACCTTGCAAGTGAGGAGAAAACTCCAAAAACTTATTTCAAGCTTGTAACCTAATCTTAAAAGATCTTTCATGCTCCAAGACACCTAGGTCTACAATCACACATGTAAAGAGGAGGAAAACTTGTTGATTGTTAGTGAATAGGGGTTTTCCTTAGTCAAACCCATTTGAGATAATTAAACCAAATGATGAGATAATGAAATAAGGATATCAAACATGAAACATGAGAAATGATACCTTGAATGATGTCTTGTAAATGATGCCTTGTAAATCTACAATTTAACATAAAATGGCCATGAAGGATGTAGATCTAGACCTTGAAATAAGTGTAGAACAATGCTTAATCTTGGATATTTAATGCCACATCAAAACACTAGCTCAACAACATGCTTGATGCTTTATAATATTCACATGATAATGGATCTTGAATTTCTGCAACAATTGATGAAGAAATCTACCCTTGAATGATTTAGATATGACCTAGAATGCTTGCTTAATACTCTTGTGAAGTATTGGAATGCTTAAATATTGAGTAATTTACTTGATATCATGAATGATTAATGAAATAATTATTTGGGACCTCATTTATATAGACAATCCATCTAATATCTCATTTATTAGATCTTAGAAGTTAACATTCATGAAATTTTCAAACTTAAAACCTACATTTCCCACTCAAAACCCTAAAAATAGGCCAAATGGAACTCATACACCATATATGGTGTGTGGGTCCCACCTAGGTGGGACTCATACACCCAAGGTGGCATATGGGTCTGATAGGGCCTTTTTGGAGAGAGAAAGTGTCGGGAGGTGAAGAAATTAAGTTTATTTGAGGTCTGTCAGGATTTCGATTAAAATATGCCTTGAGATGCATAGTATAGGGTATTAGGGGCCTATTGATAATGGTATTATCGTCATAAAGGCAATAGGGCCCAAAATTCAATGTAAAAGTGTGAATAAATACACTTTAAAACATTAAATTAAGGAAAAATTAGGTCTATTTGGCTTAGAATGGCCCAAAATCCCATGTAAATGTGTACAACACATTACAACACTAGATTAGGTCAATTTGGTTTACAAGCCTCCTAAATTTAATGTGAAGGTGTGAATAAATACACTTTACAATATTAAATTAAGGAAAATTTAGGTTTATTTAGCTTAAACGAGCCCTAAATCCAATGTAGATGTGTACAACACATTGCAACACTAGATCAAGGTAGCCTTAAGTTCATTTAAACATTAATTATTCCCAAGTTAAGAGAAATTCTACCATTTCCAAAGGCATACAATTTATGTTGTTACATTATGTAATGCACATGTTCTCCAAAGCCACATATAAAAATTTTATCTGCACATCTAAAATCATTTAATTATGAGGTAAAACATAACAATAACAAAAAAACAAGGAATTTGGCATATATAATTTTCTTAATAGGGGAGAAGATCTAATCAACATCCATTCCCAGTGAGGAATCAACAATTTTCCATTAACCATGAACTATACTTCCCAAACATGTACTTATTCTTAACTTGTCCATAGTCCTAGAGTCATACATTAAGAGGAAAATAAAAAATTGAGTGCATCAATAAATAGTTGGGTTATGCCTATTACATTACATTCTAAACTAAGTGGAACTATTTAGGAGTGGGTTATAATATTTTTCCTCTTATTATGGTGATTTTAATCACTCATAATTAGTCTTTAAATAATATTCTCACTATTCCAATGCTAAACTCATGTCCATCCTTAGGTGTATGCTCCTTATACTTTCTACTAAAAATTGTCAAGTGATTTAACTCATTAACACTTTATCTCAAAAAATAGGAGATATCCAACATTACCTCAATTTGTCTAAATTTATTATAGGTAAACATATAATCCTCTCATTCCAACTAATCTCTAGTTCTAACATTATGATATCTAGGAGCATCATTCTTTAGATTGTGGGAATCTCTCTTCCTCGATACTTTATTGTATTATAATTTCCTTATCATAGCAATCCCATTACATTAGGGGATATTACAACTTTCTAGATATCATTTTTTTCATACACATAATTATGTTCATATAGTTATCTTTAGCATATAGTGGGGCATCATTCCTTCCCTTATATCATTGTGTGCTTGATTCCTTACCATATACTAAGAGACACATTAGGGAAACCTTGTCTCCCCATACTACTTATATTCCACATATAGGGCCATTTTTGCTATACCATTTACGGGTGATCACACAATACTGGTTTATAATTTTTGGCCAAACTAGACATTGACGTGATTTTTTTTAACTAAATCTTCACTTTTAGGCACCTATAGTAGCTAAACCATGAGGAATTTGAAGATGATGCAAACTAGGGATTTGTGAGATTTTGTTTGTAGATTCTAAATATATTTTTTTCAAAATTTTTGGAATCAAATTGTACTTCCTTTTCCATCTCCTTTGAAAACTAGTTTTAATAGTAAACACCATTTTTAAAAAGTGATGTTACTAGCTAACACATAACATTTTTTCTATGAAGAATAAAATTCTATTTTTTTCAAATTTAGGTTCATAACTACAATATCTAGTGCATGGAATTGGTTTCATAGCATTTCATTGATTTGTTTTTCTTAATTAAGTTTCAAAGTCAAACTAGTTACAATTTACACGTAATTTACATGCTAAAACATAACTTTTTTTATATGTATCAAAATTCAATTTTATTCTTTTTGTTGGATCAGGGACATCAATATATAGTGAACTAATATTTTTCAATATCTTTTTGATAATCTGCTAGTTTTCCACATGTGCATAATAGAGAGCTTGGTTTTTAGTGAAAAACCCACATTCATAAGAAAAATATATATATAATAATCAAATTAAATATATTTAAAATTATACATTTTGGGAAGCTTATAATAAGGACTACATACTTACAGAAAAATAAATTTTAAATGAATTCATTTGAACCCCAAAAAGGTGAATCAAAAGTTGTTTTTTTATCAGCATTTTGATAGCTGTAAAGGAGACTTCATTATAGGTATGGTTTAAAACTAGTGGGGTTCTATCCAAGGGGGTTTAATCTAAGGTGGTTTGATCAAACCCTCTTCAATTAGAATCCTTAAATGGAAAATTTCAAGGCTTAAATCATTATATTTTCTAAAAATATGTGATTTCAACAAAAATTAGGATCTCCCAGAAAGTGTAAACCACTATTGTGGGATCACCGTTACTCAAAATAGCGGAAACATTTTACCTTGATGTATATATCTAGTGCATATAACTCCATGCCAGTTCTACTACATGTCTTACTCCCTTTGTATAGGATGTACTCATAACACTAATTATTTACATGATTCCTATGCTTATATATTTAGCCTATATTTAATTTTCATGCACTAGATTCCCTATCCTGTAATTCCTTGTATCAGATGGATGCAATCAATTGAAGGGGGAATATCTTATCACATGTAACATTTTATTGAGATAACATATAGTATTTTTTGTTGATATAGATACTCATTATCATGTCTAAATGGAGCTTGGTTTCATGACATAGTATTGTTTTATATGTCATATTATATTACATGATGTGGAAACACTTGATATGTCAAACCAATTTTCTATAGGTTCAATTTCCTAAACATAGTCCTACTTGTATATTTTATTAGAGAGTAAAATATTGTTTGTGATTGGTGCTTATCCCACTTGTGAGAAAAATGCTACTAGTTACACATTTTTTTATTTGTTTTATAGGATTTCATGGATCACACATGTTGAAGGATATAAGAACACATGGATATATCTAGTTGGATCCACTACTTTAGATATACCTAATACCCTTTTTATATATAAATATTTACTTTTTTCATACATATTTTTGTATGTTTCTAATATGAGATATATGTTCATTTAGAATTCATATGCACCTCAAAGTCAAGGAAAATTATAATGGTGAAATTTATGTACCCATGTCCATTTCCATTAACTTTTGGGTCTATGAAATGATATTTTGATAAAATTATAAAATGACATATAGCACACTTTCTACCAAGTTTGGCTCCTTTCATGACCTCTATCCATCATCATTAATTCCCACCTATATGTATTTTGATACACCTAAACTTATCCCTACCTTATTTGCACTTTCTCCCATATATTTGTATGATTTATTGGCCTTGATTACCACTCATCCATCTTGAATTTGATACTTGTCTTTCCCTATTGTGAGTCATTTATATTGCATGATGGATTAATCCCTTATGGTATAGATCTAACCAAAAATTCAAATTGCTAACTCTAACCCTTTCATCATAGCCATTGGGAACTTAGCTCATGTTTGTGCAATGATTTGTTAATTCATACTTTCTAAAGACATTGATTTGAGCATTAATCATGATCTAATCAAGCATTCATTGAATAATCATTCATATTTATAAGGAGTACTTTCATGAACAAGTACTTTTATTTAGAATTTTATCCAAATCATCTGCGCACTTACCTACCCATATCCACCCTAATTGTGAAGCCCTTAATCATCAATTATGAGAAAAGATCCCAAGAATCAAATAGCATAAGCCTATACTATGTCAAATTGTAACCACATGTTGGCGATTAGATTTGTGCGACATAGAATTTTTCCACATTAGTGGAATTGTCTTGAATAGAGTTATAGGCCAATATAATTTGAGGAGAACAAATATAGTACAATTATCTACTTTCCTATATTAGATATTGGAGTTTTATGTTGTATCAAGTCTCTCTTCATCATTATTTCTCAAACTAATTATATAATCTCTTTATATTTAATTTCTTAAAATAAAAAATATTTTATATATTTTATCATTTCAGTTATTTGATTCTTGTGGAAAACTCCATGGTTAAGCACTTGTGTTAGAGTAGTACAATATGGGTGACCTCTTTGGAAGTTCCAATGCTTCACCCCTATGAACATCACATGGATATAAAGTGCTAAATGAACCATTCATTTTTATAAGAGATGAATTTATATAAACCACTACTCATAAAATATAAATCAGTAAATTTGACTCTCAAAAATGAAATAACTAAAATCAGACATAAATATCATAATTTAATATGCTATAAAAAAATACCTCTACCTATCATTCCAACTATTATTTATTTAATATAAACCTTTCTTTTCTTGCATTTATCCTTATCATTCCAACTATCATTTATTTAATGTAAACCATTCTTTTCTTACTTAATCTCTTTTAACTTTGTTTATTATCTGGGGCATTATAAGTTCCAAACCAAATCGACGTGCTGGCTGTTCGGTTTTAGATTACTTTGAGTGCTCTTGAAACTTCTGTCAAAATCTTATTGATTTCAATCACATATGTAAGAACTTCTCTGTTTTTCAATTATTATTTATGAATAAAACAAATATTTCCACATCTTATGATACCCCACACACAGGTTATGGACGTCATCCTTAACAAACGATTCATAAATGGCTCTACGTATGTGCTTTCGTCATCTCATTTGTTTTTACTGCAAAACAAATACAATGCACCCGACAGTCCATAGCTTTCAGATTTGAAAATTTCGAAACTCTCACAGAAGGTAAACTTATCAGTGGACACGTTGTAAAATTGGTCATACACGACCAGTAGTTGGCTGTATATATCTGTACGTGAATGGCAGTTGATTAAAAAGTTGGCAGCGTTGAAAAAAATCAGATATGGTAAATCTGCTGAAAGAGTTTGGAAGTGTTTTATTTTTACAAATGATCTGGCCTTGCTCTTCTTGACAGAAAGAGAGTTACTGTTCTGATGGTTGGTGTCTAGATTTTATTTATTTATTTTTTTGAAGCTATTTAACTCGAGGACTGCTTTACAGGAAAGCTATGGGGAATGGTGGATCTTTGGAGAAAAATATTGAAGCTTTCGTTGAGGTGGTCATAAATAGTGCATCATTAATGCCATCCACCACCGTTTGCACATAGATAAATATATTTTGAATGTATTATAAGTGTTTAGTTGTACTTATTATATTTTGAATGTATTATAAGTGTTTTTTCTTTATTAAGTAATTATTTTTGCGTTATGAAAAAATCAAATAAATGTCTTGTAAATCATCTTTTTTACAAAGTGAGTTTCTTTTACATGTTTGAGATGTAATAGTTCTACTGAGTTGAATTAGTGTAAATAGAAGTATTTAATATTATAATAGATATCTATGAATTATATTGTATGGAGCATTATTCAAATGAAGTTGTTTAGAGAATTGCAATATCATGTATTATAAATTTATCAAATCAATACAATATTCTTTATTATTATAATTTATCTTGTATTTTCTATATTTTGTCAATCTAGTTACTTGTTAGCAATATGAGATTTCCACAATCCATTTTGAATGTAAATATGTTGCTTTTGGCTTTGATTGTGTGCAAGTTTTTTCATCAACATTTCCGATCACACTGTGTGGGATTAGGATAGAGAGCTGAGGAGAAAAATGGTTAGTAGTAGACAAGGGTGGGTTTAATAAGAGGGAGATTCCCGAGAGGGGAGGGGCAACACAATACCCAAGGAGAGAGAAAGAAAAATAAAAGTCTCAAATGGTTTAACGAAGAAATACAACATAAGATTAAGTAACAAAGAAATATTTAATTAAGAAACAAAAGAATAAGAGATAATGAAGAAGGAAAATAAAGAAAAAATCAATAAGAGAGAAAAGGCATACAAACCAATAAAAACAAATAAAAATAAGAAAGCATACTTACAAAAAAAAAGTATGCAAGCAAATCTATATATACATGTATGTCAAAATATGTGCATACATGTATATACACAAAATTAAAAAGAAAATTAAAAAAAAGTTCAAGAGTAAAACTACAAGAATACACAAATATACAAGGACCAACTAAAGTTAATGGCAAAACAATGAAGTAAAAAACCCAAATAAATATACACACCAAACAAGGCAAAAAAAAACATTTAAGAAAGATCATTACATAAATACCTAAGCAACACAAATACAAATAAAAATAAATAAACAAAATACAAAAAATATAAAATACCAATAAAAACAAATAAACCAAATATACATATCTAAACAAAGATGCAGAAAAAACATGAAAATTTAAAATAACCACAAAAAACAATAAGCTAATTTTTTTTAAGGACTAATAATAAAAAACATAACTATAAACAAAAGAAATAGGCAAAAATATTTAAATATATAAATACAAAAATTGAAAGAGCAAAGAATATAAATTTTAAAAATAAAAGACATAAGAAAGACCAAATGCACATAGCATGAATATAAATAAACAAGAATGCATAAATGCAAATAAGAGAAAACCCTTTAAAAAACTAAATAAATAAAATAAAATCACATAATACAAAATACTAAAAATCCTATTAAAATACCAAAAAAAAATGGAAAAAAAAAATGAGACCAAAAATAAAGAAAGCATTAAAAACAATTGATAAAGAGAGACAATTATATACACAAATCTAAAGGAAAACAAATAGGCATAAATATTTTAAAATATAAATACAAAATTGAAAGAACAAAGATTATAAATTTAAAAATAATTAAAGATAATAACTAAATAAGAAAGACCAAATGCACAAAGCATAAATATAAATAAAGAAAAATGCATAAATACAAAGAGAAAATAAAAAATAAAAAAACCCCTTAAAAGACCTAAATAAATAAATTGATAAAGACAATTATATATATATATATATATATAAAGAGAAAAAAAAGAACGGACTACCCTACAAATGAAAAGTAAATAAATAAAAACAAAAACAAAGAAAATAAGAAGAAATGGTCAATTAAAGAGAGGCATAAAACTAATATGAGAACCAAAAAATATAAAATAAATAACTAACTAAGAATACCAAAAAACCCAATAATGCAAAATAAAACAAACAAAACAAACACAAAAACATGAAAGTGAAACTAACAAAAATCGCTCAACAATCAATAAAAATACATAATGACAAAATTCCAAAAATTAAATCAAAATATAAAATGCACAACCTTATGCATTAAAAACCAAGCCTAAAAAATAGAAAAGAATTAAAACTAAGAGGCACAAATGAATAAAATAACAAAAATGAAGAGCAAAAAGAAGAAACTACAAAATAAAAATAACCAAATTAAGAAAATAAAACACAATAGAATGATAAGTTATGGCTTAGCCACCTAAATTAATGTAAAAATAAAAAATAAAAACATGAGAACCACAAGGAGGGCTCTTGAGAGATGAGAGGGAAAGGAAAGGGGAGGGGGAATGACACAAAAGAGAGTGAAAAAAGGAAAAAGGAGGGGAACAACGTGACTAGAGAAGTGGAAGACCGAGCAACAGAATAGGAAGAAGGGGGGAGAGGGGGTGAAGGGAGGAACACTAGAGGAACAAAAAGAAGGAAGGGGAGGGTAAAACAAAAGAAGGGGGGAGAAGGAGGACAATAAAACCAGGAAGAATACAAGGATGAGGGGGACAATGGAGGTTCCTTAGGTTTGAGAAAAGGGGTTGCCAAGAGAGTATCACCATTGCATCTAGTATCAAAGCTCTTTCTAGGGCCATGTTTTGGTATAAATTTTTTTCCATCTACCACTTTATACAACCACCCATTGTATGTGCTCACCTTACCCTCTTAATATTCTGTTGATTAGAAAGTGGATAAGAAATAATGGCACTAAGTATTTCCCAAAAAATTATCATTTTCTCCCCTGGTAGTAGTTATTTATTTATTTAGGGTAGAAACCCTATATTATTGGTTTTGAAATGTCACAAAATATTTGTCATTTTGGATAAAATTGAATTCCCCATATAGCTTCCTCTAAAGTTTGGAAGGATTTCCCTCTTAATCTATGTCATTAGACAACCTCTATCATGTACCCTCAAGAATATCCAAATAACACTTAATATTTTTTGAAGCCTAACCCTAGGAAGCCATTAACTATCTATCCTTTTTGATGCATTAGTAATTAATTAGCCTCAATAAATTACACACACCACACTAGATCCCTCAAGATCTATTTATTCATAAGATCGTAGACTAGACACTCCATGTATAAACCACCCTTGGCACCTATCATCCCCTTTTCACCTTGGCCATTCTAGAAGTAAGAATGTGACCACTATTGATTGTTATTTTCACTATGTAAAAGGGTTTTTTGAAAGGGCTCACTTTTGAAAATAAAAATAAAGAGATTCTATTTGCACAAAATATCCAAACAACAACATAGCTACAAAAAAATTAACAAAAAAATAGTAAAAAATTCAATGTCTTGATCTAGCAATTATCACACCCTCAACCTAGGAATGT